>OZ010674.1:16709939-17047439 GCA_963932185.1 Troglohyphantes excavatus
TATTAAAGCAAAACTTTTGCAACCTTTAAATAAATTGTCTCTTTAAAAAATGGATTTCAAACTTTTAATGATAAAATAACAGGATCATCACAACAAAATTCACACGCATTTTATATCAAATTTAGAAAAAAACGATTTGTTCTCATTGCATACTCAAAGTATTTTTCATAGAAGTAAATAAAGACTTTTTTTTTAAATATCTGAAAGTTGAAATATGTCCCAATTATTCAAAAATAACATACAAAAGTAGAGCATGTAAAAACAATTATCAAAAGATTGGCTAACAAGATGGCTTATGTAGGTTTGGCATTAAATGTAAGACTTTATAGTAGAATTTTAATGATCATAAAAATATTTCACAATTATGGGGAAATGTTTAAAATATTATAATGGGCAATAAGTTTATAATTTTTTTAAAACTTATATTATATTTCTTGATGTAAGTTTTTAATTACTGAAGCTAATAATAAATTACTAGGAGGCTCTGCCCCCTGCTCCGCGAACCCCCGGAAAATTGCTACGCAATCCTCATATGTTTGCTTCGCTAACCACTTCTCGCTTCGCTCGCTAAAAGGTAGGACACAATAACAATGTGTCCTAGTAACAATACTTTATTAATTACATTACTGAAAACTTTAAAAGTTGAAATTGTAAATTTAAATTAATATTCATCTTGACATCACTACATTTTTTCGCCATGTAAGCCCATACAAAATCATTTAAACTAATTTCTTTTTAACTACAAATGAAAACAATGGTACCACTGGCAAGCCTAACATTATTTATTATTTTCCACGTTATTTTCACACCTTTCCCGCGTTTCAGTTAAATTTCTAACATTATTTGTAGTTTGTTTTGGGCATAATTGATGTTAAGCTTACCATTAATCTTGCCTACCAGAAGTGTGTAAATTGCTGAGTTTATACGTCATAAAAATGATGTTCATATAAATCTAGTTTTTAAAATTGCCAACAGATGGCGCCACCTCAATTTTCCTTCATTTAAAGTTTGGAAAAGTGTTTTTCAAAACTTCTATTTTTTTTTATTTTAATAAGGCTTATATTCTTCCTAATTTAAGCTGACATCATCAAAATAATTATTTTCCAATGAATTGAAGGGGTTAATTGTCAAAATGACTTACATAATGGCAAAACAAAAATGCGGGCGCAACAGAATTTTGTAAACAAGCTAACTGTTGCCATTCCTCGTAGAGAAAAACAGCGTTTTTCTATCACTAAGAGTATTATATATAAAGTAGTATTATATATGGTAAGAGATTTATATATAAAGATATTTTAAGGTTAACCAGTATTAACAAATATTTATAATTATTATTTTACCATAACATAAAAATTAAGAGTTTCAATACACTATCAGAAACTTATAGTAACTTTATAAGGTGAATAGGAAAGTATCCACAAGGTTTATATTAAAAAACGTGAATATATACAAACTCTCCAACATAAACGAGCATGAGACACCTTTACAATTAATAGACCTAAATGAGTGTGGAAGATACCTTATAGCGTAGTGTTCCCCTGAGTACTGTGGTGGCCGAATGGATGTCATAAGCCTGGATATAGGTGGTGGAGTCTCTGTTTGGATATCCTTCTAGATTGAATCCAGGCAGGATATCAACCTCATGCACATTATGCATCAAGGCACCACCACGCTCAATTTCTATGATCTGAAAGAGAGCAATAATTTTTTTATTGATATTTTTAATAATTTTTTCTATAAAAACCAAAAAAAGTAATTTTCAGTTTAAAGTAAGTTATTTTAAATTATAAGTGAATTTTTATATGATGCCAAACAATACCAAGAACATCATAAATCCCTCAATGAGCACGGTTGCCACTCAATATTTAGATCACAATTCTCAGACTTTTCAAGAAGGTTTTAAAAAACTCCATAATATATATATGAAAGAAAATTTCTGTAACCGCCCTCTTTTCACATCTTGAACTCCTTTTTAAAAACCCTCTTAAAATTCTGTAACATCTCTCCCTTAAAATAACTAAGTACAATCTGTGCCTTTTCCCTCTTGTTCCTGATACACTCTTTTTCCTAAAATAAATTACTTTGTTCTCAGGATGTGGTGATACATAACAACCAAAAATTTAAAGATAATATTGCTATTTTACAAATCATGCAAATGGAATTTCCTAAAGTAATCAACCTACCTTTCCATCTTCCAGATATTTTGCTTCTCCTAAAGTGTTGAGAAGAACACCTCTTGGGTTCCAGCTAAAATTCAAATATAAAACATTAGAGGAATTCATAGAAACATTTATATCAGTGAAATAGTTTTGGGTTATAAAGAATAGAACGCATTGGCTTTGAATTTAAAAATAAAATAATTACATTTAAGGAGTTTGAGGTTTTAAGGGTTCACTGTTAAATTTGAATACTATTTCAATATTAATAATTATCATTAAAAATTATTTACACAGTAATGCCGTTTTGATTTACTAATTGAAACCTTAAATTACAGAACTGCAATAGTCACATTTTGGAAAGATTGAGTGAAATATGCATTCCAACTATCCAATGACAGAAGTTACCATTTTACTAAAAAAATAACTTTCAAAATGGACTTGCACAGTGCAGTTTTGCAGTAATCTATTCAATTCCAGGTTAGCATAATCACCAAGTCCCTCCAATATTTTCACTCCCCACCCATGTTCGTACTTCAAAGTTTCTCTCTTCATTAAAGTGCTATTCTTTTTATGACTATCAAAGAGTACTTTATATCATATTTTATGTAAGCTAACACTGTAGTTCCATGCATTCGATATTAAATACTAAATTAAGATACATTTTTATGAGCATTTTTTAAAACTGTAAAGATTTTTTCCTTGTAATAAGTTTAACATATGAAAATTAAGAAATTATATATGCAAGAAGTAACATTTTAAAATTAATTAACAGCATGCACAAAAACTTTAAAAAATCGATTTTTATAAAGGAAATGTTTTTGATTTGTGATTATTTTTTATACTATTTCATAGGATGTGTTGATTTTGTGTAAATAAGGTTAGGTCGAGCAAATTTAAAATGCTAATTTAAAAACAATACAAAAAGATTTTGAAACTGGTAAATACCTGAACTTGTATCTGAGAGGATTGTCTGAATATTCTGGTGCAGGAAGGCCACCACAAAAGGAAATAAATGATGTAATCTAGAAATAAAAAGCAGAAAATTCAATGGTAAAACAATGAAATACAAGCAAGTTTTGAAAATATATTTTAAAATTCTAGTATTTAAAATGCAACACAAACTATATAAATACATTTTTAACAACTTTTAGAAAAACAACCAGAAAGAAAAATATTACATTTATAATGTATAAATGAACAATAAAATAATTGTCTTTAAGATAAAATTATAACATTAAGTTTAAATGAAAATATGGTTTTGAAGTGAGCTAATTCTTTTGTAAAGCATATATATATTTAAATATATTCTAAGAGTGAAGAATGAAATACTTTCTAATTAAATACGATAATGCAATCATAAAAGTAAGTAATGTTAGAGTATATACAACACTAGAACTTAAAAACATATTCTTAATAAAAAATTGGTCTCGTTACACACAACAAATAATATTCAAAACTCTACAAGGGAAAAGATAATCCAAATACATAAAAGACATTACATTTCCTTAATGTGAAATTTTTTAAAAGCAGGGCAAAAAATTATATTTCTCGTTTGTACTTGTTATCATTATTTTTTTTTAAAGTATAGTGCTATCATACACAGCAGCCTTGTCAAGCAAAAATTTTGAATACCAGCTAATACATGGATATAATGTCAATAAATTTGTAATTTGTTGGGCATTGTGAAAAAATTGAATTATTTTTATACTTGTTTCAAGAGCAACAAAAACATATCACACTTTAGTATACAAAATAATAAATTAAGGTAAATAAATGAAATCTAAACCTTGCCACCGTTGAGTTTGATCTCATCAAAGCACTCCATCGCTAACAAATGATCGATCCCAGGATCCAATCCAACTTCATTCACAATGCTGATGCCAGCATCTTCCGCCCTGGAATACAAATCTCCATTTTAAAATCTTACCACAACTAAGAAAATTATTTTATTTTTATTAAAAAAGGTGGATACTTCTGCCTAGTATTAAATGACACACTGCAGGGCATATTCTAATGGGCAGTCTATGTTTAATTGTGCAGTAAATTAAAAGGGTTAGTCCTGATAGTCAACAAGTAAGTGTTAGAAAGATATAAAAGAAAAACGTAATTGGATTAAATCAACTTCATTATGAAAATCTAAAACTTAATTAAATTTTTTTAATTTCTTAACAAAGTCGAATTATGCCAAATGTTATTAGATGAAATATGCATGAGACACCGGCGATACCAGTATCTATTCAGCACTACTTCGTTAGCAATTGGACAGTTGTAAATTGGCTCCGACACAATGTATAATTTAAAAAAATTTAATTCCAGAATTTTTCAGGTCTCAATAAAATTTTCAGACTGATATAGTAATGTAAATAAAAGAAGTATTGATGTATGAAGAGACTAATACTTGAAGTTTATTGCATTGATAATTGATATACTTATCAATAACGCCTCTAAAAGTATTAGGATGTTAATGCTGAGAGGAATATCGGAGTGCATCTACAAATTCAATATGTTTTTTAATATTCATAAACTTCGTAGAAATTTTAAAAGACTATTAATTTTTCTGACAATATATTAACAATTTTGTTTTGAGTTTTAAAGGGAAATTCTCTTAAATAGTTTCTAACTACATAAAAATAAAAAAATATCTTTTAATTTTTTTACATTCATTTTTACTAAAGCTAAGAATTAAGACAGAAAAATACACAAGTTAAAACGGGGAAATGTAACAAATAAAATATTGTAGTGATCAGATTTCAAATTTAAGAGGTGATTAAAATATTGGATGAGAAATCAAGAGAGTTTTTTGAAAGACAAAATCTTTTGAGTATTTTTTATTAAAAATATTTACATGAATTTACTACAGTGAAAAGATTTCAACAATATAAAATAATTTCAAAATGAAACAAAACTGCAACAAATTAATTAAAAATACCAGTAATTATAATAGGGACGGACATCAAAGTGGCCGATTTATCACAAATAGTGAATGTATGAGTATTATCTCAGAAAAAACTTACGCTTGGTGGAGACTCCTCATTTCTGGAGTAAGATAGCTGGCTGTCACCATGTTGACCTTGTGCTTGATGCAGCGCTCTGCAATCGATGGGTGAAGTGTGTAGGGGAGGAGGCTGAACAAAAAATAAGTATGATTCATTCAGACAAAAACAACAAAAATAATTAAATATGTAAAATATAAGCTATTGGACCTGCTTTAGAACGAATAAAATAATGACTGTAGTGATCAATATTTTGGACAGTAAGAATGTTTCCAAAGTGCAGTGTAATTAATAGCAACAAACCCACCAAAATAATGAATATTAGTTATTAAATACATATGACTTCATCAGTTAGATCGAGTGCTTTGATTTTGAGTTTTATATTTTCATCTTGGTTTAGTCTTGTTTTTCTGATTTTGAGATTTAACGTTTGTATTACAGTAAAAACAACATAAAAAAAGTCACATAATTTTAAACAAATTTATACTTAAAGAAATATGTTGGAATTTTGAAGAGTCTAACCACCAAGTCTTGCAATTTTAGCAGTAGGACTTATTAGTAGTGAATTGTAGTTTTGTCTGTGAATGTTGCATAGAAGAGATAACAGATTACTAATTATTTAGAAATATGCTCTCTGTAAACCTTTGTATAAAAAAAACATTAAATTTTAAATAATTTTAAGAAAACATATATCAGAAAAAAAATCAACAGTCAATAAAATACAGCAAAAAAAAAAAAAAAATGTGAATCATGCAATGATATAACTAATAATTTTGAATCACAGCATTGTTAATCAGATGAAATTTATGTTTTAAAAAAATGAGTAGGCAATATTTTAAACATTAACTTTTAGATTTTTTTTTTATCATGAAAATCTTGAAGGGTCTTTTTTTTTTTTAAAGAAATGCTTTTAAAAAAAGAAAAAAAAAATTGTAAACCAATCCTTGAAATTTAAACAATCCAACTAGAGTTATTATAAAAAATAATAATCCTGTTCTACGAGATTAATTGACTTTACGACTTACCTGACTACGAGATTGGATTCCTCAATAAGTTTGTCCAAGGGCCCCCTTCCCGTTGTGACATCCAGAACAACATGTTCTGCATTATTAGATTTCACAAGAGCCTCACCCTGATTCTGAAGTGAAGAACCTGTGGAAACAGCAACTTCGAATAAGTTCTTGTATAAAGTGACAATTTAATACAATTTTGTAAATTAAAATTTGGTACCAAACTGAAGATTTAAAAGAACAAAGCTTCAAAAGAATATTGTAGATTTTTTGTTGTTGGTGTTAGTTATGAAACTGAAAGATAGTTCACAGAAAGAAGCACAATTAGTATTAAAAAAATATATTTATTTGTTTTTTTTTTAACTGAAGTACTAATATATACAAGCTTCATGGACTTAATGAATACTGTTGCCATTAATTTTAAGGCTTTACTATTTAAATCAAGAACACAAAAAGGACAAAACAAATTTATGGATTATTCATACCATTATACAAATATTAGAAAAATCCCACCATCTTATAATGCCATTGTGATAAAAATTTTCAAATGTTAGGCATTTGAATATGGCAACAGTATTTTCCAAATAGATGTTAAAATATATCCTATAATTTGTAGGTTATAACAGAGGTAGACATCTATACAATTGGACTAGAAGTATCTAAATACAAATTTGTTGTAGAGAAGAATAATGCAAGTTAGCCAGGCAGTAAAACTGCTGAGAAGGTTATACTGAGTTTTACTTCAGTCCAAATCATTTGATTTTATAAGTTCAACAACACAGACACTTGAAGTGTATTTTTTTAAAAAAGAATTTGATAAACAACATTGCTAGAACTTAATTTTCCCATCAACTTTATTATACCACGATTTTTTTTGTTGCAAATTCGGTTTTCAACAACATTTTACTTTAATTATTTGTGATTATGTCTAAAACTAACGGTTCAATATGAATTTGAAATTTATAAAAATACAGCATGTTTTAATAAGGTATGTAAGGTGAATTCTTTTGGTAAAAAATATATACGTCATAAGATTTTTTAAAAATAACTTTTCACTTCTTTTGTTAATTCACATACAAGTTTTACTGATACGAATCCTAAAAAATTAAATCTAATAATGGTTTTCCACATCCAAATGTCCAATTTTGATGCTAAACTTTCTTTCACGTCTCATAGCCATCAGTAACTTGTAAGCCACATTTATAGTGCTACAACATTATTTGGTATCGTTAACAGACATCATATCACAAAATATTTTTATTACAGTAAATTTCGGAATTGAGTATAATAGAATGAAAAATAGAAGTTGTTGAAGTTCAAGAAGGATCAGTAGTAAATAGTAGAGTTTTCTATTCTGTGTTTTTTTCTAAAAGTACTTACTTTTGTTATTCTCAAAGTCATACAAACCTATTGTGACATGGATTGTCTTGTCCCTCGTCAGATAGTCCACAAGCGGCCCAGCCACGAATCCTGCTCCCAAGACAAGAACTTTCTTTGCAGCCTTTTCTACCTGAGACTGTGCTTTCATCTGAGACCTGTAAGTCACTCAAAATTTAGTCTTGGTTTTTATTTATCTTTTTGTTTTGTTGTTGTTTAAAACTATACGATCTTGCCAAGTAAATTCTTAAATTAAACGATTAATATTATCGTTATCTTATCTCTTTCTTTTTTAATCACTTTTTAAAAGGCTATATAATATAAATAATGAAAATTCTAACGTATACTCTTTAAATTGCTGAAATTTGTATTTAATAAATCCATATACCAAAACAATATTTAAAAGTAGCTTTATAGAAGGTGTAACATAAAAAAAAGAACATAAGGAGTAAAATAAAGAATTATAACACATGAAACTAGTAATGTAGACAAAGCACAGTTGGCAAAAAAGTTTATAAAATCATTAAAATAGTATAAAAAAATATCGCATAATTTTGCAAATACTTATCTTCCAAGTTTATTTAAAAAAAGTCATTTAGAATGAGAAATTCAAAAGTTTCAAACCAACTTACGTGGACGTATTCCTAAGTTCATCAATATATTCAAAATTTGGAGTGAGATTCCCATCACTTGCAATAATTGCCTGAAATAGAAACACAATTCAACACAGAGTTACAAGATTTGTATTTAATTTTCTAAAATATATCAAGACTGTTGACATTATTCAAAAGAATTTCTAGGTCGTGTAATAGATTTTATTCTATAATAAAAATTGTAATTTTTTTTTGCAAATATTTAGATTATAACACATGGGTATCAAATTATATACAAGGACTTATTTGATATTGTCAAGAATATTTTTTAAAGAACAAATCATAAAAAGTTTTTGTATGTGGCAAAATAGTTATATATTATGGAAAGCAGGATAATTGTTTTTTAATCCAAAGAATGATATTAACAAGTAAAATATATCAATGATAGTTTTTTTTGGTTTGTTTGTTGCAGAAATAGAAAAAGTATGTGCATTTTGACAAACTTGAATGATAAAAACATGGTTAGCATAAAAATTAATTTTCTTCACTTTTAATAACAAAATGTCCAGGGCATCACCACTAAAATATTCTGCATGCCCCCCTCCCTGTTTTTTTAATAAATCTATAAAACCATTATCATAGTCTAAATATCTTAGCACATTTAACATGTAAATATACTGCCAATTCAGACTACTTTGCCTTCTTTTTAAAAAGATTATAATTGGTGGTCTGCCAAGTTGATGAGCCAATTAACAGACGTGGACGGTTAAGGAACTTAGCAGGGCACCAAACTTAAAAACTGACAACGTTTTCCCGGTTAATGGTAATTAAGTACTTTCAAAGTAAGTATTATTTCTCTGGATTTCATGTATCCCCCAACTATATTTTTCAGCTTAATTAAATTAGTTTTTTTTATAAAGAGAACAGTTAGCTAATAATATTGAGTAACACAGATGGTATATGAATAATATACTTAATAATATATTTAAATTACTTTTATTTTAGAAGCAAGAACAAAAGAGAGAGAAAAAACATACACCCTTCACAGTTTGACCAAAGTTATGCTGCTCTAAGGGTTTGGTGGCATCGGAAGACAACTGAAATTTGAAATGAAAGAATGCCCTATTAGAAGCTTATTTATATATCTAACACTAATACTACAAAATTCCTTCAATTATATAAATACATACATATCTGTATAAAAAATTAATGCTTAGGAAATGTTTAGAATGTTAATAAAATAGGTTGCACAAAAAACCTGAAGAACTTCAGCTCAAACTAATATTTATAATGTAATAAAGAAAATAAATCTAAGAGGAAAAAGTATTATCATTAGTTTTATATTAAAAATCCAATTATTTTTTTAAACTATGGTTAAATTAATTATCAGACAAAGAGTTTGGTATCTTATATTACATTTAGACAAACAGCAAAAATAATTCTGAGTTTAATTAAGACTTTGCAAAATTATAACACAAAATATTGTATGATTTTTTAATGAAATCTAGGAGTATACTTTTAAAATATATGTTAAAATATATTTCCTTTGTTAAAATATATTTCCTTTGTTAAAATATATTTCCTTTGAAACATTTTTATTTAAAATAAAATGCAAACATATTAAAAATTTAAATGCCAGAAAAACAACAGAGTTAAACTTTATTTCAAAATTTTAAAATTAAGTTCTTGAAAAAGAATAAATATAGTTACAATGCTCTCCATATAAGGGTAGAGTAGATCCCCAAAGTAGTCTGTTGCCTCCAATGGCAATTGAGTGGGCATGTTGTCGATAGAACACACTAGAACACCAGGACCTGAGAAACTAAATAAAAAAATGTTTAAGGAATAACTGCATTTTATGCTTTGTGACATTTGCAATAGTCAAGATTAACAAACACAAGTGAATCAATAAAAAATATAATGTTCATAGTTTAAACAGAGTTTTATCTTCAGCTGTACGCTGATATAGTAAAACTTAGTTTTCTAAAATTAACTTTATTTCTCATAGTTAAATAACAATTTAACATCTTTGTTGAAACTTTTAAAGTTACAATTGTTTGTAAATATTTTTTTACTAAAATTTTAGTCCAATTTAATACGATTATAATTAAACACAAATAGGATATTAAAAAAGATAGCTATCTCAATTAAATAAATGTTAAAAAACCAAAAATGTTTTTTTTAAGTATTCTAATATTAGTGCCCTTTAAAAAAAATCAATGAGCAAGAATTTATCTCAAGGTAATTTCAACAAAGAACATTTATTTGATATGTTTAAAGAATTATTTTGCATTCAAGGGGGAAAAAATAAATGTTTAAAGATTTTTAATAGTGTATGTTTTGTGTCATCTTGAAAATCTTTAACGAGCAATATAACATAACTACAAAATGGGCTAAAGTATTATATAATAAAGATATCCATTGCTATATATCTGTGGCTTGGAAAGAGAAGCACTAAAGTTTAAGTCAATGCGATATTGAACCTTCTTGTGTCAAGCCACAGATATATACTATACACTTTTTACCAAATATTTTTATATAGATAAAAAATAACTTTTTGAAATGTTTTATTTTTATAAAGAAACAATGTAAATTTGTGATTTTTTTTTTGTTGTTGTTAATTTGAACTTCAGAATTTTTTTAATATGTTTAATAGTAGAAAAAGTAAATGTTTTCAAAATATAACATTTTCAATAAGGTTTTGTAAAAAAAGTTAACAAAAATTAAATATTGTTGTAATGTTTCAAAAAACTAAAAATGGACAAGAGTTACCACATAATATCAGTTAAATGTCTATACTTATTTCATGAGCAATGGTGATAACAGTTGCATTTAATTGATAAAGTTTATAGGTGCTCACCTCTCACTATTCTTATGTTGGTCTGCATCATACAAGCAAAAAGGAGTGTCAATAGTAGTGCAATCACTCATAAACTCAATGGAGCCTCCAGGATCGGCCGAAATGTCACAGATGGCAATCAGGCGGTGGGGGAGAGAGGGGGAGCCATCAGAGGAAGGGAGCCAGGGTGTGGGCGAGGGGCGAAGAAGGTGCTTTGCGTCGGGGATCGTCAGTAGCTTCGGGGAGTTCACTGCCCAGTAGATGCCATTCAGGATGACAGATGCATATGGGGCTATCTGCAGAAAGGAAAACAAAATACTATTAAAGAGGGTTGTATTTAATTATGTTCAGTTTCATATAAATACTAGTTAAATGTCTTTCCAATAAGTGTTGTTACAGTTGTAAATTAAAAAAGGTTAGTTGTGAAATTTAACAAAGTTAAGAATTTTGACGGGGAACAGGCATGTTGCCAAATAATCAAGGTTAGCGTGTCTTTATTTTTAATTTTTATCTTTGATTTATTTTATTACTTTGCATATAACATTTGAGTCCAAGGTATACAGGTGATTCTGATGATCATGAATAGTTTTAAAATTATTTTTGGGTATAGTGCCCATATTGATGTTTATGTTAACATTAGATTATAAATGCATACATTTTTATTCA
The DNA here is from genome assembly GCA_963932185.1 of Troglohyphantes excavatus. Lineage (NCBI taxonomy): Eukaryota > Metazoa > Arthropoda > Arachnida > Araneae > Linyphiidae > Troglohyphantes > Troglohyphantes excavatus. The sequence goes on from OZ010674.1 coordinate 16,721,577, forward strand.
GTGTCACTATTTAATTTGGTCAATATTTGTCATGGGGAAACTAACTGTTAACAGTTAGTTAAAATATAACTTTGAATTATATACAATTCATTATTTCAGTTTTATAATTTAAACAATAAAGTAATTCTTTATTAGTATCGACAAAACTACAAGTTTGACAGCAGAAACACAAATTGTTAGATAGAAATACAACATTTCAAACAACTTCTGGTGTGAATGTATACACACTAGGGTGGAGTAAAAAAAATCAAAATTTGATTAATGTAAAGCAATAGTGCGGAAAAGTTGCCTTTCGTATACATTATTCACCATGTAAAAGGATTTTGATAGCAAATAATATCTAGAGGTTCCCCTCAGGCCTTGAAATTTACCAATAATAGGTAAAAATTGAATATGTTGTAACGCATTATTAGTCCAGTCAGAAAAGGGTTCAATTCGGAAAAAAATAGGGGAAAGCTGGAAACAATTTTAATCGCTTCCATAAAGTGTTCTGTATGATACATTAATTTTGCACCACGCCGGCGTTGGCCGCCATCTTGGAAAAATGGCGGTCAAAATCAGTTTTTTGTGATTATCTCCTTATTTTTTAAATTTAGAGAAAATATTACAATTACAAAATTATTCCTGAAGTAATTTTACACAAAAATGCAATTTACATTATGTTTCTGCGACTCACCATTTAGACGCTAGAGGCGAATAAAGTGGATACTAAATCACCAAGTGCCATGAAAACTCAAGAAACCGCTTTCACAGGACGTCTTTTGTTCCTAAATTTCAAGGCCTGAGGGGAACCTCTAGATATTATTTGCTATCAAAATCCTTTTACATGGTGAATAATGTATATGAAAGGCAACTTTTCCGCACTATTGCTTTACATTAATCAAATTTTGATTTTTTTCGCTCCACCCTAATACACACCAAATAATTTAAAAAGTGAAACTAACTGTCTTGGCGAAGTTGGAGTAGTATCGTTCAGGATGTGCTTCGTATTCTTCGGCATCAAAGCCCCCGCCATCTTTTCTTCTAAAGTGGTCATCGCGACTCACCACTGCTCCATATACCTTGTTCATGGCTACAAGTTAAAAATAAAATTTGTTTTAATATGGTAATGTTAATAAAAAAACTGATAATGGAGGTTCATTATTACATGAAAGGGTACTGAAAAAACTATTGTTCAACATCTATCTAAAAATTATAGCATGCATTTTTTTCAGACATATACCTGAACAGAGATGTGAAAAATTTGATAGTATAAAAACTTACCATTTAAAAATGTGGTTTAGAAACAAGTGCATATATCTATTTATTTATAAAACCATTATTATTTTCAACTATATATATTCAATTTGTGCAAACCTCTTAAAAACATTTACTTAATACCTTTGGGATATATTTTTTTTATTAAAAAATGTACTTTAGACAGACATGATACAGGTAAAAAGTGAAGTAATAGAAGTTTCAAATAAAAACGTTCAAAAAAATTTAATTTAATAAAATATATAAACATTAAAACAAAATAGAAACTAATTAGAATATTAATGCCAGGTCGAACAAAAAGAAACTGCGGGTCGTTTTCCGGGGTTGAGAAATGGGATGACTAAGATTTCATATTATTATTTTATCTTATTTTCCGTTTTATTTATTTTTGCATGTTACCCTTCTCATTTTTAACAGTTTTTTACGGCAGCATCTACAGAGGATTTATTCTAGGTAAGGCTGGTGGGTTGGCTGGAGTCCCGGAAAACGTCCGAGATCTTCCTCTCTGATTTCGAGCAACCCGTTGAATGAAGTTTCACGCTTCACGAGAGAGGGACTTCGGGGGTTGGGAAATGGGGTGACTAAGAAATTTATCTTATTTTAACTTTTATTTATTTTTGTATGTTACCCTTCTAATTTTTAACATTTTTTTCAGCAGCATCGACATCAAACAGAAATTATTCTAGGTAAGCCTAGTGGATTGGCGAGAGTCCCAGATCTGCCCCACTGATTTCGAGCAACCCGTGGAATGATGTTTCAATCTTGCGTTAGACGGACATCGGGTCGTTTTCGGGGATTGGGAAGATTAGGAATTTTATATTATTATTTTATTCTTTTATTTTACATTAAATTTTTTTTTAACTATAACGTTTTTTTCAGCAGCATCTACAGCACAGAGGATTTATTCGAGGTAAACCCAATGGTTGGCGGGAGTCCCAGAAAAGGTCAGAAGTCTTCCCCTAACTTCATGCAACCCGTTGAATGAAGTTTCAAGCTTGATGTGAGAGGGACTTCGGGTAGTATTTAGGGGTTGGGAAATGGGATGACTAGGGAAATTATCTTATTTTACTTTTTATTTATTTTTGCATGTTACCCTTCTCATTTTTAACCGTTTTTTTCAGCAGCATCTACATCACACAGGAATTATTCCGAGGTAAGGCTAGTGGGTTGGCAGGAGTCCCTGAAAAGGTCCGAGATCTGCCCTCTGATTTCGAGCAACAATTTGAATAAAGTCCCTCGCTTGATGTGAGAGGGATTTCCAGGTCGTTTTTGGGGGTTGGGAAATGGGATGACTAGGAATTTTAAATTATTATTTAATCTTATTTTACTTTTTATTTATTTCAGCATGTTACCCTTCTTATTTTTACTCTTTTTTTTTAAATGTTTTCAGCAGCATCGACATCAAACAGGAATTATTCAAGTCCAGGAAAAGGTCCGAGATCTTCCCTCCGATTTCAAGCAACCCGTTGAATGATGATTCACGCTTGCGTTAGAGGGACTTCGGGTTGTTTTTGGGGGTTGGGAAATGGGAAGACTAGGATTTTATATTATTTAATTTTTTATTTATTTTTGCATGTTTCCCTTCTTATCTTTAACAGTTTCTTTCAGCAGTATCTACAGCACAGAGGAATTGTTCGAAGTAAGCGTAGTGGGCTGGCGGAGTCCCGGAAAAGGTCCGTTTTTTCGTCACTATCTACTAAGATTTCTTTCGTGCTTCTAGGTGTACTTTCGATTGAACAACAAATTGAAAAATTACAAAATTGAAAAATTTTCTCTTTTTTTTGTATATATCAAAACATCCCTTTCTTTGCTGAAGGCTAGGCACAAATATAAAAAACTTCAATATGGTAGAGTCAATTACCTGAAATTATGCATATTTAAAGTTGCATTCAATATAAAATTATTCATATAAAACAATTTATATTTTTTTAAAAAGCGCTACATATACAATTGTGTTCTAAACTTTATGAACCTATTATTTTAACTACTATTACTTTTAATAAATTACTAGAAAAACTTAATTACGGAAATACGATACAAAGACAAAATTTGATCAGTTACTATTAAAAAATTATCAGCAAATAGGATTTCATTACTTAAGCTTTTTAACTTACATCCGTGCTCTGCAACCTGGGGAAGATCGGTCGGGTTGACATATTCATAAGGAAGCTCTTGGAAAACCTCTTGGGCACCCTAAAAATACAGGCAGAATATCTTCTAAATAAAAGAAGATTTTTCTATTTATTGTAGTTCTTACAAATTGTGAACTTATTTGGTCTCAAGTAACCAAGTTTTTTTCTGTTAGTTTGTTTTGTTATTTGTGAACTCAAAGAATACAGATAACAATAAAATCAATCTAATTTTTACCGATTGTTTTCTTGCTCCTTAGATTTTTCACGAAGTTTGTATTTACAGGAAGTAATTTTACAATTTTCACAAGGGATAATCCTGAATTGGAACAGTAAAATTTTGTTTCAAATTTAATAATTATATTTTCAGAAATGCACACAAAACTATCATGGTCTATAGCAATATTTCTTTAGACAATATATGGTATACTAATTGGTACAAAAGATTCAAAAATTACTGTCAATCAATGATGAATGTTCAGGAAGACCTTTCACATAAATCATCAAGAGGTTTCCATAGTAAATTTTCACCACCAGGTGGTAATGCCAATCATCATTACTATACCTTTAAGTTATTAAATGCTTAAAGAATATTAGGATGAAAAAACCAGGACAGTAAATGAAAAATCAACTAAGAAGCAGTCTTTATCTTGTTATCGCCTCATTCTGGTGAGAAAAACACCAGTAACATTCAAATGGTTAAAGTAGATCTGCACTATAAATTTAAAAATAAATCTTCAAAATTGAGATTTTATTTTGAGAAAAAATTTTTATAAATTGTAGAACCTATGTACAAAGTTTGAAAATCCTACAGTGTTAAAACTATTTATTTTCGAAGATTATGTTGTCAAACTTATGGAAATTCGACTTAGTTTGTCTGCTATTTTAGTATTGTATATAATCAGTTTTTGGAAAAGAAGTCATATAAATTTATTTGTGTAATAATTACCAATTATTGAGGATCTTCTTCGAATCTACTTAAGGAAAGGCTTAAAACAGGCTTACAAAAAAAAAAGCTTTTTAAATTCATAAAGAAATTTACTTTCTAATGTAAAAACTATTACATGAAAGGCAAACCTGTGAGACGTTTCCTGATCCGGTGAAGACAAATGTGAGTGGTCCTATAGACCTTGGCATCATACCAAGGGAAATTTCATACCCAGCATCTCTCACTGTCTGTCTGGCCATACCACTGTTCCTGTAATTATGAGCAGGACCAACATGCTAAAAAGAAACATCAACAATCATAAAAGGAACAAATATCTACCAAGCATAAATTGTTACTCACATAACAAGTCTAGAGATTATCTCATCAATGGTCAAGTGATTTTTTGTAATATTAAAGTTGTTTTTACTTCTCGGAAGTTTAAATAATTTTTTAATTAACATGCTTTTTATATTTTTAAAAAATTTAATAAATTGTAAAGAAAAACTTTAAAGTTGTACCTAAAATAATTTAATAATTAAATTACATCTTAAATAGAGTCACAGTCATATAGATATCAAATATGAAACAAGGTTACTTTATAGAAAATAACTAATGGCAAACTAAACGAATAATATTAAAATAGATATAGAATAACAAAGTTTTAGTTATAACGTGTTCATGCAACATGCATATTTTAAAAATTGAGTGCAACTGCTTAAGAATCACTACTGAGTGCAAAATATGATGGATGCAATAAGTGTCCAATATAAATGAATCATGCACATCAAAGGTATAAACTCTAAAGTTCCAGTGCATAGGAATTGCAACTAGGTGCTAAAAACAGTAAGTACTATAAAAATTCATCATGCGCGATGTGCATAATAATTGTACTACAATATATCTGGATAATTATGCTACAAAGTGTCAACCAGAAGAAAAAAATCAAGCAAGTCATTGTGCACATATTTCAGTGATTGGTAAATCAAGCATAAAAATCTAATTACTTGCCCATTGTGATATTTAACCAATGCTTTCATATAGGATCTTCAATACTTGAAAATTTAAAAAATGAATTAATATTAAAAACATTACATTGATATAATTATAGCAAACCTGCTAATATTTTTAATTTGTAAATTTTTTTTTACTCAAAGACGGTTTTATAAAGAACTATATGCTTTAGTACATTTTTTTTATCTAATATTATTTATAGCCTTTTACAGGGTGGTTGAAAATTATAGTCAGTGTTTTATTAGCTTTAGCTTATCACTTTTTATAAGCATGATGTACTTGAAAAATATATATATTCTTAAAATACAACTCAAAAAGTTAATTATCAAAAATTGTCTACAGAACCCATGTGCCTCACAATATGAACTGAAATGCAGAATTTCTGCTGCGATCCAAAGTGTTACATCTCAGATGCCGTGGAGAACACTTTGCAGTCAAATGTGTTCTGATTCAATGTATTATACGCCACAAAAGGTGCCACATGGAAACTATATAACTTTGTCTTATAAATGTATTTTTTAATTTAAAAAAAATCATTTTTTTAGTTATAAATTTTTTTAGCTGCAATTTATGAATATGTATTTTTTTTTTTGCTCTTTAATTAAAATTTATGAGGTAAGAGGGAAAGCATGACCATACTTTTCTTGCACCCTTCATAATTCCATAATTCAGATCTACATATCGAAAGAATTAACAATAAGAATATTTTGTAAAACTAAACAATCCAAACTTTATTCTGTAAAATCTTAATTTTTATGAAAATATGCTGCAAATGCATAGTATCTTTTAACATTATATACTTGAGTGTATTTATGCACATAAAAAAATATCCTAAATGGTTTTAATTTTAAAAAACAAGATATTTTTATGCAACTATAAGATTTTGATTAGGTGACCTATAAACCTGCACATAGATTTCATACAAAGTAGTTAAAATTCATATATTGTAAAAACAACTCATACAAATTTGGAAGATATGCTGCAAGTTTCAATAGTTTAAGCACATATTTAATAAACAATTGCAATCAATATAAAAAAATAAAGCTAATTTATGTGGATAAACTATGATGTATTAGACATATGACATATTTTTGTTAATAACGATTTTAATATTAAACAGCGTTAATACTTAACTCATTAAAAATAAATAAATTTAAGCTTAATAAAAACGAATCCGTTTTCAAAAAACAGATACTCCAGATTATAAGCAAAAAGGAATTTTTTTAAATTAGGTTTTGTAACAAGTAACAAGGTTTATGCTGTTACACAATTTACAGAAAAATGTAGTGTCTACATATATGAACCTTTGCCTCTAACCAGCATTATAGCAAGGAATTGTATATGCAAATTAACTAATATGGAATGCTATGATATCATTGTGTCCACAATATTATGATTCCTAAAATTTCGATTTCAAAGAACAATTTACAAAGTATCATAAATTGTATAGAAATTAGAACTTTTAAAAGTAATACTTACCATGAAGGGGGTGTGGTGTCCAAGGGCCAAAAGCCTTAGCCCAAGACCATGAAGAATGTTAATTGTGCCTGCAACACCTGCAAACCTCCCAAAAGCCACTACACGTTGTCCCTTGCTGTCAACCAACTTTTCATAGTCTATCAGCCGAATGTTCTGTAACCGGAAAAATAAGTTCAAGTTATCCTTTTTAAATATTATACACACTTATAGGTGAAAAAATTATTTTGAGACACCCTTTTTCTATCTCAATAGTAGCCTCATGCCTTTTTTTGCAAAAATGCCATCCTTTTTTGAAATAATTCCACCACTATCATCTTTTTCAGCCAAGCACAAATGTCTTTGCTTCCATAGCTGTCTTTAAAAAAAAAGAGCATTGAATTTAACATTTTCAGTGTAAGGCTCTTTATACACAAATGAGTAAAACGTTTGTGAGCTTCTAATTGATTCGAGTATTCATACCATGTGGTATGAATGTTCAAATCACAAAGAAGCTCACACACGCTATACTCGTTCATGTAGAATGGGTCTTAATCGAAATTAAAGAATTATGACAACAGAAAAACAAACTTCTTTTTAACTATGAGAGTTGCGCAATCATGGTTCGAGTGATCACAGGAGGATTATAATGAAATAGCATGTGCATCACAGCAAATGTGTTAAGTCCCTACCCTCTCCAGTATGCAGTCAAGCATAGGCATGTTGGTCTCCTGTGCCTTGATGGTGTGCGAGAAGAAGCAATAGGTCTTGTTGGGCAGGAGGCTGTCAATGGGCACCTGCTTCACACCAATGATGACAGGAGCCTCGCTCATGTCCTCCTGGATGATAGCACCACTCTGGATGTATGCCTGCAACAGAAACACAACATTCAATTGCCTTACTTCATGGTTTTTTTTATATATGTAACATCTCGTAAGATTTGTGATAAAACTCATTCATAATTGTTTTGGTTGGTTGAAAAAACATTGCTCTAGAGATACACAATTGGCTATTGGTGACAGTTTGGAATCTATTCCAAAGCAAATACCTGGAAACATTGCCTCGTAATTTTGGAACATGGTTAGATGACGAAGATAACACCTAAGCTAACACCCAACACACCTGTGTAGGCGTGAGAATATTAGGACCATGACAGACTTAATGTGCAAGATCTCTTCTACATGAAAGATTATTAGACAATGGCAACAAACAAGCAACCCTCTAATTGCAAGATTGTTGAAATTAGAACCACAACCCTGTGTTTCAACATTATGAACATCATGTCAAACTAAATATATAACAGTATTTTATTTTTGCACTACATATAAAACTTGTAACAGTCCTAAGTAATGATCGGTTTATGTACATTGGTGTGACCTGGTTGACAAGCAAAAAGAAGCATGCTTTTAGTACTGTGCATTGTTAAATTAAATTGTGCAATCAATAAATTTAATTTATGTTGTTGCAGCCACCAAAAAAGTTGGGTTATAAACTGGTACAATATTCAGAATAAGAAAACTTGTTAATTGTATTTTAACTAATACTCACACAAAGAAAGTAGCATCGGCAGAAATTGAGTACAAATACGAATAGTTATAAATAATTTGAATTATATAAACTTTTTCAGAAGAGAAGAAAAACAGTTTTTAGTCACTTCACTGATTTTTTTTTTAGTTACTTTTATTTTTCTTATGTTTTTTTTTTAAATAAATTTTGTCAACCCAGTAATTTGCTATCATTTTTTATTTTTGAAAGTTAAACTTCTTTAAACCGGGGAAAGCATGATTTGAAATGTAAATCCAGTGAAACTGGGAAATACTGATCCAATGCAGATAAAAAAGGAGAAAGGTCAGCATGTGAATAGTTCAAGGTCAATATCAAAGAAAAACAACTTGTTTGTCAAAAATATTGACTGTTATTTGCTCTTATGTTCTCCTTACATTATAATATATTACATGTTTTTTTTTTTAAATATAACACTTTTTTTTAAATAGAGTTTTCTTCCATTTTAGATTAGGTTAAAGATAAAGAAGACTTCAAAAATATATTATATTATTGATCTAAATTTTGTTTTTAAAAAAAACCTGGTTACTTTTTTATGAACTTAACTTAGTTCAAAGAAAAATATATTACTTTACATAAACTATAATTTTTAAAAAAATAAATTTTAAATTTACACATAATTAAAATATTTCTTTAAAATATAAAATTAGTAATGTTTTTTTTTTTTAATTTTAACTGGTACTCAATAAAATGTTGTTACCTTAAAATCTAAAGTTCAGTCATAACATTTGTGATCCATGTGATATAAAATCTATGCACAAAACATGCAAACTATTTGATCAGAAATTTCTTTTTCAACTATGCAAACAATACTGTTAAATGATAATGCTGTCAGTAATCATGTCAACTTTCCATTTTTGTGTCATCAATTAAATTTTTTGGGGTAGAATTTGTGTGTTTTTATATAAATATATTTGTTGGAACAGAAGCCGTATAATTACTTTTCTCGACCACGTTGACACACACTGGTTGCACTACAAATGGTGAGAGTGAGACTGACTCCAACTAGACTGAACTGACGACCATTTTTATAAAATTATGGCCTCATGGTTGATACATCGAAATTTGGCGAGAAAAAGTCATCATACTGCTTCTACACTTATTTGTTTTACTAAATCACTTGAAAAAGCCCTTTTATAAATTATTAACAAAGTAATAAATTATAATATATTTCTGGCAAGGTATTATTTGAAACTGAATGTTTGATATTTTAACACGAAAAAATTTAAATTCAGCTACATGGGATATCAAGATAGAAACACTATGTTACACTTTTAGAGTATGATACATTCCAACACAATAACTCAGCAACAAACAGCTCACTTGACATAAATCTGGTATTGTTCAATAGAAAATTTGGCGCTGATTGCAGTAAAATCTAAATAAAGCAAAAAATGCACAATGCGGAAATGGGACTCATGGAGTCGGACAGGAGAGCTTTTGACAAAGTTTTCACTGGGAACCAATTAATATTTCAATAATAAATTGAAGTTATGTTTCATGTAAAAAAATTTAGGCCATGTTCCGACACATCCACATATATATTAAAAAAAAAATTGGATGTAGAATCTGTTTACCTGCATTGGGTAAGCTCGCCTGTTCGATGGCTGTACCAGCACCTTCACGCCTGCTCTGGTCAGATGCTTTACATGGTGGGGGGCAAGGGGGGCCCTGCGCTCCCACACAGACGCATCCTCACGACGGATGGCCAGCACCTGTGAAACAATAAAAATACAATCAAAACTAGGGTCATAAAAATAAATTTTCTGACATAACCAATAAAGGTGAAAATTCACAGTCGCCACTCACCATGTGGCGACTAACTTTTTAAAAGTGGCGATCGAAAATCTTTTATCTAGTCGCCACTGTGAAGACTTCTTTTTAATAAGAAATTTAACAATTTCGGAAATGGATGGCATGAATTTAGCTCTTTATGCCTCCTTACTACTCTAGACTATAAAATTGTCTAAAATATAAAGAAACTATAAAATTGTTTAAAATATAAAGAAACTATAAAATTGTCTAAAATATAAAGGTAGGGTAGTGTAGGTCGGATTCGAGCAACTAAATCGCGCCGATCGCCGATGTTTCGAATCCTAAGTCGCCGCAAAGCTTAATACGCATCGCGTAGCAACACAACCAAAATTGACGTTATTTCCCAAACTTATAAAAATAACTAAACAAAATTTAGGTTTTTTAATAAATAATTACTTGGTTTATAGAATCTATGAAGATAGTACACATTACTTAAAAAAAATTCGGATGAAAGACTTGACATTTTTAATAAACATAGTGAACGACACAGCATTTTGAAGTCCAATTTTTTTCTAACTTATTTGAAATAAACAATCATATTTTCAACCGCTGCAATGAAGGCTTTATTCGGTGATAATGATATGTAAAGATATTAATGCTAGCTTTAGAATTTTGGATGCAACCAATTTGATCAATAAAATCGGAACATCGCTACTCCGCGATTTCAAGTGTTTTAAAATTCTTAATACTAATTCCTAAATTGAACTAAACATTTCAAAATAAAATGTCTTCATTCAAAATATTTAAATAAAAGGTTACTTTTATTTATTTTCAAAATAAATTGTCATCGGTGGCAATTAAGTTTCGCGGGAATATATTTCAAATGACTTTTGGTTATATACCTAAATATTTTTAATTAAATTATATTAGGGAAAATATTTTGAACTTTATAGTTTAAAATTATAATTGAAATATAAAATGTTATTGTAGCGTAATATTGGGACTTAAAAGGTCCGATTGAAGGTTGGAAAGAGACAATATAAGTAGCAGTGTATAGTTTTAGGCATGATGATCGTTGCCAATTTAGAGCCTTCTTTTTATTCTATATTTTTTATTATTATTTAATTTTGAGTCTAAATATTAATTTTAAAATAAAATATGTAAAGTTTTTTTAAAGTCTATTCACTGATTTTAATTAAAGTTTTCCAAGTTTGAAAATTTTTAATTTTTTTTAAAATTTTGGACAACAATAAAATGCTTCTAAAATAAAGATAAGAGCTTTTTTGTGGATTGGCTAATTACGAGTAATATTGGGACCTTTGTGAAGTAATAACGATTTGAAATTGTTTGTAGAAACACTCAGCATGAATTCCTCTGTAAATTTGCAAAACCTTAACAAATTAATTTGAATTACCATCAATTTGTAAAGGATAAATTAGAACTGTTGTACAATAATTATCTTGTTATTTGGGGGAAACATTTGAATTTGGTGTTATCTTTATTAGTCATTAATTACTGCTTAGAAGATTACTTTTGAGAAATACCCCCCCCCCCTCCCCCCCCCCACTACCAAAAAAAAAAACTCAATGCAACTAAAATTTTTTTTTAATAGTATGAATTTTAAATTTATTTTTCATTTTCTCAGAGATGTTATATTACTCTTAAACTGCAAATTTGTATATTTTTAAAAATAATTTTCCGGAATTTTTTTTAAATATTTAATTATTTTATATACAATTTAATTATTTTGAATAATAGCTTTATTCACACAATCATCAGCTTCATAACGTAATGTGAATTAATACATTTTAAGATTATTTTTTTTAGTACTGCATGAACTTGGTAATGTTGCTACATAACGTAAAGTGGCCACTGCATTTTTCAAGTCTAGTAGCCACTGGCCACCATCAAATTTTGTTAAATTTCACCTTTAATAACCAAAGAATGCACATGGCTTGGTTGTGGACAAAAACCAACAATTTCTTAATTCTTTTTTATTCTTGTTCTTAATTTTGTTTTTAGGTTTATTTTAAAAGAAATATTTTGTAATCAGCATTTAATAATATTTCATTATTATTTTATTTGATAAATTGGCAGTATTAACTATTCACTGAAAAACAACTATGTATTATTACAAGTCATAAATACAATGCTTTCTTCAGTACCTCCAATAAAAATTCACATAGTATGTTTCAATTACACGACTATTTGCAATATATACATAAGAACTATTGCAGGATTTTTTTAAGATTAATTACCTATCCAATTGTACTTCACTATTAATCAATTTTACATTTAAATATTATGAATCTGATGCTGGATACTTTCTTAGACGTTGACTGTCACTGACAGCCTTCCCTAAAATGTCAAATTTTTCTTTACTTTAATATTTTTGCTTGAACTATAAATGTCGTAACTTTTTTTCCAAAGTACCAAAATGTATACAGTTGACATTTCTCACGTGGTTCATAGCAATAAAATTTTTTAAAAAATTAAAGATGTTTAAGATATCTTGCAAATATTATGTATTCTTTCGAAATTAGTTACAAATAAAATGCAATGAATGTTGATAATAATGTTAAAGGTTAAATACAGAAAGAATTTTTTTTTAATTAAATACATATTCGGCGTATAATGATACATACCCTTCCAGAGGATTTGCATCTTTCACTAGTTTTAGATTTAGCTTTGTATACATAGGTGGCGAATGTCTTGTGCTCCTTGCGAAAACGCCACATTTTCAACCTAAATGACAAATTAAATCATTGTAAAAAATTTCAGTTATATCACAATTCATGCACAAAATATTTATGGCTTTAATATTAAATTGTTGAAATGCTAAATGGAAATAGGCCCCATTTTTGAATCAATCTCAGCTTCTTTGGCATAAGCCAGAGTGAAAATTACTCAATATATATTTTTTAAAAAATACAGAATTCTATAAACACTATTTTCTTTTTAGAAAAATGGTAAATACATATAACAAAAATTAAAATACATTGAAACGTTATTCAGCTTCAAAAACATTTTCCGAATAAAATTAGCGCGGTAGGTCAATAAGAAAGAAGAATTTACTTTGCTGGAAACGTGAAGTGAAAGAAACTGGATAAAATATCTATCATTATGACATTGGAGATAAAAACATCTATCTTTCTATCTCTTTCATCTGCGTATCTTGTCGCCTGATAAAAGCACGTATGCTTCGACGTAATTTTTATCTACTTACTTCAAGGTTATGTTACGTAACATAATAAATACACTAGGGCGGCCGGAAAGTGAGGAGAGACAAACACGCGTTCAAATTGGAGAAAGTATAAATTCATCGAACTGAAATACAATTCTATTGGGAACTTACCTTAGTGAACTGTCAAATGAAAGCTATTGATGATTTATAGTTTGCGTTTTGAAGCAAACACGGTGTCAAAAATAAACGTGCGTGAAACAGCTGAAGTGCAGAATCTCTGTTCTGTAAACAAATATTTATTGTTGCCATGCAAATAAAAAAGTGAAATTAAAAATATTTAAATTCTGCAGTAATGCAAAGCTTTTATTAGTATAAATCAAAAACTCTTTTTTATATATAATAATAGTGTTCAGTTGAAATTGTAAGGCAACTTTTTTTTATACAGGAACAAAATTATAATAGAAAATTCAAAACCAGAAAACATCAATTTCCTTCCACGCTATTGGCCCTCCAATAAATGTTATCCGTGACCTCTCCGATCATGATAAATAAACAAACGGAATGGTTGAATTATTCCTATGCTCTTGAGTTTGACTTATTTCACCAATGTAGTTTATTTAGAGCCTAATTAACTAATATTTTTAAAAGTTTAATATATATTTCCTTTATTTATATGGCAGATTATTGTTTTAAAAAAATACTCTGAAGATGGTTACTTCTTTGAACATTGCGTTCTGGTGTAGTAAAAACCCAATGTGAACATTTTCAACTTTAATCTTTTGTGTTGATCCACCAGAATTCGAGATGCACGTGGATTGGAATGTTGTGAATGCCCATCCTTTGATGAGGAGAGAATCCTCCATCGATCCTGGTAAGTCGTATTTAAAATAGAAGAGCTTCTAAAAAGCTTTTTAAATTAACAAGGAAAAAACTTAATAATTGATTAACTGAAAAACCAGTTAAAAACTTTCTCACTCTTTGCATTCCACTTCGACAATCTTTATTAGTTTAAATAAGCAAAAAATACTTGAATTAATAACATTTCATGGTTCATACAATAAACATTTGACATTAAGGGCCATTGGAACTTACCTTGTATTCTCTTCAAGGTCTCTGATTTTAACCCTTAAGCTTTAAAGTAACAAGAACTAATTTGCAAAATGTGTAATGACTGTAACCTTCTTTGCTAAATAAAATACTTATTTGACGAGAAGGATTAGGGGGGACCATATTCAGTTAATCAAATTAGGTGATGTGAAGGGATTGGAATTTAATATAATACCAATGTGACTAGAGGTCATGGATTCAAATATACAAATCACAGCTTAATCGTGACATTAGAAAACATTATTTTTTTTAAATAGACAAATGAAATAGTTTCCCTGAGCATGTTGTTAATTCTTTGGGAGTAGGTAGTTTTAAAAAGCATTTAGATCATCATTGTGGAATCGTGAGGATGTGCTAGATTGATGGGACCAACTTTGCTGGGCCTAGAGCCCGTAGTTGGTTGACATTATCTGTATTTGTATAAATTAACAATTTTCTAACCATCGTATTTTTTTTATATTGAAGATAAAAAAAATCTTGAATGTTGAGATGAGACACTATATATGATTTAAAAAAAATAGTGTTAGACTATTTAACTTTGATAAAAAATAAAAACAAAAAAAAGTGTTTTTTAATGTCGAATCTGATTCAAAATGGGACAGCTTTGCCTTTTGTCAGCCAACATCCACATTTTTTAATGATTATATATTTTTTCAGGGGACCGTGGTAAATTCGTGAATCTGCCTCATGTCATTGCAATGGTAGGGCTACCCGCACGGGGAAAAACCTACATTGCCAAAAAGCTCACTCGTTATCTCAACTGGATTGGAGTTGTCACCAAAGGTAGTTTGCTTTAATCCTTTTTAGTCCTTCTCATTATCTATGTTAACATTTTTATATAATAAAAATATCCAGCACTCAAATCAATAGTGCACCTGGAGTTATTTTTTTAAAACTGTATATATGGGCAAAGTTGTGAATGCAAAAATGATAACTTGTTTCTTTAAAAAAATTATATTTTTCAAAAGATACATGTGACTATTTCAGTATTTTTTAGGGTATAGATGTATTATAGGACATTTGGCGCAGGTCTTTTTTGTTTGGGGGGAGGGGGGTGCGATAAGTGCATATTATAGCAACCTGTTCTGACTATGATGGTATTTTCGGATTCTTGTGTTTCCTTTCAATCTGACAACCCTATGACATCATCTTACTATGTATATTTTTTTGTACTGTTTTATTTGTCAGTTAAGTAAACTGGAAGGAATATAAAATTTCTATTTAAATTTCCTTTATACTACAGTTGTAGGAAAGGATATTTTTTGGAGTTGTTTTATGTGTCAGTATTTTTTGGACTTGTACACCGTAATCAACTGCTCGAAGGATTGCCTGTAAGCACTAAAATCAACTGCTCGAAGGATTGCCTGTAAGCACCAAAATCAACTGCTCGAAGGGGTTACCAGCTTTGATCCTGAGTAGTCGAAGTCCGGAGACCACAATTGCCCGGAGACATGATCGAGGTACGAGTCTGTGACATTAGCGCAAAATACGTGCATGCGCTTAAGAGTGTCGGTCAATAATTATAAACACCAGGAAAGTCTAATAGCTTCTGTTGCATAAAACTTTATACTAAATTCTAAAATTCATTGAGGCAAATCGAAAAACCATTTTGGTGACTTTTTTTGTTGCCAAGCTAAAAAACGAGCCAAATGCGCTATAATAAATCTGTTCCATTTTTATAACAATTACAACAACTTTAATACTTTATTTGCATAATCAAATGAAGCTGTTCAAATGAACAAGACATTTGTAAAAATTACAATTTTAGATTTTACTCATATATTATAATTTGGGGTGAGGTGTATAGGTCATTGCACCTTATCTGGATACACCATGCTTTATAGTTAACATTCACCAAACAAAATACATTGAAGAGAAAGCGGGTGTATGAACTCGTATATTAAAGTTGCAAAGGCTGTAGATAAAGTAAAATTAATAAAAATCTGTGACATGGTTTTTGTATTCCCAGGAGTATGTTTTATGGATGTCTTATTAGTGGCAAGTTTTTGTGTATCTAATTTATATTTACAAAATCTGAAGAAAAAATTTGCATTGCAAAAAAATAAATAATATTTCCACAGCACTTGTGATCATAAAATTTGACTTTTATTAATTATTCTTACTTTCTAGTGTTTAATGTTGGGGAATATCGAAGGAAAGCTACCGAAGCTTACAAAAGCCACAAGTTTTTTGACCCAAAGAACAAAGAAGCCACTGCTGTTCGAAAGTACATATTAATTTATATTTTTTTATATTTTTATTTTTTTTACTATCCTTATAATAAAAATATAATGTGGATTCTGTATTTGAATATGTAACATTTAGCTTTTTATAAACATATCATCAGTGTACTGCCAAAAATGACCAAGTAAAAAAACCTGCAAAAATGAGTTAAAGTACTCTATGTAAAAATAACTGTCCAAACACAAAATGTATAATAAAAATACTGATTTAACATGCTACTAAAAGTGACCAGGCCCTAAAAACAATAATTTGTGCAGCTAAAAATGAAAAAGTCCACTTGTTCATTATTTTATGATAACAGTCTTGTAAATGTCAGTTTAAAGTAAAAGTGATTAAATATATTTAATCACTTTTAATTGTAAATAATATGAACAAAAATTTACTAACTAGGGTTGATCACTATTCAGGGGCAGATCCAGGATTGGTTTTGGTGAAAAGCAAATATCCTATATATTATTTCTGTAGTATAGATCCCTTTTACGGCTTCTTAAACATGACGAATTTTAACATGTAAAGTGGAAAAGAAAAAGAATTTCTAGTTCCAGTGACGAATCATATTTTTAAAATTCTGACACTCTAGAAAGAATGAACCTTGTGTTTGGCGCAGCTTGGCCATATTTGGCCCTTGTGCCATAAAACCCCACACAACCACCCTAGAAAGAATGCAAAAAATTAGTTTTGTAATAGAATGTTAAGGGTAAAAAGCATTGATTGACAACAGTTTTAATCTTTAGAAATTCATCTTCCTCCATTGCCTTGAAAACTTCTTTATGTATTTGAAAAGACATGAAATTGTTCACCATGTGTTATGAAACTTTTAATGAACACATGTGTGTTATCCCATAGATAAATATCATTTTTGAAAAGATATTTTTATGGATGCTAAGAATTCTCGCTGTCTCGGCGATGAAATCCTCTATACTAACACAGGGCAAAATAAACAATAGTTGTAATTAAACTAATTATAAAAGAGTGCTGTTTTATAAATTATTTATTTATAAAAAGGGTGTTGTTTAATAAATTATTGATTTTTGTAATTCCAAAAAATACCTGTTTTAAGTTACTATTCTTTTTTATGGAATTTTAACCTGTTCTTATTTTACATCAGACAGTAAAATAAAATTTATCTAAAACTTAAAAACCTTTGAGTTACATTGATTAAAGGGACTTTAAAAAAACATAATGATATGTTCTTGTTTTAAATATTTGTTTCAAATGATCGATAACTGTTATGTGACTAGTAACTGATGCATTCACCCTATACTAGGTGAAACTCAACTCTCTAATAGCAAAAATCTTCAAATATATCTCTTTATATAAAATTATGTACTTTTTTTACATTTTTACCCTACAATTGTACAATCCTGATCACATCCTGTCCCTCAGCCACCATTCTAATGTGGTGGTCTCTCTTACAGCAAGTGTGCAATGGACGCTTTGGATGACATGTGTAGGTGGCTGCAAAAGGAGGGAGAAGTGGCGGTGAGTCAGCTATCTCTTTGTATATATAAAGTGTTAAGCAAGAGAATACTTGTAAATATTATGTAATCACATTAAAACACTTTAAGTTCAAGTAAGGTCGCAACAGGCAACCTACATATATATCAAACAACAAATTATATTATTTATCAAGTATAAATAAAAATATATATATGTAGTAGTATAAATAATCATTCCATAATCATTGCATGCTTCTGTTTTGTTATATATATTTTTTTATTACTTTTGTTTCTTTCCTCTCTGAATAGTTGATTTATTCATATGTCTTATACATACCTACAATGTATCTTTTCCATATAATATACAGATATTAATTACTTTATGCAATTTTTGGTTTAATCTAAAGAAATGTAAGATTTTCAAGATATATTTACTTTTTAAAAATTGCTATTTTGATTAATTAAAGAGACTTAAGAATATCTGCAAAATGCCATGAAAAATATTTTTAATACTTTAAATATTATAATAAAATATGTGATTATAATTACTCATGATTAGGTTTCTTAGTATATAATTACTAGTATGTATTTTTCGTTTGTTTTAATAAACATATGCTTTTTTTATAAGGGATTTTCCAGACTACTGAAGTCTCTTACAAATTTTATTTTGGGTTCAATTCTGTAAATTCATTAAGTTTAATATTTTTATATAGGTTTACGATGCCACTAACACTACATTCGAAAGACGCAAGCTTATATTCGATATTGTCTGTGAGAAATTCGGGTGCAAACTGTTTTTTGTGGAGTCATTGTGTGACGATGAAACCATCATAGAGGCCAATATTAAAGTCAGTATACAGTTGCATGGTTTTTCTTTTAAAAGTTAGCTGGATAACTTTTGCCATTTTTTCAGTTATTATTTAATCATTTCTTATCATTCACATTAATTCAAACACAACTATACCTTTGTCATTGTTGTATATTGTTTAGCTGATACCTGAGTTCTTGTGGTATTTCTTGGTAATTTAAATATAAAAAGTGATATATATCTGTAACTGTCCCTAATGCCAATTGGCTATTAAAACATTTATTTTTAAATAAATTAATGCTGAAGACATTTAAAATTTCATATAAAAAAAAACAGGTCTACACACTTTCAAAAGATTGTATGTCAAAAAATTGTATGAACAGCACACTATCAAATTTGAAAAAAATAAACAATAGTAATAAAGAGGAAACTTTGGAGAAAACTGTTTGTGTATTTAACTAATTCATTTGCTTTTCCGTCATTGCAAGCATATTTTGAGGGTAAAGCTAGTAGCAAACAAAAAGTAAATTAGGCTGAATAATTGAAATTAAGGTTGGGCGGTCTACTGAAATTTTTCAAAGTACAAACCTTCTGATTCTTTTACTGCGCATTTGAAAACGAAAACATACAGGTATTTATTTTTTAAAAAGCATAGCTAGACATATAACAAAGGAACCTATATTAATAATGTGAAGTTCTGATTGTTTACCTGTAAACAACATGAAGGCTACATTGGACATGAAAAGGTTAAAATCCACTCTCATTTGCAGGAGGTGAAGGTGAACAGCCCTGACTACAAAGACAGGGATGTCGAGGAGGCCCTGAGTGACTTCACCTTGCGTGTTCAGCACTATGAAGAAGTATACCAGCCACTGGATGAGATTTATGAGCCACACTATTCCTTTATGCAGATCTACAATGCGGGACAAAAAGTATTCGTACACAGGCACGAAGGTATTTTCATACTTTCGCATAGCACTTTCTGAGCTTTCATAAAGTTACAGTCTAAGTACATTTAAAATTTTAGACACTTTTTGGAAAGTTATATGGACTAATTCCATGCAAACTTAATAAAAATACCTTACATATGAAAATGAGACATTTTTTTTGATTCCCTTGGCAAATTTTTACGTAGATTTCATTATATATCTTAAGTAAACTTAAAAAGAACATTGTCTTTCCTATTGCAAACATCATGGAGCCGTTTTTGTGCATTTCCTACAAAACCAGAAGTGAACAATTGTTATCCCTCTTTTCATTGTTCGATTTTAGTACTAACACTGCTGTCATACTCTATAAACATTAGTAACTCACATGTTAAATTCGGTTGTTGTAGCATTAATTGCTTATTAAGTGTTGTGTACACAATATTTTCTTTTTTTAATCTAACTGAGTGTACCTTGAATTTGTGAGGACTTCATTCATTCATCGAAGTGATGGTTATTTCTATCTCTCTGCAGGTCATATTCAGAGCCGGATTGCTTACTACCTTATGAACATCCATATTAACCCTCGTTCTATCTATCTTACAAGAGTAAGTTTCAATTCAAGTCTTTCTAAGTGTTGTGTTTATTAATTAGCATTTAATATTAATATTAAACTGTAATAGAAAATTTATAAATGGAAAATTCTTACCTGTGTCCCTACATTCCAAGGTCCACAACAAAACTATAGTCACATAATTTATATAATAAAAAGGTAAAAACGATAATCTAATTTTACTAATGTTTTTGGGACTTTATGTGTTCTTTGCAGACTTAAACTATTCTTGATGAGTGTTTTCTTATATACAGCATGGTGAAAGTGAGTTCAATGCTTTGGGAAAGATCGGTGGAGATTCTGAACTCTCCGAGCGTGGATGGGAAGTAAGTTCCTTGTTTCTGTGGTTACCCCTTTGCAGCATTTTTTTGTTGTTGTTTTAATAATACATGCCTGTTTTAAGCTTTAAATATAATTTATTCTGATCAATAGAATTTTTTTTCCATCAGGATTTAATAGATAGAATAAAGTGAATGTCACTAGCAAAAAGTTTTATGCAATTGCTTTTTTTAATTAAGTGAAGAGTAGTTTTTACACATTATACATAACTAATCACTAAAGCACTAATTTGATTTTAAACTTCAAACCTGTATTGTTCAAAACAAATTCTACTTTCCTTTGAGTATTGAAATTGGTTTATAATACTAAATTTTTATATAAATTCGCATTGGTATCATTTAATACTCATCAAATTTTAATTAAGAAAATAGGCAATTAAGTCATCTCTTGTATGTTCAATAATACTTCTTTTTTTAAAGAAAGATACTCTTTACTAGTTGTACATCGAATGTTTGTAATATTAAATGATCATATTATAAGAAAATAGTGCAAAATTATGAGGATGACGTAAATTGTCAAGTTCTATAAATTGTTTATTTTCAGATATATGAATAAAAATAGGTCAACTTACCAGTTTTCTTCAACATGTCACCTGTTTACTTGAAATGGTAGAAATATTACCTTAAATGTTTTGTATTACTTTTCATAATAATTTGGACAGGGAAAAAGTGAGAAATACTAACCAAAATTATTGTTAGCACTATGCAGTTGGCAGCCTCTCAGAATCAAACCGAGGACCTTCTGAATGATATGTAGATACTCTATCAGTCAGGCTAAAGTGATCACTCAAGCCCAAGTGGAAGTATCAGATATATGAAGGGACCCTCACAGTACATTTTAATTTAAGTGGGTATGTTTACTAGTAAAATAGTTTGAAATTAAAAAAATTCAAAACCTATATATTTTGGGTATCTTATACAATTATTAATCTGTAAACAACAGTATTAAATGGTATTTGTAAACATAATCAATATACATTTAGAGGTTTACAACTTTCAGTACCCTAACTTGAAATTTTGTTCAGGTGGGGAAAAACTAAAATAGAACAACAAAGGCCACCCTTTGGGAAGGTTCAGTTTGAACACTACCATTGCAGTAATATCCTAATTTGTGTTACAAAGTTAGTTATTGTAACACAATTCGTTTTTGAGATATTGTGTTCATAGATAAAAGGTAGATTTCTGAAAACGTCATTGCTTGGACTCTGGGAACTTTAAAACATGTAGAAACACCACAAACTTGACAATTGACTTTTTGTGTCTGAAACAATACCTTCATTACTTTGTATTTAATATATTGTGATTTGTACATTAAAAGAACATTGTCTCAATTTTTCTATAGTACTCTCGAATGCTGTCCAAATTCATCAAGGAACAGAACATCTCACGCTTGCGCGTCTGGACCAGTCTTCTGCAACGCACTATACAGACTGCATCTGGTATCACTGCTTCACAGGAACGATGGAAGGCTCTGAACGAGATAGACGCGGTAGCATATTGTGCTGTTGACCAATATTTTAGCTGGAAATTATTATCTGAAACTCTTTAGTAACTAGGTCTTAGAACTTGATAACATTTTCAATATATATTAGCAAATACAGTCAAACCCCGTTATAACGAACCCTCAACGGACTGGTTCAGAAGTTCGCTATAGCCGAGGGTTCACTATATTCGAATTTTCAAATATTGACGATATAAAAACTTCCTAAAGTCATGAAACACGTTTCGTGCGAAACAAATTAATTACACTGAACACTGAATTGCAATTAGTAATGGGTAATAATAAAGTAAAAGAAATATTTGTTCTTAAAAAACAATTAAACAATTAAATTAATTTTACTACTTCTTAAATTTATTTATCTGAAGTATGAAAAAAAGTTTTGATTTTTTGTTGAAAGCATCACAGGAGTCCATTACATTCTTATCCACAGTTTCTGTTGAAAAGAAATTATCCAAAATGTTCACAGCTGCCTTAGCCCCTTACAGCAGAAATTGAAGGATCTGAACTTACATCACCTTCGTATGTAATATCTGTAGTTAATCACTGTTTTCTATTCTCTTAATAATTTTCGCTTTATCTTCAATGAAAAAAGCATTAACGAACAGGGGCGATTTTAAACCTACTCAAAGTTCACAAATCAAACGATAATCATCAGCAATAGAATGAAAGGAATAGGCAAAGAATGTATGCTAACCATTTGAATGGGGGAAGGGGAGGAGCTGAGCAGGGGAGTCTATTGTCACCATTGAGGAACCTAGCTTCTGTCAAAGAAACAAAGGGTAAGGAATATGGTTGGCGCTAGTAAAATTTTCTGTGAAAAACCTGAAACTTTCTCGAAAAGTGTGAATTTTAGTTCGCTACATTCGAATTCCTTACTTTTGAAGATCGTTATAAGCATTTGAAAATACATTAGTGATATAGGAGTTCGGTTGGGACCATTTGAAATGTTCGTTATAACCGAGGGATCGTTATATCCCGGGTTCGTTATACTGAGGTTTGACTGTATTTTAAAACTATTTATTTCATTGTTATTATATTGAGTGCATAAAGTCAGCTTTTCCAACAAAACTATCATTACATTACTTAGTTAGTTTTTTCACTAAGCCCATGCTAATGCCTTGAGGAAACTGACTTTTATCTCTTTCTATGTAGGGCGTGTGTGAGGAGATGACGTATGATGAAATACGTGAGAAGTACCCCCAGGAATTTTCTGCTCGGGAAGAGAACAAGTTCAAGTACAGGTACCCACGGGGAGAGGTACATTTCCCATTTCATCCTTTGTCGCAAATCATTCCCAAAAATCTTCGATTTTCAAGTCTGTTAAATTTCTTAAAAATGTTAGAACCTTTTAGAGGTTTGACGTCGATTTCAAATAGCAAAATTAATCACTTCCATCTTTTAATATATATTTTTTACAAATTTTGTCAATTCATGTTTCTCTTAAATAGAATGTACTTGTAGAAATTAGTGAAGGTAATTGTTCACTTTAACATTTAAATAAAAAAAATTTAAGCAGACATTATTAAATTTCTGAAAAGTAATATTTAGATTTTTTTTTAAATTAACTTTTTGAGGAGATTTTAAATACTGATTTAAATGTTTTAGTACATTTTTTTAACTCTGGGTGCATTAAAAAAAAGTTAAATACACTCTATCTGACCATTTTTTGTATCATGTCATTTTGTTTTCTTTGTAATTTTATTTTATTTTGAAGAGTATTTTTGTAGTGCCCTATAGTTATCTTTCGGTTTTCTTGTCATTGCAATAATCAAAAATGCCTTACATTGATAAATTTCCTTGTAGCAATTGAAGGTTTTTATGTTTGATTGTTGGTAAATAAAATAAATAACCCTTCCTTCAACTCATCTTTTGTTTTTCTTATTCTCTACGACAAAAACAGTAAAAGTTCTCAATAAAATTTATTTTAAATATCTAAAATCAAGTAAATTATTGAAGGGAAAAAAAGCATAATAGTCTTTTATTTGTACAAATATAAAGAATAAATCACTTATTTTTATAAAATTTATATATTTCTATGAAACATGCCTTTTATTTTTTTAGTCCTATGAAGATCTGGTCTCCAGATTAGAACCAGTCATTATGGTAAATATTTGCTTTTGATAAATATAAAAGCTATGTAAAAATTGCGAAGTTTTGTTCTTATAAAGACTTAAAAAATTTAATGGTACTTTATATATATTTTAAAACGGGAAATTTTCTTACTGCACTAGACAAAATAAGTTTGTTAAATAGAGAATGTAAAAATATCATTGCAAAATTCAAATAAGCAAATTGTGTAGAGGTTTGTAGGTTTGCAATGGAACATTGATGTCTTAGAAACATCTTTAATAGGCATGATAAGTATACTTAATATGATTTCAATGACAAGCACTTGAGGAACAAAATTTAAAATTACTAAACTTTAAACTTGGCTTTCAGTAAATTACAATATTGAAGCTAGGGATGAGCTTAGTAGTTATTCTACAATAACAGTAGTTATTACGATATTATTGACGAATAATAGTTACCTTTAACTGTTACTTAGGTATTTTTTCAGAGGGGGGGGGGGGGCTAAAATATAAGTGTTCAACCTAAATCACTCAAGATTGACTCTGCAAAATGTTTTAGAATTTTAAACTAACGTCAAACTTATAATACAAAATGACATAATTTAGAACATTATTTTATACTTATTAGAATATGGTTCATTATTAGAAAAAAAGGACGGACAATGTAATACATATACAATTACAAAAATAACTTTAAATTTTTATATTGCGTTGAGCCATCTTTTTTAAAACTAATTAAAAAAAATTATTCATCTATTTTTAGACAATTTATATAATTTCAGTTACATCGACCATTCAATTTGTTTCATAAAATCTTTTTAACTTATTTGCTTTCTATCAAAAATATATACATGACATTTATTAAGACAATGCGAATATATCTTTTAAAATTTCTTCTTCCGTCACATGAATTATCCCAGATAGTTGCATAAAACATTATACGAAATCCCCTCTAAAAACATGCATATTACTCACCTGAATTCCTTCACCTGAAAATGTAGAGGCAATAATTAAAACCACACAATTACGTTAATCACAATTGATGATTTAAGCAGCACACTACTTTGCAGAAGAATAACAAAATCGAAGATTGAACAGTGCATCTATTAATTGTTTGAAAAACATATTTTTTCAAAATATTTATTTAAATTTTGATTTTGAAATACTGCTGTGTTTGAACAAATAAATAAATGTTATTTCTTATAAATAATATTTTTAATTATCGAAAATTGAAATAATGATATTTTATAACTGTTATTTAAATATCACTCATCACTAATTGAAGCAGTGGTTTTGAATTTTTAAATTGTATAATAAACTAAGAAGTTATATAGACTGAAGTTCTAATCGAATTCTCAACTTTTTTTAATCATGGCAATAATATAGCAATATTGTTAAATTCTTATAGGAATATGGACGTTTTACACCAATTTGGCCCACATTTTCCTTTTACATACAACTTCACTAATACTACACCATTTAACACTCCAAAGGCCTAATATTAGTCAGATAACCTTTTCAATTAAGAATAACCCCATCAATTTTTATGACAATAAGTTCGAACTATTCAGGAACTGGAGCGACAAGAGAATGTTTTGGTAGTGGCTCATCAGGCGGTGCTAAGATGTCTACTGGCTTACTTCCTTGACAAGAAATCAAGTGAGTTTGTGTAACCTCATTTCTGTATTACTTACATAGTTGTTGTACTCTGGTATTAAATGTTATCAAAACTGTATTTTGTTAATATTTTTTTACAAGGTAAGCAGTCATTAAATTACCAACTTATTGTACTACTACTATATTTTTCTATCGTTATTGCCTTACAGTAAAACTTACGACAGAATTTTTTATTCTGAGACAGTTGTAGCAAATGAATCTGCATCCTTAGAATACGTTTCAAATAAAAATTAGAATGTTATCGTAATTGTTTAATTTTTTATATCATGTTTATCCTCAAATTTTATACAGTCACCTACACAGCATAGTGTTTCAAGTTATGTATAAAGAGTGTAAAATGATGAATAAAAGAGCAGTACAGAAATTTCCCGGACGTCCAGTTTTTGATAAATATTTAAAAATATATGTTTTAGTATTAATTTATTCTTTAAAATACACTTTGCTCACAATTAAAGTTTCAAAACCTAGATTACGTCACCAAGATTTTTTTTTTAAATATTATGTATATTTTAGCAATACTGAATATGATATGATGCATAAGCAATGAGTTATCTGCTCAAATAACTGCTAGCCATCACACAGAGGATTGATAAAAGACATATTAGATACTTGAGTGTGAATTAAATATTGATGAAACATTTCAATTAAAAATTGTTTAGCTGCTTTACACCTATTTCATATTAATTTATTGTAATATTTTTTTTACTGAGAAGACTTTTTGTGAGTTTAGAGCTAACTTTTCGCTATAAATGTATTCAAATTTGCATAAAAAAATAAGGTTTTTATAAATTGAATTTAAGATTTTCGAAAAGTAATTAGAAACTCCTTATTTAAATTTTTGGAAAATGTGTGCGCACCTTGGTATTGAGAGTAAACCCTCACAAACTCCCTTTTTGTTTTGTTCTATTCCAGGCGAGATCCCTCGTCTTAAGGTCCCCCTGCACACAATCCTACGCCTGACTAGGGCTGCATACGGGTGTGAAGTGCAAGAGATACGGGTGCCTGTGGATGCAGTGGATGACCATGCCCTGCTGTGAGGGGGAACACCCCTGACTGGAACACCCAAGTGCCTTTATATCCAAGTGTAATGATCTCACTTGGAAAGCTAAGTGGAATGAAGATGATGTGTGACATAGTGCCGTAGCCTGGAATTAGTTTTCGAGTGGGGCCCAAACAAATTTATAGTCAAAGGGAAAATATTTTAAATACTCCTAAAATACCTTTTTTATGGTATTTTTAGTTATAAGTAATTTGAATGTTTACACAAAAAAACTAGCTATGAAACATGAATTTTTTCTCTCTAATTAGCAGAATAAAATTAGGTTTGTAAAAATCTATTGCTATTAAGTTGAGAATAAAGTGTCAAGTAAGGTAATTTGTTTGTAGTTCTATATTACACTGCAAGCCATAGCAGTGAGATGTCTACATAAAATAATTTTAGATTGAATCTTTTTTACGGAAATTCAGAATAAAATTGATTAAATATTGAAAAATATAATTAAATTAAAAAAAATTGCAAGAACACAACGAAAATGCTCTTGTACTTTTGTATAAATTTCTTAAAAGTGTCAAGCCCTGTGGCCCTCCCTCTGCAGATGCATTGCTGAAATATATTCGTTATAGGTGGAGATATGATTTTATAATTTTCTTAATCATACAATGTGTACCTACCTAGATTATTATTTTGAAGAGGGCCCACTGTCTGCTTACTATTGCAAAAGTCTTAAAAACTGCATACAGCTATTACATTTCAAAAATAGGATATTTAATTTCGATAACGTTTACCGTAATTACTGATTGATGATTTAAATAAACAGTTAATTTTCTATATATTTAATTGAATATTACCTCAATAAAATAATCACGTGGTTTAAACTTTCTTGCATTGATTTGGGAGGAGTCCAGATCCCAATGAATTTTCCCTCTCAAGTATGTAATTGCCATACAGTAGAGTTGTAGACCCAAAATTATAAACATATTTATATGTTTATAATTTTTTATTTGTATAAACAATCATACATGCAATTTTAACAATTGTTAATTGTTTCAATTTTGCAAGAAGTTTCATGCATTACATTATTTATATTTGCTAACCAATATGCCTTTTTCTTATTGAAACAATAAAAAAATAAAAACAAATTATTAAAAAAAAATCATCAATTTAAAGCTTTCCAACTTTAGAAATAATGTTAATTTTCTTACATTTCGTAGTCTATCAATTCCATAGTCTTTTATGGCTTGATCACTTTCAGCGAACTTAAAATACAAATGGCATTTTACAGTAATTAATAAACTTTTTATAGAAAAGAAAATTAGCAGATCTCTGAACAGTTTCTTGTATTGTATACATTTAAAATTTATGTTCATAAAAGAATCTCAATTGTACAGTGCACCTGCTAATTTCGAATCATACATTTATGAACAAATACCAGTATAGTTCTGTATAGCCTTTAAATCAGAATAAAATTAGTTAAAATTTTCTGAATTTATCATTAATGCACAACTTGAATGACCACTCCTACAATGACGTCACAACCAGTTTGATTGTGGGATAACATTAGAATTTTCCCCAAAACAACTACAATGCTGTTGAAAATCTCAATAATATATTTTTTAATATGGTGTTAAAACACAAGTTAACGTAACTTAATGCAAAATTTGAACATAAATGAACAATATTGTTAGTTTACCAGTAATCGTCAACTTGCATGTGCTCGAAATCCCACAAGCAAGGGGAACTCCGCCCCGTTCTAGTTGTCCATTCTAAATATTGTAAACATTGTAAGGAACGTCACAACCAGTTTGATTGTGGGATAACATTAGAATTTTCCCCAAAACAACTACAATGCTGTTGAAAATCTCAATAATATATTTTTTAATATGGTGTTAAAACACAAGTTAACGTAACTTAATGCAAAATTTGAACATAAATGAACAATATTGTTAGTTTACCAGTAATCGTCAACTTGCATGTGCTCGAAATCCCACAAGCAAGGGGAACTCCGCCCCGTTCTAGTTGTCCATTCTAAATATTGTAAACATTGTAAGGAAGTGACACCAATCAAAGGTACAATTCAATTTTCATAATTTTTTTATCCTATTTCAGTTGGATTTATAGACCGTTGATGAAAACTAAGTGTATAACCAAGTTATATGCACATCTACAGTTTTATTCTTTGTTTTTAATCACATAGCATCTTCATTCACTTTGCTTTTTAAATATCAAGAAATAGGATTGTAGAATTTGCTTCATGGATTGATGTTGTTGTTAGTAGAGAGGTATATTAGAGCTTCAATTATTTAGTCTTTCAAGTCCTAAGGAGCATTGTGTGCTTATTAGATAAGATAATTCTTAATTTCTTTATGAGAAAATGCCATTTTTATGTGTAATTATAATCTATACTAATAAAATTACAGGGAGGTCTTTGCTGATATCTTGGAAACTAATGATATGATTTTGATTAAATTTAGTAACATCATAGTTTTAATTTGAAATAAGGTTTTATTGTTCAACTTTTTAATTAGAAGTTGATTTATAACTATGAAAATGTTTTTCCAGTATATTATTTTAATTGACACAAAAGTCGAATTTTGTTCGCGTAATGTCAGACTTACTTAACTGTCTTTAATTAAACTTGACGAGCTTAAAATAGTGGTTTAATAAAACAGGTCTAAAACAGACTAAATAAAACAGGTTTTGCACTTTATTTTTTATCATTTTGTTTTAAAAAAATGAGTTTTTACAACTTGTGCTGATCTTGCTTTACATTCTTAGGTACATCTTTTTTTTTATGTTTGTTCGATTATAACTTTTTACTGGCATCTATTTGATATTTTTTCTATGATTGAGGCTGATCCTATTTGCCCATAGAATATTTATGAAAAATTATATTTTTTCGTAGGAAAACAAATCTGAAAAATTGTTATTACTTTAAAAAAATTTAATTAGTACAAACTTTTGTATTTTTATGGTGTGTCATTTTAATTAACTTTGTGCAAATAATTAGTATTTTTGCTAGTAATAAAATAACTTTTTTAATGCTTTTGAAAAACGAAAAGTGTGTCTAATTACTTAATTGTATAAAAAATGTAAATCGAAGAAGGTCTGTGTAATTTTTTTTAAAGAGTGATGTTATCCTTATATTACTTTAATTACCCACTTAAATAAATTCTGTATACTAGAATTTCAAATTTAGTAAAGCAGATTCAATATTAAATATTTCATTGATTACTTTTAATTAAAACAAACAAATTTTTAATTATTTAAAATGTTAATTTAAGTAATTATAATATTTTTATTTACAGCTGAAATTTTTTAGCTAATAAATTAATTTACAAAAAGAAAGTGGGTAATTAAAGTAATATAAGGATAACATCACTCTTTAAAATAAATTACACAGAACTTCAATACTCTGAACAATTTTTAAGTTTTATTTTTGGTACCTGAATTCCATTAAGTATATGGCGTTCCATAATTTTAACTTTGTGGTTCATGAGCATTTAAATTACTGGGAATCATTGCTTTAAATGAATTCACATTTTCTTGAGAATCGTAAATAAATTTTCAATGAAAATGGAAACATTGGGATTGGATAATAGATATATACTTATCGCCAAATAATGTTTGAAAAATTGATGCTTTACTGCATATTGGAAGTGAAATTGTTCCAATGGATACCATTTTAAGACGACACTATATCGTACATATATTAAATTTATAATAGAACCCAAACTGGATTGTGTCTCTCTTTCTTCTAATTGACTTTACTCATTAGAACAGCGGTTTTTAACTTATTGTATACTGACTGTATATGTCTACATGACTACAGTATACCTTTTCTGAATCTTAATTTTTGACTGTGTACATCCAAGAAATTATTGGGTTAGATTAGAGGTAGACTAACTTATATTGTGTGTACTTTAGGTTAGTAAAAAAGGAATTTGTAACAATCTAATATATATAAAGTATATTTCATTTCATATTTAGATAATTTGGAGCAATAGTTTCATTGATATCAGCCACGAAAAGTTCTTTTGGAATTATAGACCAGTCATTGCTTTTTTGTGCTTCTGGAAATTACATAAAACTACTCTGTGAGTTTATATATGTATTTTGTAATTTCGTATATGAAGAGTTTTATCTTAGTAGAAAAATTTGTTAAGCCTTTATAGGAACTAATATATAACTTGTTATTTTGGAATGATGGGTACATTACTAAATACTCGTTTTAAATAAGGGCTTTTTAACCAGGGTTTTGATATATTCATAAATAAAACATGTCCGAGTGTACCCCTGCGCTTTCAATGTTATTTTGATACTCATAATAAAATATACTTAAAGGCAGCTAAAATGAAGCCAATGTTTTCTAGTTTGGTTTTAAAGATTATGTGTATCATAAGGTTGAGAACCAGTACATTATAAAAGTACTTATTAAACATTATGTAGTCAATCTAGTATGGATCCCTGTGCCTTGTTGTAATTTGTTTGTCAAAAAGTCTCTCACAAATAGACTTCTTTTATTATGTACAATAGTTGTGTGTAGATTTTGCTATGATTTATATATTCGATATTCCCTTTCCAAAACAGGAGTCATAGTCAAGAATTTTTCCAGTAAGAAGGAAATGGATATTGAACCCTTTAATTCCCAAATATGCCTACAAAAGTCATAATTTTTTAACAAACTTCCACAATCCTTAATGTCACACATACTAAACCAGAAAAGGCATTATCAGACTTTAAAAAAAATGTTTGATTCACTAAATAAATATTTTACTCTTGCCATTATTTGCAAACAAATCTTGATAGCCTAAATGGCACATTTTAAGGTTATATTTTTAAGATTCGTACAAATGATATTAGTAGTTTCATGTTTTGCATATTGCAGGACGATTAATATTATGGTAACAAAATTTAACACACAAGTGCATATGAAAAGTAGCAGCAAGTTTAATATCAAAAAGATAATTTAGACTGCCAGCTTCCTTTTTTTTTTTTTTTTAAAGTTTTGTTCATTAAACAGCTGTAACAATTACCCTTAAAATTGCTATAGCAGTGTATTTTTACATCTTTGTAAGAATAATTTTTTTTTTAATTTGTTGAAGGAAGTCAAAAATTTATAAAACTGCTTTTTTCTTGTGTCAGCTGAATATTTTAATTTGCAGCAAATTTTGCCCCATACTAAATTGTAGTCAAATAAATAAATAAAACCGTTTTGGAGAAAACTCGGCACAATTGAAGTAGAAGATTGTTAGTCTATTATAAGAATATAGTAAAATACTTACTGACATGTAGAGTTGATGGAGGGTAAGAAAAATTAATATTTTTTTTAAGTGTATTCCTTTTTCTCTTCTCTGTTGAATGTTTTCACATCCAAATGTCATTTTCAGTGAATCAAAAATGTCATTTTATACAAAATGTGTGGCTCGAAATCTCAATGTTGATTAGTTGAAGAGTATTTTATTTAGTAGTTATATGAAGTCTTTTACTTCATTTGAATTTTAACTTTATCTGTAAGAAACAAATTTTATTATGAAATAAATTTTTATCCATTTTGTTTTTGTGTTTTCAATTCAATCAACAATTTCTTTCATTATTCTTGCAATGAGTGTCATTCATTGCTTTCTAAAAATTATTTCTAAGAACAAGAAATAAGGTTGACACAAAAAATAAATCATGTATCCATACGAAAATCACTTTGAAAAAATCACTTTGCATGAAGTAAAAAGTCAACAAAGTGCATTCAATACTTTATTTGAAATAGTGAAGTTGCTAATACAAAAAATACAAGTACAAAACTGCTTCTGGCCATCTGACCAGAATAGATTTCTCAAAAAGGAACAATATCTAAGAATAAATGCAATAAATAGCTGCACAAGAGTACAAATAAAAACTGCACACTGTTATTTGGTGTAAAAGTGCGCCTACTTTAGGCACAGCCGTTAGGTGAAGTTCTAGTTTCACTTCTATAAATCATGAAAGATCATAGCATCCATTTTCTAAATTTCGATGTCATTTAATATTACATTAAATAAATATTTGCAATATTCAGCAGCAAAATATATATAACTGTAATGTTATTATCACACAAGTAGGCTTTAAAATTTAATATATCAATCGAATAGCGTTATTTATATTTTATTTAATATTACATTAAATGAATATTTGCAATATTAAGCAGCAAAAAATATATAACTGTAATGTTATTATCAGACAAGTAGGCTTTAAAATTTAATACATCAATCGAATAGCGTTAATGTGAAAGGAAAGGGAGATAATTTAAATTCACATGAATAAACTGTAAATAATCAGATCCATTTAAAGTAATACCTAAGGTAAGAAGGCGATGTGCATTAAAATGACTGGAGAAATTTACATTAGCATTAATATCGGGGATGTTACACTGTTACAGGCACATGGTATGTTACACTACTCTTTCAATCTAAATGTTTACAAATTACTTTACATTTTTAACACATTATTCCACCTTCTACAAAATTTCTCATTCTATTTGTCCCTTGACAGAAGAGCCAATCTACATTTTGCTGAAGTTGAACTTTTTTCATAACTTTCTTTAATATAAGAGTCATTCATTAGGAAGAGTTAAGAAAACACAAACGTTTTTAATATACTACTTCAACCTAATATCATTAAAACCCAGATGGTTAAAAGTGGTTTGTAGAGCTATTGTTTTAGATTTGCTCTTTAAAATCTTTACTCTATTTAGTTTTACTAAAAGATGTTTAAAAAAGTGTTTTGTCCAAATTTTAACTCGTTCCTTCTTACTCCCCTATTACCAATTGTTCAAATTTATCAAAGAAGGGTTAATATGGAAATATGAACTAAAAACATTATAACTTTTTTTCAAGAAAGTAGTAGAAACAGTAGTTAAAGTTGTTCAAAGTGAAGATTCTTCCATATATGGTAGTATACCATAAATTATCATTATTTAATATGTATTTACCTTTTTATGTGTATTGATGTACGATTAATATTTTATGACTGCAATAGCTACCGTTGCATACTAGCCTACTTTTTGTATTGTATATCATATGCTAGTGCATTTTTGAAAAAAAAAAAGGAATGACAATAATATATACAGCCAATTCAATTAAACTTTTCCAACAATTTTGAAATATTCTTAATTTTTTTTTTCTACCATTTTTTTTTTTTTTTTTTGCTGTTTCTCAGGTGCACAGCTATTTTGTGTTATGTAAAAGTTCAAATTCAATTCAAAAAATTTTTTAATCATATCTTTACAATAGTTGACTTAACTTGAAAAGTGACGTTTTGATCTGATACCTCTAACGTTTGTGCGATGATTGAACTCTTGTTTGGTTAAACAAGGTTAAGAGACAAGAAAAGTCATCATTGGAGAAATGTCTAAAGTTACTCTCTTTAATGAAAAGTGGTAATAACATTTAAAATGATGAAGTCATTGAATTTCAAAATAGCTAATTATAAAATAATTATTAGTTTCAACATTATTAAATTAGATAAATTCAATTATATTAGATAAATATGACAATTCTGTAGACCTTTAGTTATAGCTGTTTTAAGGTATACAGGTTTTTCAGGTTCGTTAAATTATCTAAGAAACAGCTGCTTATACCTTTACTTTTAAGTTATAAAGTTCAACTTAAATATATGACATAATTTCAAATAGAAACTGGTTTTCATGAGCAGTTTTTTTTTACTACTTGGCAAACTGCTTTGCCATTAAATAAGTTTAGCAAATTGTTTTAACACTATCTTGAAAATCAAATTTTTTTATGAATTGTGCACAGTATAATTAATTTTCAGTTAAAAAATATCAATACATTCATAAATGTCAAAACTAAAAATGGATTTTGGGTAGTACTTTAAAATTATATCTTCTATAACTAGCTGCATTTGAAACTCAAAGACCCACATAAATTCTTTGTGTGATTAACAAAGCCATTAGCATGTAAAACATCATAAATATAAAATAAATACACTTCACAAATAATGAATATATAAGTTGTAAATAAATGCCACAATTAGGAGTAAAACCATTATACATGTAAACAATTATATTCAAGTCAACATAACAATAACAATATTTAGCAAAAGTTTTACAAAGCAAATGCTGTTATAACAGAAAACACTTTTTTGGAATAAAAACTAACATTTCTAAAGCTAAGACATGTAAATAAAACTACTTTATAAAAAATAACATTCATTCAAAGGCACTAAGACAAGATTTCAAACTCTTGAACACATCAGAACAAATATGAAAAATGACATCACAGAAGCATGTTTAGCACAAGTGTAGATTAAATCTTACTTTGATGTAAGCTACTTATAGAAATGTATTTTAATTAATATAAATTAAATCTTAAAGAAAAATGTAATCTGGAAGGCTAAATATTAAATTAAATTTTAAAGAAAAATGAAATCTAGAAGGCTAAATATCAAATTAAATTTAGAAGACCCAACACATTTTGCGTTATTATGAAATGTTTCAGACGCTTTTGCTAAGTTTGGCGCTGCAAGGAAAGGTCTTAACGATGTATTAACTTTCAAAATAATGTATCAAGAATTTCATGAAATGACTAATGAAAAAGTTTAGAAACCTCATGAAGTACTTGATTCTTGTTTGTTCAATGACATATATACTTTTCTACATCTACAAGAAAACAGCATTCACAGCTTTTCTAACACTACAAGAAACAGGTTTTTACAACTTTTCTTACATTAAATAAGCTACATATTGAAACTTTTCTTATACTAAAAAAAGAATAAAAATAAAGAAACTGCCCAACAGGGAAAGTATATGCAAGAATCAACAAAAATGGAGAAAGATACAATTTCAAGAAATTGTAAAGTTTTGGTATGTCAGTTTGGTTTGCTAGTGTGAGACGTTTTGTCTCCGTCCCTTTTGTGCACATAAACAGCTAATGAGTCTAGGTTTTCGAATCCCTATATGGATTCAGAACCACAACATGAAACCTCTCCTGGATTCGAACCTGATACCTTTCTCCCAGGTGAGCACATTAGAAAAAACAATCTCTAAAACGGAATGTAACTGTTTTTCATTGGTTCCCTTTCAAGAGTACTCAAAGAGAAGTATAAAAGCAAAATTGGTCAGATTAAAAAGCGAAATTGCAATACAGAAATCATTCTACTTATAAACTAATGCAAATTTCAATAAGGTGACTAACACACCACTCAGATTATTAGAGTATTTTGAATATAAAAATAATTGAACTTTTCAATTTGATATAACTAAAAAAGCAATCATTTGGAAAGTAGAATGCATAACATTTTGGTAAATTGCGTCCAATTTCTAATGAGTTATTTTAAATAACAAATTCTAACCCATTTTGTTATATGTATAAAAACTCAAGTATATTTTCATGGATTTGTGGAAAACAATTGAACCTAATTATTTATAAACTAAAGAAAACGTATTCAAATTAGAATGTATGAATGCATTGAGTATTAAACAAAAACTGCAAATGATTATATACAATGCAAAAAATGCAATTTAATTTTGTCCTCATATTTGCCAACTTTTAGCAATTATTTTTATCAATAACAATCCTCACTTAAAGGGTCAAAAGCATAAAATGATTTCCGCTTCATTGAAGTCCAACCTAACGACACATTCTAACTATACAACCATTAAAATATATTTTATTCTATAAAAAAATCATATTAGCTTTTTGTCCTTATCCTTGTACTATATTCCTAATGGGCTTGAGCTCTATATTAGGGACCATTATAAAAACAACCAAGTGACACCCTTTGGGGGAAAGGCCCCAAAGTGTTGTAATACAGCAACTTAGTGTCACATAAGAGGGAACTTGATTTCAGTAATTCTTAAATTTGATTTCTGTAATGCTTTTGTTTTAATGGCAATAACACTATGAATGGATATTCACTTGTATGTATAAAACAAGGTAAAATCCATAAATATTTTCTTTAAAACTCAGAATGAACTGACACTTTAAAAAAAATTATATTTCTGTGGAAATGTCACCTGTTAAATACGGAAAGCAAAGAAGCATAGCAAAGTAATAAGATAAATAAATTAATAGCTTTAAAAAAGTTTAGTCATTGCGTTCTTGCTTTGTATAGCTACTTTAATGTGCGAGAAATAACAAGAAGGTTTTTAACTAGACATGTGATGGAATAGCGGATCAAAACTTTGTTTTAAATGCATCACATAGTTTTTAAATGGCCCTTAACATAAACAGCTGCACTGAACATACAATAGCTATTAGTAGAAAATGCAAATTATGTGTAGCTTTGATCCAAGGTACAATTTGCGAATCAGCTGCCATGAATGACATTGTCTATTGCGAGAGTTAAATCCGATTCGAGAAAGAGATAATTGTCGTTTTTCCTATCCAGATACAAAGTGCAGAAAGGTAAGAAAGGATATTTATTACATTTTCTCCTTTTCTGTTTGCAACAGATGCAACTTCTCTTCCAGCTCTTTGATTCGATCATCTTTCACCTGCAAGTTATTCTTCAACTCCTTTACTTGAGATGACAGCTTTTTGCAAATTTCAACGAGCTGCAAATGAATGAAAAAATACTTTAACGTAAGAATTAAAAACTTTTATCTAAAATAATAACCCAATTATTTTATTTATTAAGATTATTATTCATAAAAAATTACTTGTCTGGTTAGGCATATCAAGTTTAACTGGGAATTTGAATTAGTAAAAATTAAATTTTCAAATAATCTTCTTTTTTAAACAATTGAAACAAAAAATTAATAATAGCTAACAAAATATGATCAAACTTGAAATGTTTGGGAACAGCTGGAGAGGTGAATTTAATTGATTTTAAATAACTAATTATTTCAGGATTAATCAATTTTTAAAAAACTATATTTAAATTCAAATGTACCTTAAAATTAAAAGTAGAATCACAATTAGAAAAGGAAAGCTAAGTTAAAGCCATTATCAATTGGAATATGGAAAGTTAATTTATTGTCTGCTATATCTAAAAAACATACATTTAAATGAAAATTATGGACCAAAGTTAAAAATTAAGTTTAAGGACCAAGTTAACTTTAAGGGCCTTTAAATAAGAACCTATTAAAATAAAGTAGTTCTTAAGAACTGTGCGAACCCTGTTTTTATTTCCTAGTTGTGCATGTAATTGAAAAACTACACATGCCCAAATGAAATCTTCAGTAAATCATTAAATTTTTATCAAACCCTGTTTTTAATTTTTTATCATCTTAAACAATTTTGTGGGCATTTTGCTGACAGCCAAATTTACAATTGCAGATGTGGGTGCAACAACCAGACAGCTCCACTTTTTTTCTAATTTTCAATTATTCATATAAAGAAAAAAAACCTGAATTGATTGGTGCAAGAACCAGACAGTTCTAAGCAATAGCTATAGAGATATAAAGGAAAAGGATCTGTACTTTTGCATTACACATTGCAAGAAACATACAATGTGTTTCGTGCTTCCTGAACAATTTTAAAAACTGAAGCTGTCTGGTTCTTACACCCATGTCTTTAATTTTACTATTCTAAGGACATGTAAATCAAAAATGTGCAAAAGATATATTTCAACAATTAAAAAAAATACTTTATGAACTCACATCTTGGTTGTTGTGCAGTTCAAGACTCGAATCTTCTCCAGAGCTGTCATTGTCCTGAAGAGTGACGAAGGTCGCGACAGGAAATGTGCGATGTGACACGACCTCTGGCTCAGAAATTGGGGAGGAGGGGGACCACGGGGACTTCTGAGTCTCACTGAAGGAAGAAAAAAGGTTATTAAACCAGAAGTCAATATCATCTGCAGTTAGGTATATAGAAAAGACGGGTATGTCATATTTATAGAGTGGGGATCATTGATATTCTGTTTTTAAGTGAACAATAATTATTTTTCGTTTTTAATCTCCTTTGATTTCTAACAAGGATCCTTATACCTTTTCCTCAGGTGAGCATATCTGAAAACTAAAAGACTTTGCTCATTCAACTTATATATTTTTAGTATGTATCCCCCTGTGGTTACATTAAATTCAATTTTATAAAAACCTTAATTGTATAATTTATTGAGTTATTTTATTTTAATTATTCTATATTGTTAAATTAAACTCTATTAGATTGTGTCGTTAAATAAACTGCAATAAAATTAATTTTTATAATCAAGCATTTAAAATCGAATAGAAATCTTTGATGCTGTAAATCGATTTTAATATTTTTATTGTAAAAGGATATCCTCATTTAGAATGGTAGTGAAAGTTTAAAGTAAATTTTAAGTGAAGTAAAAAAATAGTATTAACATGAAAAATTAGTTAATGCAATGTATAAGCGAGTGAAATGAGAGAAAATAACAAGAGTAAGATCTTGTTAGAAAGAAGAGTTTGGCCATAGCCTTTCAGTTTATAGACTAAAATGGCCAAAATATAATAAACTTTAAAAAAGTACAACCAACGCTAAAAGGTATAATATTTTGGTCTTTTTAAATCAATAAATTTACTTTAATTTTTATCAAGAAAATATTTTGCTATTTAATGCTGCATATCTTTCAGTACTTGAATTTTAAAATTTTTAAAAATATTTATAACATAAAAAAATTATATTGATTTCTATTAGGAGAACAAAGAGATTTACACCTACTTGTTATTGCCATTACAGGGTTGCTGTTCTCGGTAGTCAACACGATTTTCCTCTGCAATGAAAATGAACTTGCGCTCATTGTTACGGTCTGCAGTCACCAATGCTTGGCGACCCACGTTAAACAGCACAGGCTTATTGGTGCGGGCCCCTGCACCCGTCTGAGTGGGACACAAAATGAACAGATAAGAAATATGATTGTTTTAGACAATAATCTCAGTTGCAGTTTAAAAATTTAAGTAAAAATCAGGATTTCTTTCAGGACTTTAAACATTTAAAATAAATTTTAATACATTTTTAAGAATATATATCTACTTGTTGTAAATAAAATGCCTTTCATGATAAACACAACAACAAGCCCTAATAAATTTAATTAAAAGAATTTTATATTTTTACAAGCATAGAGAAACGTTCTGTTAGATAAGGTACAATACTTCTTTAGGGATTTTGTCCTAAAGCTTTACTAGCAGCTAATGGCCAAATTTTGGATGTTTTCTGTCCTAGTTGATAATAAGGGCTTATAGGAAGAACCATGGACACTGAATAAATAACAGATAAATAATACTGTTTTTTTGGTTTGAAAGCAATTTGTCTTTAATCATTAATGAGATTTTAAATAATAACATTAGAGTATTACCGCCAAAATAAGCATTATACAATTCAAATAGAGACTAAGAGGATTTTTTATATTTCTAAAAAACTACAAAGGGGTTTCTATCCACTTTTTGCTGCTACCTACTTTGAAAGCCAAAGAATTCGTTTTTGAAATGTATGGCTATTTATGCTTGTTTATCAATCACCTAAGACCTAATAAAAATAATCCCCAATATATACAAACATGAAATTACTTAAAACTAGCTTTTGTCTGTGACATTAGCTAAACATATATATTCATGCAGAAAAACAGTAAGTCCACCTTTAAAGCTGTCGTTACAATCCAAATATTTGTGGTCTCTGTTGAGACAAACTGATAAGGGATTTGCGGTAGCAATAAATTACCAGTAACATCCAAACCGAGGATACAAATATTTTATTCCTTTTTTTGGTGCCGAACACTGAATGGCACTTAAAACTAGTCAGGTTACCATATTTCAGCATGTTTTGAATTTATGAATATATTTATTGAGTTTGAAAATGTTTATTAAACTAATAGTAAAAATTTGAGTCAAATATTTCTTGTGGATCACTCAAACCATGTCCTACATGTTTCACATTGAATTTTCTTAGTTGTTGTGAGGATTAGTGTGTAAGTATTACGTACCTTGAGTGAGATAAGAATAGGGCTCCTATTCTTCCCCTCTACCCATTCCTTAGCTGTGAGGGAGGGGGTGGGTGCTGCAGTGTCAGGGAACAGGTCCTCTTGGAATTGCTCAGACTGCAAATATAGGAGGAGAAGTGTTAAAATCAGAATTAGGACAGGGCAATGCAATACAGATTGTCCAAGAAGTTTTGGATATATTATAAAATTATGTAAATAAAACACTATGATCAGTGGCTATATTTTATATCACGTATTACCAACATGGTTTGAAAATCTGTGTTTTGCATAATTTAAATTGGGAAATTTGCAATGCATAATTTCATTGTCATACATTTAATGCATTTATAAGGCGATGCATGTGTTATTACTTATGGAACGAAAGACAATTGCTAAAGTTAAAATAAGGTATTGTTGGTAGTATTGTAAGGTAACATCAACTTCTGCTATATGGTTGTAATACTCTGTCAAGGAATTAAATTTAGTAATAATAAAAAATTTCGATTTTCTGTAAACCATAGTAAAACACCAACTTCTGCTATGTGACAATGACATTACTATGCACTATGAATTTATCATACAGTTTTCATGGCACATTATTTAATGCCCCATATTGGATTCTTGGAATAACAATTACATAAAACAAAAATTTTAAAACCTTGTTAATAAAATAGGACATAAAACCCTCAACCACTTCTCATAGTTTATGTATATAAATGTGTAATGTGTCTAAAACCCCAGGAACCCTGTACTTTCATAACTCAATATTTCATACAAGCTAATAATAAATAATGAGTTTTAAGGACATATAAGAATCAAAGCAACTGAAATGTCATACCTTCCTGGGTACAATCATGGAAATGGGCTCGCAGAGAGGTTTTACAGCATGCAGTTTGTAGAATCGGAACACCTCACACCTGGTCACGTCCAGTCCCCGCTTGGGCATGTGTCCGAGTCCCCGCTGAGGGAAGCCGGTCAGGAACTGGCTCAGGTAGTGGCACCATGGTGGCTCTCCCACCACCTCGTAGTAGCGGATGTTTCCATCCCCCTGCGAGAGAAAACATATTATCGTTTGTTCTGCTGTTATACCATTGAAAACATGTTCAAAGTTCATGTTTTTAGCTAATTTATAAAAATGTCAAATGATTGCATGACCCTTTTTATACCAAACACAAATAGATTCTGCACACAAACTTAAAAGAAATGTTTGATTGAAATAAAAAGAATAAATGTCCTGATGCTTACAAAAAGGAGTTGAAAATAATTTACTCCTAAAGATAACATCTTTTGGTTACAAAACTATACAAATGTATAATTAGGTATAAAGATCACAATACCTTTCCTGCAACATACACCATTTTCGTGTCATGATCATAAAATGGAAATAAAACTCCGGACGAGGAATCGATGTTTTCAATACGTAATGGTGCCTCAAGGTTGTACTGCGAAGAGAAATTATAATATATTACAGTTTTTTAATAAAGAATAAACTAAATAATTATATAAAACAATAAACACAATTATTGAAATAAGTTAGTAACACAAAAACAAATATAAGGTTGCTTTCAGAACCTGATTTCCAATAAGGCATGTTAGAGCCTGGTATAG
This sequence comes from Troglohyphantes excavatus, assembly GCA_963932185.1. Classification (NCBI taxonomy): domain Eukaryota; kingdom Metazoa; phylum Arthropoda; class Arachnida; order Araneae; family Linyphiidae; genus Troglohyphantes; species Troglohyphantes excavatus. The sequence goes on from OZ010674.1 coordinate 16,764,058, forward strand.
GTACCATGATAATTATTTAATTGCACATTGATTGCATAAAAATAACACATTCCTGAAAAATTCTTATTAGTATCGCAAAAGATAGCTTAACCATTTATCTGAATCCCCCAACATTCACATTTTAATATTATTTTTGATATATATATATATAGTAAACTTTTAATATATGAAGTTTTTCAATTTTTAAGATTACTTTTAAAAAGGGGGATGCCTTGTTAATACTGTGTCTATAATATAGAATTTTCTGTGAACATTTAGAAAATTACTTTCAAATATAAATAATGCTATAAATAATTTTCTTTATTAAATCAATCAGCAGGCTAAAACACTAAGCATTAATATCATGTGTCGTTAAAATATATACACTCAATAAAATACTTAAGTAAAGATTCAAGGTATATGAAATTACTGTCAAATAAAAATAATTTTCTAATTCTTTCATATTCTTATTTTTAGCTATACTTGGGGACAACCCAAGTTGAACCTGAAGCGGAATCTATGATATGCATAAATATTCAATTACTTTAGGCTCAACTTAGGTTGTCCAGAGTATAGTTAAGTGCCACTTATCAAAACAAACTCTTTAATATAGGTTCCAAAACTTTAACCATATAAACTACATAATGGATGCAGCATTATAATTAAAGGAACCGGTTTTTACCTGTGACCACACTGCCCACTGCCTGTCACTGAATCTGGAGAAGCCCGTTGTGAAGAGACGACCTGTGTCCCCCAAAAAAACCACTTTGGAGGCCTTTGACCCCTGGTGGCACACACCCTCCTAATAAAAACAACACATGAACTTAGGGAAAAAAATCATAGGCACTATTTGTTTGAAAAACAATGGAAAATTTGATTATACGAAGCGAATTAAACAAAAACACATGAAAAAAATACCTGAAGAATGGCACCTGTTCTTGCATCTATAACACGCAGCTTTTTGTCCTTACATGTGGTGGCTAGAAGGCTCCCATCCCTATTGAAGGAGGCACTGTGAATAGTGTCCTTGTGGCATTCCAGAGAGTTCACCAGTCGGCCCTCACCAATGTCCCAAACTAAGATCTATAAAGTTAATGAGTGACAGTGTTTAAGATATTGATCGTCATAGAATTTTATATAAAATGGTTAGAAAGCGATAGTTACATCTTAAGTTTAATCTGTTAGGATATATAAAAATAATTATGTTTTGTTAATATTGAAATTCGTACATTATGCAGACAATCTATGTAAGTTTACAATATATAAAAGGATGATAACAATAAAAAATAATCTTCATAATTTTAATATTACAGTCAAAGTGTTAATCTTGCTAGGCAAGACAACAAACCCACTTTCTATTTCAATTTTTAAATTATATTATGGCCTTTCATTGCAGAAATTTCTATAGAATAAGTTACAAGTTCAGATCAATGGTAACTTTTTTTATCAAAAATTAACCCTGATTTTAATTACTCATAATTGTTCTGTGCTCATTACATTAATAAAAAAGTTGTTATGAAAATAACACTTACATCATAGTCGAATCCTATACTGAATAGGAGGTTCTCGGCAGTGGGGTGCCACATGATGTAACCCACCCTACGCTTGTGACCGTTGAGTGCTAGTACTGGTTGTGTAAGGTTGCTCTTCTGAAGGCCTCCATCTGGGATGTACCACACCTTGATCTACAAAAGTTACCAAAATAGTCAATAGGGAAGCAGGGTGGTAACAACATTCTGGAAAAAAAGTTCCCTGATATTTCCCTGATTTCTATGATGGTGTCACAAAAATTTCCCTGATTATACGATTACATTAAGAAATGTTGCAATACATGATTTGTATAGAAACAAAGATCCACGCTACAATGATCCAATAAATATATTGCATTATAAATGAAAAATTATAAGCAATGCTTATTGACAGTTAATATAATAATTTATGGAAACAACACAAATTACCCAATTGCGACAGGCATAATAGTAATTAAACACATTCTCTAGAAACAGATTATGCAAAAAAGTCAGTTTTTTCAAATTATTTCTTTTGTAGATAATTTTAAATGTTTTATATGCTTTATATTTCCTATTCCAAACTTCAATACGAGTAAATCACATATTCATTAGCCCCTCACATGTTGCTTACAATTCAAGATCCAATGCACTTTGCTTCTCCCTCCAGCAGTGGTTCACGTTTTTACAAAAATAAAACTGAAAATATGAAAATGCGCATAACCATGCTTTTTTTTAATCCTTTTTCAGAACAAAAGGGAAATATTGACAACTAAACTACCCAGAATAGAAGGCATAATAGACGACAATCCCGTTTTAATTATCTAAATTTGAAAAATTCCCTAATTTTTCGTGAAATTTTGAAAAATTCCCTGATATTTCCAGAATTAAAAAATTCCATGATAATTCCCTAATTTCCCGGTATTTCAGGTTATGTTGCCAACCTGGGAAAGTATATCAGAGTTTTAAAACAATTTCGTGTAATGATTTTCTAGCCCTATATCAGAAACTTTCTTGTTTTGATCAGAAAAAGGATATATTTAAAAAAATGGGCAAGGATGAATAATTTATATAAACTAATATTATTTTCGATTGACCTATTTAAAGAACAAAAGCAAAATATTGTTTCTCAGACAAAATTTTTATGTCAATTTTTCCTGTTCTTCAATATTTCTTAACATAAAAAAAAAGTTTTTAGAACTAACTACAGAGTTGTGAAAAGTAATGGAGGAAAAGGTACTAATGAAGTAAGCGTAATTTTTTTTTACAGAACAGAAATGTTGACAACACAAATTTGATTACTTAATATCAATGTCAAAAAAATTTAAGGAATCTGTCTTAAAAATTTCAAAATGTGACTAAATTATTTTCTTTAAAAAATGTACAAAACCATTTAGAAATTGCATTTCAAATATTATTTTTACAAAATATATATTTGGTTAAGTACAAATGTTTAAAATGATTGTCAAAAATTTATAGTGTTCGTAGTTGGCCATACAGCCCCTACATAATATAAGAGTTTATATAGGGGCTATATGGCCAACTTAGGACTGAGATTGCAAGAGTAACAGAAAGGAAGAAAAAGAAAAATGTCAATTTTGGAAAACAAATACCTTTGACACATTACTAACAGTATAAAAGACTTAAAAAACAAAATTTTATAAACAAAAATAAATACATTAAAACTTTTAGGAATAAAGAATATTGTTCAATCCCACTCACTATGCAGTCATCCGAGCAAGAAGCTATGATGTTATCATTGAAAGGGTTCCACTGTAGGTCCAATACAGGACCATTATGACCAGTAACTCGGCCTGCTGTCACATCTACTCGACCAGTCTGAAATTCAGGTGAACATAGGAATTATGAAATATATTTAAATCTCCATAACATGAAACGATTTAAAGACGTGGGTAAAAGAACCGGACAGCTCCAATTTTGAAAATTGTTCAGGTAGGACAAAAAAACACTTCACATATTTTAAAACTTATCAAATTTAGGAAAAACATAAAAAATACCTTTCTCTATCACAGACCAGTTTTACTTTCTTAACCTTTTGTTTTTATATTAAAAAAAAAAAGGAGCTGCCTGATTTTTTTCACCTAACACTAGAATTTTGCGGCCAGGATTACCAATAAAATCCTTATAGATAATTTTCTTAAATCATCAATGCGAATGTGAACTTCAAACAGCAAAAAATATTTGTTTCCTTTAATGATTGCATAATAAACTACATAAATATATAATCTAGCTCTAATTACACCCCTTTAATAGAATTTCGGATTTGTAACACACCTTTTGGCTGGTTCAACAAACAACACACCTTCAACAAATGAGTTTGGCAAACGACTGGCTGATGCAATACGGAAAGCAATCCAACCAAGCAACCAAATGTTGAGCTAATTTGGTACAAAACAAGACTGCTCCCGGACCTGTAAGTTTCTTGCACTGTATGAGACAACAGTATAGATCCTTTTCTTTTATACCTCTATAGCCATTTCTTACAGCTGTCTGGTTCTTGCACCAATCAATAAAGGAATTGTTTTTCGTTATAGAAATAAGTGAAAAAGTGTAAATCAGAAAAAAGTGCAGCTGTCTGGTTCTTCCACCTACATTCTTCATTTGGAAAAAATTTTATAAATGCAAAACAGCAGGTTCCTGCGAGATAGTTAAAAAAGCAATTTCACGTTAGATGTTTATTGCAATATCTTACTTAAGATTTTAAAAAAACTCTAAAAGCTAAAACAAATATTCCCTTTAAATTTTTTTCTGAAAATCTGTTGGAAAATTCTTTGTTCCGAGTGTGTAGGGAAATTTATTATGCAATGTGGGTGGTGTCATACTTGCACTGTATCACCAACTCCTACAAGGTTATGTATAATACAACAGAAAACAATTAAGTAAAATTTAGCAAGAGTTAAAAGTTCTCACATCCTAGAATGTTACTATATACCTATTGCCAATACAAAACTAAGTCAAGACAAGATATGGGTCAAAGAAGCAATGTTAACTCTCGAAATGGTTGTGAATAATACTACTGAACTCTGTGTTTGTCTTACCTTTTCAATGGGAATGACCAGGAAAGAACCTCCTCCAGCGGATTCCGTTGCTATGGCAATGAATTTAGGGTTGACCGCGCAGAAGGATGAGTCATGGGCGTTTTTCGTGATCTTCACACAGTCAAAGCACTTGTCCTTCCGAGCAACACACCCAAACACATGACGAAACTTGCTGCTTCGGATTCCTCGAAAGGAAAGCTAAAAAAAGCAGCATTGAGAATAAAATATTTAAAGGGAAAGATGTAGAAATCTATTTATCTGACAGGAAAATCCATGATTCAAATAGTGTTTTATTTGCTTTTGAAAACCAAAATAACCTCCTATAGAAATTTTCTAATGGCAATCACACAAGCAATATATAAAAAAGGGGTTTTAACATTAACTAGCTTCAACTAATCAGAGAGTGTAAAAAGTACAGAGTGATTGACTGATTTCATTGTGTCAAAGTTTGTATTGCACACAATTCCAACTCTTTTGAATTATTACTTTAATACTGAAACAATATATATTAAATTTTCTACAAAACAGACATAAAATAGTGAATTTAGACAATTTAATTCTTAATAATATAGTAAAAAATTGTAATTGAAAAACAAAGCAAAATTACATGTGAAAATAAAATATTATCAGCATTGGATTGGCAAAAATTAAATCGATTCACAGATGGTCTTATATTTTTTAATGAATTAACATAGTTGAAAAAACAATGGTACGGATTTGTGGTATGTGACTGTTTGCACACTTTTTTTTAAAAAATTGCCAAAAGATATGGCACTTACATTGTTTTTCAACAATTAATATGGTTGCCTAAATTTAGAAGTGAATCTCTTGAATTTTATATCCAAGTCCTCCATGAACCAGAAATCTTACACAAAATCTTACATGCATCATTACATTACAGCTTTTGACATCTAATAATCGTAAATAAAAATGTAATTTCCTCACTATTCAAATTCAAAAATAAAGTAAAATGTTGCAATTATTTTTTATTGTTTTAACATTAACATTGCCTGGAATATAACACGAAATGTTTGAAAAAAGGAATCCAACTGGAAATATATATCTTTGCCCCTCCTATTTCATCAAATGAACTCAAAGCAATGAAGCAAAAGAAAGCTCATCTAAATATAACAAAATAACACTAACAATATAAGAATCTATACATTTTTCATAGAAAAAATTTGCACAGCTATTAAAAATACGATTAAGGTGTATGTGTATAATTAGAAGTTTAAATATATATACATAAATTTACAAAAGAGATATTGATGAAAAAGTACCTTTTCAGCCGTTTTATTTAAGGAATTTATGTCAATCATGTTCTCAAAACAGAACACACGATATTCAGAGACTTCTACTTTAATTAATCGCAATTAACACCCACTTTTACATATTAAAAACAATTATATTATGATAAAGGAAGTTTGTTTATTTTGAACACATACGAAATAGAGGTCTGTGCTACAGTGTGGATAAAATATATACGCCAAATGTGGTCGCTTGGTTTCGAGATTACCAAATTGACCTTTAAAATAATTTGTGAATAATATATCATGTGATCACCATCAACTAATAACTTGTTAATCATGTCACTTTAATCTCATAATGACGTCACTTGACTTTAACTTACATTACATACAAAAATTAGATTACTGTTAAAAATCAGGATATACTGCTTATAATTTTATTCATGGTCCAAAAGCATTGGTAATACTTTAGTTAGCACTCCGCTTTTTAAACTTCAACACTATTGACTAATCAACTTGAGTTTGTTGAAAAAATGTCGCACTAGAGCTGCACAGTAGTCTATTGGCGAAGGTTCGAGGTCTTAAAAGAATGACCCGGGAACACTGCTTCGTAATTTGAATCATGGTCAGTTGACAAGGTCTGCACTTGACACCTCTGAAGCAATCTCAATAGGCGCCGGAGCATTGGACCAATATCAAATTTAACTTGCACCAGCCACTTATACACGATAGGTGATGTTTGGTTGCGATGTTTGGTTTGGTGATGTTAAATTGCTGGAGATCGAACCCATCGGATGTTTGTGCTAGTCCTTAACCAGTCGGTCACCGCAGGCTAGACATATCCTTTGAACTACAGCTGTTGAATTTTTCTGCAAAAGCTACTTCTACTTTCATTCCTATAGAAATACACATGGTAAGGCGCGGGAGCATGCGCGATTCAATATAATCGAGCGTGGCCATTTTACAAGTCTATAGTGACTCACGTGAGTCTGAAATATAATTTTTTTTTTGTTTAGGAAGTCGACATATCTGAGTTTTTTGACGATCGCAAGCCCTGACAAAATGGATTCAAACAAATTAATCGAAATATTACGGGCCACCATGGATCCCAATCAGCGAGAGGCGGCTGAAAAACAATTAGAACAGGTCAGTTTTTTTGCCGGTGTTCCCTAACTGTGCAAACAATCTATACATATTTTTACGTACTTTTACTGAATAAAGATTGTGTTTGTCGATTTATTCTTGTTCATTCCTAAAAAAATATTAACCTTTAATTCATGGAATTCTATTGCAATCATGAAGCCTAAATCTGTTCTTGAAGTTTATAATATACGTCCTCTGTCATTGTCACTTTTCTTTTAACGTATATTTTGTTTATATAAATTCGTAAACATTCTTCGGACAGTTTTTTAATAAATATCCGATAACAGTAGCGTGATTAGTAACATCCATGAATCAATCAAAATCAAATATATGGTCCTGTGCGTAAAATTGCTCTCACTGAGTAAACAAATGTTCAATATTTTATATCTAAAGTTATACAAAGTGAATAAAACCGTCCATATCTTTGCTGGAATGGGTGGGATGTATTGCTTTTAAAACATAGTTTAGTTGTTGTTAATTTTTTGGCCAATATTGCCAGATTTGTCAAAAAATATGTGTGACAGATTGTGAAGACGGATTAGCCCATATTTCGATTGTGCAATTGATATAGTCTTGTTATTTATCTAATTGCTACTGATTAATTGTACTGTTGAAAAAGAAGCGTACATTGCCAATATCCCAAACATGACATTGTTGCCTAAAGTGATTAGATACGACAACAATAACATGACAAAATTAATTCATCCAAATATTATTTTGGAAATACCAAATAGAGTTGAAACTACATAGCTAGTGCATGCTTCTTTTGGCAAAAAAAAAAGCTGCGTTTGCAGTGTTTCATTGAAATGTAAACAAAGTATCTGCCCTGAGATTGATAACATAAAGTAAGAAAGTTTGTACAAATAGCAACCCAAATTTTTTTAATGGCTTTCAAAAATTAAGGAACTAATGTACTATCACGGGGCACCGAATTTTCAACAAAATTAAGTCACCATTTCGCCAATTCTGTGACGCGTTTGTTAATCCCGCCAAACGAGACGGTAACCCTCGATTATGCAGTCGTAGTACAATGGAACGATGCTAAATATTATATTTATAAATGTTATAATTTACTGATTTAATATCGGAATGTTATTTTTTCGTAATTTCTGATATTTTAGTAACAAATTAATGTAATAAGAGCAAACTATCGCCGTTTTAAATAAATAAACAAACTTTCGAACACGAAATAAATTTTTATCGTTGCCAGTTCACTTTGATAAGAGTAATACTTTTATTTACATTTGTATTAAATAGCCCAATGTGCAGTTCTAGATCATGTTTATTATCCAAACCAAACATTTTGCTTTAAAATGAATGGTCGCTGATTGCCTTGTTGGTTGCTTTCGTGATTGATTGGTTAGAGCACACTAGAACTGCACTTTGGGCTATTGTAAACGGTTCGCATATATCTTGAAACTAGGACCCGGGAAATCTGTCTCGTATTTTTGAACCATGGTTAAAGGACGGATGTTGCTATTTCTAATGGAAAGTTAATGTTCGAGATCTATATAGAAGGAAAGACCCGGGAATACTACCTCGTAATTTAGCACCCTGGTCAGATGATATTTTACAGATCGACGAATATCGGAAATATACAAATAACTGACATTAAGTTAATGCGTTTAAAAGCAAATGTTGCGATTAGAACTCGCGATCAGTTGATCCGCAGTTGGTTAGTCGTTTCAAGTCCTGTGGACATCACGAATGCCATACACGGTTTTAAGCACACGCACGTACAGTGGCACTAACATCACATACTCCTAACGTCGATTTATGTATCCGGGTATTTGTGGTCTTCGCCTCCGCGATCATGCTGCTTATAGGCAATCCTTCGGGCAGTCGTTTGGGGCATTTCGACGGCACTCTTAAGCGCACACGCATACCGCGCGCTAATGTCACAGACTCCTTACGTCGATTTTGGGGTATCCGGCCTTCGGCCTCCGACTACTTAGGATCACATCCATGACCCCCTCCGGGCAGTCGATCATGGTGCTTACAGGCAATCCTTCGGGCAGTCGTTTGGGGCATTTCGACGGCACTCTTAAGCACACACGCGTACCGCGCGCTTAAAGTCACAGACTCCTTACGTCGATTTTGTGGTCTCCGGCCTTCGGCCTCCGACTACTCAGGATCACATCCATGACCCCCTCCGGGCAGTCGATCATGGTGCTTACAGGCAATCCTTCGGGCAGTCGTTTGGGGCATTTCGACAGCACTCTTAAACGACTGCCCTTCGGGCAGTCGTTTGGGGCATCACACCTCAATATAAAGCATAATATTCTAAAATAAAACTATAGTTATACATAGAATATAAAATGAAAAAATTAGACATATAAATGAAAATTTCAAACAGATACATTACCGTATTTAGTTGAAACAATTCGCCAGTAACTAAAAAGAGGCTACTTTAGACCAAACGGAAATTTTCATAAAGCGTCATCAGGATTAAAAAAAGTCAGGACATTTGTAAAAAAAAAAGCCATGCAAAATATAACAAAACAAAAGAAGAGCTCGTATAGCAACAAAGCTCCCAGACGATACGAAAAAAATTCGCAGACGATAAAATTATCCCAGTAATTCCCAAATCAATCAAAGTGGAGCAAAAGTTTAGAGAGTGGGGTGAAACCACAGGTCCGTCATTTTAAAATAATTCCACATTTTCTCTGGATAGATCCAACTGTGCAGCTCTAGTGCGACGTTAATTAACAAAACAAAACCAATCGGGATAGATTCGGAACCATTTCCAATAGCCCATTGCGCAGCCCTAATGCGACGCTTATTCAATAAACCATTCGTTACATAATAACATTGGATCGTCTTTAATACCCCATTGTGTGACTCAAATATTGCCTTAACTAAACCAAAACAAAGTTACTTAAACAATTAATAAATGTCAATTACTTTTCAAATGTGTCCGTGCAATAGCCCATTGTACACCGTTGTAATATTCTACTGTGCATTCCATCCAACCAATCGCGTTTAATCATCGAACTTTTCATCGGAGCCACCGAGGCCCGATTTTAAACCGAAGAAACTGGCATCATACATCAACCGATCGCCGTTGCCCATCGTTGGCCGTTAATAGTCATATTGGCGACTTCTATGCATTTCTAAATTTCAATTTTTCGGTGCCCCGTGATAATACATTTGTACCAAAATTAATAAACTTTTAAGTTACATGTTACTTGTGGTCCTCCTAGAGATAAAAAGTGTTGTAACCCCACATTTTGATCCATCAAAACAATGCTTCGTTGGTAGAACAGTGACTTTATAAAAAGACATATTCTTTAGCCTATTCGTTTTACCTTTAGGGTGGATAATTATAAAAATAATTTTTTATGATTGATGATTCAATAACAGTATTGGGAACTAAATGTACTATCACAGGGCAACGAATTTTCAATAAAATTAAGTCGCCAATTCTGTGACACGTTTGTTATTCAATTTTTCGGTGCCCCGCGATAATACATTTGTACCCAGTATTGATGATTGGGCCAATAAGTATGCTGGGAGCTGAAATCCATGGTGTCTACTAGCTGTATTTCTAAATGTATTTTTGTTGGATTGCCTTAAAATATTCAAAATCACGCTACTACATCCCAACATGTACATATCAATAAGGGCACCAGCATGTTTTTTTATCTCACAAGTCACGACTCGAACCAACATCCATTTGATAATGAGCTTGCTACTCTAAATGCTCTTTCCCTGCGACCTCTATCTTAAAGTAAAGTTAGGTAAAGATCAAGCTAAAGGGGAAAAAGCGTTTTTATGTTTTATAACATATGGTTCTCGTTTAATTTGAAGAACAGGGGAGGGAAAAAATGTTGTTATTCGTGTGACCGAGAGTCACGTCCCGAGTGCAAAAGATTAATTGTTTTTTTACAGACCTTCCGCACAACGTCCATCAGTCTTCACTCTAGGCGTTTTTTGAAGGGCGATCTGCCCTGCTCGCCTTTTTTTCATCTGAAAAAATTCTGCCCCTCTTACCCTTTTCAGTCAAGCACAAGCGTCGTTACTTCCCTAGCTGTCTTTAAAACAGGCATCAAAGGAAAAAAAAATTATATATGGGAATTAAGCAAGTTAGGGCATTCCACGCATCTTATTGGTTACCTGTAAAGAGAAGATGGTTTGGGGTGAGGTTACAAAATTAAGCATTTTATTATGTCCGATGAGGTATTAAAAAATTACTTTCTTTAAGAAAACTTTTTACTAGCCATAATTCCCACGTTTCATGAAGGTTCTTCGGATCATGAATTATCTATCTTGTTTTCCGGCATTAGGAAAGTATGCCGCTATAGTGGTCCATTTTTGTACCAGTTTAAAGTACTGTTTCGATACAAGAACATATACTTACAAAATACAAAAATAGGATACTTTAAAATATTATCGAGACCTCAATATTGATTGTCTGAAATGCATTTCTATACATTGAGGAATTAAATCATTAATGCATGTTTGCAGATGGGATATTTTCGTAATAAAAGTGTATTATTTCAGGTGCACAAGATCATTGGTTTCGCCCCCTCACTGCTACAGGTGGTAATGCAGCAGACCGTGGACATGGCCGTGCGACAGGCTGGTGTCATCTACCTCAAGAACCTGGTTGCTCAGTTCTGGCAGGACAAGGAGACTGAGCCAGGAAAGCCCCTCAACTTCTCCCTGCATGAACAGGACAGGGCTATGATAAGGGATGCCATAGTAGATGCACTGGTCTATGCGCCAGACCCCATACGGTGGGTTTACCACTTCTGTTGTGGTTGTTGACTAAATGGTTTACATGGATAAAAGTCCGCTTTTGATGCTATATATATGCAGTGTACCTTGAGTAATTTGTTTTGTGCATATACACCCAAATACATTTTTAATGTCTTATGTTGTCGACTCAATTACTCGGTTACATTGTTGTTGTTTATGTAACCAATTGTTGACTAAAAATATATTGCTCTTAAAGATAAATAAGAGCCTTATTTTTTTTATAATGCCCAAGACATGCCCAACTCAGCTTTAAAAGCTGTAGAGCTGAGAAAAGAACCTTTGGCAAGCTTATTTAGTTACTGTTTTTAATTAAAAAAAATAAACTGTATAGTTTTCTAGAAGGTGAAAGTCTACGGTGTTGTACGTTTGCTATGTTAAGATACACGCAACTGCAAGCTAGAGTTGAGCGATAATTGAATAACAGTTAAAATTATCATTTCAATTTCCGATAATTAAAAATATTATTTTTTTTAGAAATAAGTTTTTTTCATATCCTCAAAAAAAAAAATTAAATCTAACAAATTAATTTCTTAAAAAGATCAATAGATGGTGCTGTTTAATTTTATCATATTTTCAATTTGATATCACCAAGGCTTTCTGCTCTTCTCCTTGGATCGAATTATCGCAAGCTGTGTGATCGTTTCGATATATAACTTTCATTTTGTATCGTTCAAAATATTGTACTAACCATTTGAATCCAAGAAAATCGTAGCATGATAAATCCTTTATTCGATGCTTAGGGTATTTGTTGTTATTTGCAATGTGGTTCGTTTCATTGATATGTTAGGGTATGGGGAGGATGTTTAATGCGCTGGTGAGAAAAGGACAGATACAGAGAAGCAGGGTTTTGCCGTTAATCACTTGGTTCTTGCTTTCTGCTGCAAAAATATTTTATTTACACAGATCGTCGAGTGGTTTTCTTTTGCGGATGCTTTTACTTATAAAGTGCAGGTGTTGTTTTTTGCCTATGGAGCTGTTGCATTTGAGTAAGTATTGTCGGAGCTATTTTGTTGACTATATCAATATCGTTAATAATATATATTCACATTATACACACGTCGTTCAATTTTACTTGTATGCGCATAGCTTGTTCAAACACTGTGCTTGTGCATAATAAAAAAAATTTCAAGCGGCTTGTGCGATTTGAATTTTTGAGCAAAATTATCAGACGTTCAAGCATGTTTGTACAAAGTGATTGATCATGGAAGCTCCTAGTTACAACTGTAGCCACCTTTACAGTAAATTTTACATCTACGGTAGTACTGTTGGTTATAGTAGTAAGTGTATGTATAATCAGTGGTTTAGATATAATTGATTCCATGATTCTGTTTTTCAGTGTGCAGCTTGCTGTGTGCATCAACAATATCGTGAAACATGACTTCCCTGGGAAATGGACGGGCATAGTTGACAAAATATCTGTGTATCTGCAGATGAACGACACCAATGTTTGCATGGGAGCCCTCCTCTGCCTCTATCAGCTCGTCAAGAACTTTGAGTGAGTATGACAGTTGTACATTTGTGTTTTTTCAGCTAAGCTAGTCTTATATTTTATAACTTTGATTTGATACATACATGATATACACAAAGATTTAAAGGTCAATAATTAAAGTAAAGAATTAATAACATGTTGAACACTTTTATATAAAAAAAAAATTTAATCAATAATACACTATTCTTCTCTTTCTGAATACAAATCAACAAATTTTCATAAAGTATTATGTATACACTAAGGCAATTTTAATTTCTCTTCAGTTTTTTTAACATATAAAATGCATGCAGAATATAACAATCATAATGAAATATAAAACATACACATGTTCTTAATTTTAAGTAATATGTTTTAAAACTCGCCTTTCTAAAGTGCTTATGAGAAACTTTAAACTTATTTTGGCATTTTAGCAAATTTATCAAATGGACAATTAAACCCATCTTAAACACACACCACATCTTAATTTCTGGCTTAGTATATTATGCCATACTTAAAATTTTTCACATTTGTAGCAAAAATGTGAACCCTGTTTTGGGTATTTTTAAAATAATAATAATTGTTTTCCTTTTACAAAAATGTGCCAATTTGACAACCATTAAACCTTCAAGAATTTTTTTTTAAATTTGTCTTATTTTATTAGCCATATGTGTTCTTTAAAGTATTGCATAAATATTTATAAAGTAAAATTGAAACGCATTTAGTAATTAGTAAACAACTTTGAGCAGAGGCAGTGCAAAGAATTTTTTAACACCCTATTTCTTACTCTGAAATACTAGTGTTGAATCATTTACAAAAGATGCCTAGAAAATGTATTTTAATTGTAATTTAATTTTATAAAATAATGGGCTTTAGCTAATAATACTAGGTAGTTCCATCCACTGACTCTCTGCCAAAGTCTGAAGGATTGCGATGCAATCCTCTTTAGTTTTTGCAATCCTCTTCAATTCTTGCTTCTCTCGCTGTAAGTTAAGATACAATAACACTGTCCTAGTAACAATACTTTTTTAGTTATATAAATCAATACTAAAAAGTTGAACATTTATATTACAATTTATTTTTTCGTCTTGCAAGTCAATTTAAAAAAAAAAAAATTGGACTAAAATGTTTTTCAAAACTATAAATAGAAAATAATAGTACCACTAGCATGCCTACCAGTATATTCCACGTTATTTTCATGCCCTTTCTCTGTTTTATCTGAATTTCTAGCATTATATATGGTATTTAGGCTATAATTGGGGTTAGGCCTACCAGAATTGTTCATTTGACTTTATTCAGAGAGTGTTTATGAAAAAGTAGTTCTATCACTGCCTTAAATGTGTGTTTAAAGATGATTTATTAAAGTTTAGAGCATTAGACATTTTTTAAACGTAAGCACCAGATTCCTACTTCATTCCTCCCCCTCATCTCCACCACGAAAATATGACAGCCTCCATTGTCCTGCTCTCGTAGTAGTGCCCTAAGTTATTTTTTTTTTTTAAATCGTATTTGTCACTAATTACGGTGTTTATTTTTATCAAACAATGTGTTGACATTCAAAATAAGTTCTACACATATTTTCACAACATTGGCAATTAGGCTTGACTGTTTCCATTCATTGCCAATAGATACAAGAACGCTGAGGAGCGTGGTCCCCTGAATGAGGCCATGCACCTGCTACTCCCAATGATCCACCAGCGGTGTGTGCAACTGATGCCAGACCCTTCTGAGGTGTCCTGCCTCCTGCAGAAACAGATCCTCAAAATCTTCTTCGCGCTGGTGCAGTACTTCTTCCCCCTCACTCTTATCACAAGGGAAGTGCTCGCACAGTGGATGGAGATGTTCAGGGAGATCGTAGCGAGGCCCATACCGGAGGTTAGATTAAGCTTTGTCGAAAACCATAGATTATAACTCATTGAATTATTGTTGCTTTTTAGGTTTTCATACATAAATGGCGTTCCTTTAGATGCCTAAAGGGAAATTGTGTAATTACAACCAATGAATTTCATTTTTAAAATATAGAGATATGAATTATAGCTACAAATAAATATGGGAGCTCTATTGCTATCAATTATAGTAATAACAAGAATTTGTTAGGGGTTTAAATTACCTAATGGGACAAAGTTGTTTGTAGTTATATTATAATACACTTTCCCAGACCAGTAAACTCTAAAAGAAGCCTGTGACTGAATATAGGTGCAATAATATGTAAACAATTTGAGGTAAGGTATGATCAATGTAAATGCCTTGACAGAAGAGGCTAAACAATGAGAAAATAGCTTCTGTGGAAAATCTTGAATAAGAAAAATCATCTCTGAATAACCTTATTAGATCCCTATATCAGCAAAAGACATAATACTTTTTTCATTTAGTAAAGGTATACCAATACAAAGCCACCATGCTATGGCTTCTTAATGTGTTTAATACGGAAGATTTACGTTTAAAAAAAAGCATTGGCAACAGATTTTTCACTTAGTTCAAAATTTTAGATTTTCATATTTTTTCCCTTTGTTTGTATGAAAACCAGAAAAGTATTCCGAATTTCAACGTTTTAAAACAACCGTAAATATCCTAGATCAGTGGTCGGCAAACCACGGCTCGCTAGCAGCACACAGCTCTTTGGTCTCTTGAATGTGGCTCTTCCACAAAATAACACGTTCGTGCGCGCATGTACAGTGCAATTGAAATTTCGTTTACCAAAATGAAAAACAACAACATACAAACTTGACTTACCCAAACCTTCAAAGAAGATGAAATTCCATTGTTTACATTAGTGTTTGTCAGTCATTGTTATTATTTAATTTTATAGATACCTTGCAATTTAATTATATCAATAAATAATATTGTTGTTAAGTATATGGCATCAAGTTTTATTCAATGTACCTAAAGTTTAAGTAAGACTTAAAACTTTAAATAAATTTTATTAAGTTAATTTTATGGAGCGTTGTGAAGTGAAAAAAATGTAGTGTCGAGGATTGAGAATGGTATGTTGAGATGGTTTGGACATATAGAGAGGATGAAAGAAAGGAAATAGACAAAACAAGTATACAAGACAAGTGTGGATGGGAGAATTGGAAGGGGTTGATCTCTCGGATTGGGGACTTTCCTAATTTCAATTATTGTACTGTTGACTAATGAGTTTGCCGACCACTGTCCTAGAGGTTATGATCATGTGTCGGTCAGTCAGTGTCGAAACTTACCATTTTCAGGTTCAATTTTCTCGGTCATAAAAATAGATAAAACACTGGGGGAGGGGGGGGGGTTCCTTTGGTAACCGCCTAAAGACAAAGAATAAAGCATTACCTTATACTTCCAGTAAAGGATAGTAGTGCTGCCACCAATGAACTTGGTGACGCACTTGCCACGCATTCAGGTAAACTAGAACCTGAAAATTGAGATAATCTAAATTCTCTGCACGAAAGTCATTAAATTTTTATTACAAATTACATTAGGATGTTCAGTAAAGATTACAGTTATGTCATACTGTGTAAAAAATTTAAAGAAATAATATATTTATATTTAATAATGAACTTTCTATTTTGTTTTTATAATCACCTTTCTAAAGTGCTACAATCTACTTTTTTATATCAATACATTTTACTTCCATTTGTAACAGATATAATTTCCCCATACAAGAACTCTTCCCAAATGGAACTGTCTTCCACCCCTTTCATTTTATTAGAACATAACCAAATGTATCCTTCCGCGAACTGTTAATCTTTGTAAACCTTTTTACTCTACTCAGAGAGCCAGTAATCCCCGGCTTGGCCGGTCACGTAAATTCAGCTCCTCATTAAAATAATATTTAAATGTTTTCATCCTGAATTCATATTTTGTTTAATAAGACGGAAATGCTAATCCTAGCTTGAAAGAAGTCTTGTTAAACATTTACATTATAAAAAAAAATTACTTTAACATTTTTGGTGTGTTGCTATTGTCAAATGCTAAGTTATTTGTCTAAACTGAATAAGACATCCTACTAATTAATGAATTACAAATATTTTTAAACTATAACAACTGTAAACATTTGTAATTGCAGAATTTTTCATCTATGCATCTAAAAAACCCAGCATTGCTGTTTAAAAAATGTACAAAACTAAATATATAATTAAAACCCGAGAACATGCACATGACCAATAAAAAAATTATCTTAAATGTAAACAAGCATTTCTAAATTTCTGTGTGTAATATGTATTATACCCTACTTTGTATATTTCAGCAAGCTTCCACTTACGATGAAGATGAGCAGGCCGACCTGTCCTGGTGGAAGTGTAAAAAGTGGGCACTGCACATTCTCACTAGGATCTTTGAGAGGTCAGTTTTGTCTCTTTTTTTTAACTTTAATTTTTTATATTACAATTTAAAGTTTGCTATTGTCTTAGTTCGATGAAAGGATAAAACAATGCGTTTATTTACAAATGATTAAAAATTGAAGTTATTGAGGTACAGTACACCCATATTTGATTGTTTATGTAAAGATGTAAAAAGCGTGGATATCAAGATATTTATTTGCTCCCTAACTTAATAGATAGTTAGATATTTATAAATAATAATTAAAAAAAAATCATTAAGGAAGTTGCCTTTTGATAAGTAAAGTCTATCTTTTGACAAACAAATGGAACAACTTTTTTTCTCTGATATACTAATATGTTTATCAAGTAGAAAATGAAATAGTTTTTAAATGTAATAAGCACTAATACGTATTGCGAATGTTTTATAATATTGGAGCCT
The DNA here is from genome assembly GCA_963932185.1 of Troglohyphantes excavatus. Taxonomy (NCBI): domain Eukaryota; kingdom Metazoa; phylum Arthropoda; class Arachnida; order Araneae; family Linyphiidae; genus Troglohyphantes; species Troglohyphantes excavatus. Next base: position 16,781,951 of record OZ010674.1, read on the forward strand.
ATGGGAACTAAAAAAAGGCTGTTTCCTGTTAATCAAATTATTTCTCCTACAGGATTAGGTTTTAGTGTAAGATCCTAAGTAAATGTGTCTCTTAATTGCAGGTATGGCAGCCCAGGTAACACGGCACAGGAATACAACGATTTTGCCGCCTATTATCTGAAGACCTACACTGCAGGAATCCTGGAGGTACTGCTGAAAGTGCTGGACCACTACAGGCAAAAAGCTTTTGTCTCCCCACGTATCATCCAGCTTGCTCTCAACTACATCAATGAAGCGTGAGTATTTGTTGACTTTTGTATTTTCCTAATGATAATGTACATGAGGAAAATGGGTTTCTAAATGTTTTTATTGCCTTATATGAAATGTAGACTAATGAAAGTATTGTTGTTTGAGTTAAAGTTTCGAAGTTATGGTATGGAAATTGATACACCATCCTTTAGGCTGATTTAAAAATTTTATATTTGTTTAAAATATAGAAAGAAGCAATTTTTTGCATGAATAAATGTTTAAAGAAAAATCTTTGTTGATTGATCATACTATTGTAAAATCAAATTTAAATTATATTTTAATAATTTCAGTGTACCACATGCTCTTTCATGGAAATTACTTAAACCACACATGTTGGTAAGTTGAAGTTGTGTTATAATTATCAAGTGTTTAGTTTGTTGCCAGCCATTTTTAAGTTTTAATTATTTTGAGTTCTACACTTTATTATAGCAAATATATATATATTGTTAGTTGTTCTTTTAGATTCAGGGTATATATTCTTAACCCCATATCCCCTCAGGGGGTTTACTTTCTTTAAGTAGACACGGGCGTCACAACCCCGAGGTACCCTAGTGATCTATTTTTCTTATTTTTCCTCCTTTATGGGGGCTCTCCTTTGAGAGCATGGGTGTGGCGAGCCCAATTTACCCTAGCCGGGCCTAGCATTCTTCTTTTCCTTTTGCGATGGCCTTACCATGTGCACTGCGTATTATTTGCTTTCGTTGCGTTTGGTAGTCTTCTCGATATTTGTTTTTTTATATAAATTGTATTTTTTCACATTTAGTTTATATAATTTAAAATGTTAGTATTTTCTAACCTGCACGTTTGCCGTGTGCTGCGACCCGTGCGGGCGGAAAAGGGGATCCTGGAGTTCCGCAGCGTGCTCTTTGGCCCTCGCTTCGTCCAAAACGGGAGGCGGAGACTGGCCCACCTCTGTCAATCGGCTGGTGGTACCAGGACACAATTGTGTTGCTGACTGCCAGGGCAAGAACTGTGATTTTTCATGGAACGCTGTCATCGTATTAACCTCTAGTAAGCGCCGTGCCTGGGTTATATTTTCTTTTATGGTTTAGTTGTCTGTTTCCTCAGTTGTCCGGTGGCTGCTACCTTCAATGGACTCCATGGTGGGTGGGGAATACGGTGACATTACCCTTCTCCTTTTTATGGATTTAAACTTGTGCCCCAGTGAAGGCCTAAATTCACAACCATCTACGTCACGTACTACACAAAGAAAAAATGACAAATTCTTTTCAAAAAGGAATACGAAACGTAAACATGCATCTGATAATGTTGAAAATGAAACTACACCCTATGAACTAAAGTCCCCCAGATACTTGATCATTACATCAGCCGAACATGTTCTTGGGAAAATGTCGCCTTTCTTGATCCATAAAGGAATTCAAGCAATAGGTGGCGAACCCAAAAATATAAAGAAGCTCAAGTCTGGTGATTTTTTAATTGAGACTAACAGCGATCCACAATCCCAAGCATTTCTCTCGGCAAAAACCCTTGGCTCTGTTTCAATTTGTGTTTCACCGCATAGAAGCCTAAACACCAGTAAGGGAGTTATTTCTGAATCGGATCTGCAATATGTAGACGAATCAGAAATACTTACTGGACTTTCTGACCAAGGTGTAATCCATGTGAAAAAAATAACAATAAAAAAAGGCAAAGACATAGTTACTACTAAACACATTGTACTCACCTTCAATAGACCTACCATACCTGAACATGTATTAGCTGGATATCTCAGATGTCCAGTCCGTCTCTATATTCCCAAGCCTCTCAGGTGCTTTAAGTGCCAGAGGTTTGGGCATACTACTGCTACTTGTCAACGAGATGAGACTTGTTCTTACTGTACATCCACTGACCCTCATCATGACTTCCTAAACTGTAAATCTCCACCAAAATGTTCCAATTGTGCAGGCCCGCACACATCTTTCTCAAGATCTTGCCCTCAATGGACACTTGAGAAAAATATCCAGGAACTGAAAACTACAAAAAATATATCTTACTTTGAAGCAAAAAACCTTGCATCCAATTCCTTACTAAAGTTAAAAATGTCATACGCATCAGCAGTGAAACCAGTTACAAAATCTATCGCAATTCAGACAATTCCTAATGAATCCCCCAAAGTTCCACCTAAACTAGTCTCCACATCTACCCAAACAATAAATGTTAAAGAAGTGTTGAAATCATTTAAACCAACACCTAAAACTAATCCTCAAACTTTGAAGACGAATGTCAAAAATTTTGCAAGTTTCACGAAAAAAATGTCGACGCCAAAACCTGATTTCAAACCGAAAACTGTTAAAATTAATGCTTGTATTGTCCCCAAAACAGTCCACTCTCCTAAACCGAAGTTGAATCCTACCTCAAAATCAAAAACCCGAATTAATATCCGTAGAGATGCCGAAGACCCACCTAATGTAGATGTGATCATACAATGTGAAAAACCTCCAGTAGATTGCACAGAAATATTAGGACCCTTGCCAGAAATGGAAACCGATTCTGCCATGCGCCATCGGAAGTTTTGGCAGGACATGGGTGTCGAATTTATTAATAATATGAAAAATGCTTGTCAAAGAATCGAAACAAAAGAAGACGATGACGGTTTACTGTACGATGCCAACGATTCTTTGGAGATGGATGTTGAGAAACCATCCTCTCCAAATGAAAGTTCCAAATCTTAACGATTCCTTATTCGTACTTTTTTATATAACTTTTTAAAATTGTATGAAAATTGTGTTGCCTATTTTAACATGGGTATTTTAATTTTAATATACTTAAAACCACATGTTTTTTATTCTTATACCTATGTTTTAAAATCATGAAAACGTTAATAACAAATTCCATCATTGTCAATATATTTTAAACATCCATCATTAGTCATTTTAAAAATTTTACCCTGTATTTTATACTTGTCGTTTTATATATTTTGAAAGAAGCTGGTTAAAGAAAATATTTATTGAAATTATCTAGTGTTTGGCGCAGCTTGGCCATATTTGGCCCTTGTGCCATAAAACCCCACACAACCAACCAACCAACTTAACCCCATACATATAAGCAATGTAGGTTTGTTTTCATTGTAGGATAGTTTAATTTATTATTTTCAACTTATTCCTTTTTTATAAATATAATTTAAACTATTTCAGTAAAAAAGGATGTCAAAAAGCCCTTTAACTTTGAAAAATGCTTCAAAGTAGAGCTTTTTTATGATGTGTACTATTGAGAGGAAACTAGAGTTACAAGTATTTATATAAACATCCGTATCTGTCAAGTGGTTGATATTCAATTTTACTCACCGGGAACCTAAAAAACTACCAATATTTTTCTTTCGTAAAAGTGATTGCAGCTTTATGCGAAATGCTTTAAGGAAGCCTGCTTGCTAAATGCTATGCAGGGCATATATCAAAATGTATTAGATTTTTTTAATATTTGTTTCACAAATCGATCTGATGAAAAGAAATCTAAATTTGCCTTGGGAAAAATATTTTAAAATATAAAGTGAAATATTAAATATAACTGTAAAGTATTTAAATAGTTCAATTCATTCATTTCTCTTGAGTTATCATATTCTTGTCATGTCAACCTGTATAATATATGGATATTAAAATGTTAATACAGTTGTATAATTTGTACATTAATTATTATTTTTTCAACATAACATTTTTTCCGGGTGTCATAAAGCAAAAATATATGTTGCATTGGTTGTTTTAATATCTTTTTGTGTTTCAGTTAATTATGCAGGATGTAGTGTTTCCCTTAATGTGCTGCAATGAACGTGATGAAGAACTCTGGAACTCTGACCCACATGAATATATACGTATGAAGTTTGGTGAGTTCCTTTTAGAGCAATTGATTTTGATAAATGGCTTGTAGGTGCAAAACTTAAAATTGGTCGATATCATTATTCTATTACAAAATATGCAATGAAAGTTATTTTTTATCCTTTCCATAGTGGAGAATAGAAGTTTAAAGAAATATTAATCAAAGTAGAATTTAAGGTTGCATATGGTATGAGTTTTAAGATTAAAGAGCTTATTTCACTTACGAAACCGTATAACCCTGACTCTACAACAAATATATTAATGAAAAGCCTCATATTCAGAGTTGATAGAACTTTTTTAAAAGACTAATTTTTACCATCTATTTAATGCAATGTACCTTCAAGCAGGATTGTATTTAAATAATCCTTCAACTAATAATCCTCAGATGTGTTTGAGGACTTCATCTCCCCCGTGACTGCTGCGCAGACTCTGCTTCATTCGATTGCGAAGAAGCGCAAGGAAATGCTGCAGAAGTCCATGGAGTTTGTTATGACTGTTCTCACCAACCAGCAGTCTTCCGCCAGACAGATGGACGGGGCACTCCACATGGTGGGCACCGTAGCAGATGTCCTGCTCAAGGTGAGATTACAAACCAACCTTATGTACTTGCTTATGATTCCCCCCCTTGACTTTAATGTGATGTTATTTGCTACACATGATATCAACTTCTTAGTCTTGCATCCAAAATCCTATTAAAATAATGTATACTACCTTGATAGATTCTATAAACCAATGAAATATTTATCAAAATATATATTTTTTATTTTGCTAAATTGATTATTTGCGCAAGTATTGCTATTAATGCGTTACGATTATGTCACAATGAGCACTCTTCGTACATGGCGTCGTCACACGTGGGACAAACTCTTGGATCAGAGATTCAATCAGCACGTTTGAACTCAAATCCGCTTGATTCCAACTTATCCCATTTTATGCAAATTATACTGTATATTTTACTGATTTGCATATAAAACCCCCTACTTTTTGATTTAAATTTCTCCTCTTATTTGTATGGAATTTCTTGGGACGCTAATCTAATGTGCAGTATTTCGCAGTTTCGAACAGACTTGTTAATTCATTATAAAATTGTATAGATTTTGTGATAATCCTTTTTCAGATTTTTATTTTCTCTGCCATTTGAAATATATTCTTAATGCTGCATTATAAAACGGTTCACATCAGCCGTATTTAATAGCTCAATTTCCCCTTTGAACGATGATTTTGTATTCTATTATGTTTGGTTAAAAATTATCATTTTACCAAACGATAAAGTTTTTTTATTTGTTAATAACCTTCGAGCATGAATGGACTTTAGTAGAGCGAATATAACATCATTGTGTTGCAAACATCTCAGACACATGATTACCGTATATACTCGCGTATAAGCCGAGAAATTTAAGTAAAAATTCTCATCAAAAAGTAGGGGGGTCGGTTTATACGCGGGTCATTAAAATTTCTAATATAATTTGCCTAAAATGGAAAAAGGAGAGAAGTTGAAATTAGCGGATTCTTCTGAAACGCGCCGACACATTTCCGAGATCGAAAATGTGCGTCACGTGCTGACTGAAGACCGTTCTGCGCATCGCGGCGTAATCGTGACGCAAAATATTACTACTCACATAAATAATTGAATGTAATGAATGAACGCATAATAATAGAATTGTAGAATTTATGAAGCTAGTAAACGCTACTTTAATAGAATTTTGGATGGAAGACTAAGAAGTTGACTTCGTGCATAGCGAATGACACCACTTTAAAGTCAATGTCTTTCTTGCTCGATTGACATAATTAAACAAAATTTATTTCCTCAATGCATATTTTATTCCTTGATAATATTATGTACAGATATTAATAGTTGTTTCATTAGTGTTCTGGATTCAATTGGCTTTAAAGCGGTAAAATCGGGGTTGCTAATCGGCGAATTAAAGTTCTACTTTCAAGTCATTTATCTCGTAATTAAAAACCATATATTTTAATATATATTCATCCATAAGGTAGTAGTATTTTCTTCCGAGATGGATAAAAAAAAATGCTCATCCGTATTTAATAGCGATAGTAGTCAACGATGTTGACAGAAAGTTGACGTTTCCTAAGTTTTTAAATCTTTACAAAACGATGTTAAGGATTAGAAATTGCACATTTTGGTATTTAAGTTTATGGTTAAAATATTTTACTTGATAATAAGGGAGATTTAATTTAAGAAGTCCGATGGAGGTTTGAAAGACACCAGAACATCGCGAGTGGTGCATACTTTTAAGTTCGATGATCGTCACGAACTTCTAAGAAAACAGTTTCTCCAGCCACTTTCTTTAAACTTTTAATTTCTAGGCTTAAATATTTATTTTTCTAATTAAAATTTCACTCTTTTGTTTAGGATTTGCCGATTTTTCATGTACAAAAATACAACTCGGCTTATACGCGAGTTTCCGATTTTGGACAAAAATTCGTCCTAAAATTAGGGGGTCGGCTTATACGCGAGTATATACGGTACCTTTCAAAATTTATAAATGAAAAAAATTTCGCGATTGACTTTTGATTTGGAAATAATAGTAAATGTGTAAACGTTTTACACACGGTCAATACCGCCTAGCCTGAACCATATTTAGTAGCTGTGTAATTGTTAAGTTGAACATTGACCATAGAATCTTAATACATTGACATACAAACGACATGAAATTCTTACTGTGGAAATAAATGTTATATTCTATTTTCTGGGTTCATTCCGCCCAGTTCGTTCGAATCCTTCGATTTAATCAAGTTGTTCGTTTTGATCAATTCATTTTATTTATTAAATTTATTTGGTTCATTACATTAGATTAATTGAATTCATTCATTCGATTTTATAAAAAATTTTGATTTAATCGATTTTATATATACAATCGAAATGATCGATTCAATTGTAGATTTTGCCGATTTGTTTGATTGTTTCGACAAAATCAAACACATGGATGAAATCAAACAACGATGCAAATCGATGAAATAAAAAAAAATTGATTGAATTGATAAAATCGAATATCTATGAAATCTAGTAGGTCGATTAAATCGTGATTTATTCAAACGAATTGAAAAAATCGAAGGAATCGGATCAAATGGAACGATCGTAGACTTCTAACCAACTATATATCCACCTCTTCTCGTACACATTTATTCTCTATATATATACTCTATCTGATTTTTAACATGTCTGACCATAATTTAAACAAATATGAGGCATCTTTCCCAGGTCTTTTCTTCAAGATAGGCCCCGAACTGTCGCCAATAGCCCACTGTGCAGCTCTTGTATGTTTGTTAATTAACAAAAACAAAAAAAACTTTCCAAAGTTATTTTACCATCTCGAAAATCCACTTGCACCTCATCCTAAGCAATACAACATTTATACAAAAAATATCATTTAGAAAATTATTGCAAAAAACAGTTGCATCGTATAAAATTCATTCGGAATGAACTTAGAAAAAAAATTATGAATGGAATGACGTAGTAAATCACGTGTATGTGGCCATACATGTTGGCCTCACTGATGTCAGTGAGATTATAACCTGATGTTTTCTCTACTATGGGGGATCCATGCGCGAAGTTAATAACATAAAAAAAATTGGAACACCATTGCTCTTTTATAGGGGATTAGTACATTATTGTTATGAAGTTCAAAAATAGATTTTGTTCATGCTGCAATGATATTTTTAGTAAATGTGAAGTGTAGTTAAAAATAATTCAAAGCACATATTTAGAGGTGTCTAAATATGAAGAGAGAATTCTGTCAATTTATGATTATTTGCTTTGTAATATTTTTAAATAAATATTCCTCTTGTTTATGTTTTGTCTTATTGCTCTAAAAAGAAAACATGGATTTCATTTTTAATTTACATGGTATCAGGGTTATTTTAAGAATAATTATATAGTTTTTAAAAACTCTGATCTTCTTAATTTTGGAGGATGCTCATTAGTTTGCCCTTGTTTCATTGAGGAGGTAGTAAACACATTCTCTAACAAATTCAGAATGCATTGATTTTTAACACTTAACAAAAGGAATATTTTTTTACTGTTGGTTTCATTTCTAGTTAAGCATACATCTTTAACTTTTATATGTCCTGTTAAAGTTTATTCTTTAATTGAAATAATCTTTTGACAGCGAAAAATCTACAAAGATCAGATGGAGAATATTTTAGTTGCCTATGTGTTCCCTCACTTCCAAAGTGAGCATGGTTTCATGAGAGCAAGGGTAAGTATAAAGTTAAAATATTTTTTTAATGTGTATAATCTCTCAATGTTAAATACCAATTTGCAAATACATTTACATATGCTGATTTAAAATGTTCTATTCATTAACGTGTGGAATATGTTGGCAGTTTAATTTCTGAACAGATTTATTGTGTTATTTATTCTAATTCTGTAATGCTAATGTTATGAGAGTTTGTTAAATTGTAATAATATCAGGGACCGCAGAGCTCCTATTTTCTCCTATTTTCCTATTTTTTTTAAAGTGCTCCTTTTTTTCCTATTTTTTCTTTTTTTCCCCTATTTTTTAGACATTTCTCACCGAAGTTATAAAGTAGCGCGCAGATTTGGGTTTTTCCGATGAACGGAATTTTTTTTTTTATGAAGCTACGTATACAAAGGAAACAACTGCGAACTTTTTCGCCATTACCAAGGCTGAACTTGATGCGCGCACACAGGCACTGAACAGTCAGTTTCTTATCTCTCGAGCGTCAGGGGTGGTACTTTTCTGGGTACAATCTAGGTGGTGTTGGTTTAACCCGGAATACTAATTTTGTTAAAATATTTCGGTACCTGAAATTCCCGGTGTTTTAAAAGTTTTGGAATGCGGAAAAATCTAGATTTTTTTTAAACTAACAATTTCGCCAAAATTGCAATTTTAAACACATTTTCTAAAATTTCAAATATTTACAGAATCATATGCTACGATGCCGCGCTTTTGATCGCTCCACTCTTGTGTAAATATCAGACGTGGTACAATTCCACGGAAGCGCGGAATTCTGTTTTTTCAGTTCACGGATGCGCTGAATACTGCTTCAAGTCCACGGAAGCGCGGACATAAACATAATTCCGCGGAATTTTGGTTTTTTCAGACTTTAATTTTATCATCGCTGGAATTGATGCATATTTGCTTTAAAATTTCGGTATGTCTTTGTAATGGGTCGTGACTCTGAGATCCATGAGAAATTTTTTGAAGAAATTATATCCACAGAGAAAGGAAAAACCGAAAGCGCAAAAAGGTGGTGTTCGAATGCACCTCCGAAACCTGTTTGTAATGAGAGTTCTGAGAAAGCTCAGATGTTTCTTTCAGGGGTGCTAATTTTCCAAATCCTAATCCAGAATTCCTGGTTTTTAAATAATAATTGTAGAAATATAAGGTACTTATGGCGCCGTTTTGATCGTTATACGCAAGTGTAAATCGGCAAGGACTCGAGAAGAGAAAGACGAATAGAGGGACTTCGCATCAGAAAAAAGTGGACTTTTGATCCTTTTTGTCCGTTTTTTTAGTCAATGGTATTTCGTTATCATAAGACATTTCATCACTGAAAAATCTCAGTTCGTTTGGTAAGAATCGATACTCAATCTAGAAAAAGGGAGAAAGATCTTCGTCAAACGGAGATGATATCACTTGAAAGTTAAGATGGTTAAAACTCAAATTTCGATGCATCTGGCAAATGAGACTTCCAAATGCACTCTTGTGAGAATTTTTCGTTCATAAAAACTTTGAAATTGGAGAAATTCGCTTAACGCGATCTGCTGCGATCTCCGTTGATAAATGTACAATCCTTTTGCATCTGATAAATAAATCCTTATACTTCACTACTTCCTATTTCATCATGATATGATTTGCACTACTTAACAAAATTGCATTACATTTTTCAAAAATATCATATAATTTACGAAATTGAAGTTTAGGACTTGTCATTTAAATTAATCAAAATTGATTTTTTGAAAAAAGTTTGTTACTTTTTGTTTGGCTGACAATAATTTTCTAATTTGTTGTAATGTTTATATATTTCATTAAAGTTATTATTTTTTTATTTGAAACTTTTCACCACATGGACTCTACAAAATTTGATAACTTAGAAATTTTCTGTTTGGGAAAACATTAGGTTTTTTGGAGTTTGGAAGTTAAGCCTTTTTTAATTTATTTTGTCTGTAACATGTCTGAAGTAAGCAATATGGCAAGGATAAAAAAAGGTGCGAATGGAAGGATTTCACATCAGAAAAAAAGGACTTATTTATGTTGTCCGATTTTTTTATTTATGGAGATTTCATCATTGAAAAATGTCACTTCGTTTTTTTTATTTTGTGCGAAATCGCTGCTCAACCTTGAAAAACGGCGAATTTTCACAAAAATATAGCATTTTTAACATGCAGAAATATTTGCAATCTTCACGAAACGCGGAGATGATTCACTCGAAAGTTGATAGGTAAAACTCTTTCATTACATCTGGTGAAGGTAATCTCAAAATGGCGCTGTTTTAAGAATTATTTTCTCTTGTGAAAACTTTGAAATTTTAGATAATCACTAAACGCGATCTGCTGCGATGTCCGTGGAAATGTTTTCAATCCGTTTGCATCTGATAAATAAAGGCTTATTTTTCACTACTTCCTATTTCATCATGATTTGCTTTGCACTATCTAACAAAATAGCATTAAATTTTATTTTAGAAAATGTAATTTATTCATGAAATTGAAGTTTGGGAACTTATTTTATGTAATAGCTATAAACATATGAAATAAGCTTGTTTCTTTTTATGTGGCTTGCAATTCGTCTCCGCATTAATATTTTATTTAAATGTTTATATATATCTTTTAATTTGAAACTCCCCCTTCTCGCATCTCCCCCTAAAAAAAAACTTTTTGAAAGTTTAAAAAAAAGTTATACAACTGTTTTTGTAAATTTTAATGATTTAGATTAACATGCTTAAGTAGGTATTCTATTAACATTTTACTCTTTAATAAATCTAAATTTTCCTTGAAAAAATTACAGAATTTAATTTCCCTTAGACATTAGCAACCTCCTTAATTGACTCCTCAATCACCTAAATTCATGTACGTACAACTTATGCAAAATTTCTACAATGTGTTGGTTAATTAAAAAAAATCAACCGCATTTAACTTTAAAAAAAAAATCAAGTTATGAAAATTAAGTTTAGTAAAATCTTTAAATTGTCTTTCAAATGTAGGCTCTTGCTTGAATGACAGACTTATAGAATGGATATAAATGCTTTTCCGTTTTTAATTTTTTTTTTAAATTCCTATTTTTTTTATGTTTAGTATTCCTATTTTTACTACTATTTTTTCTCAAAATTCGGCTGCGGTCCCTGTAATATTAAATTTATGCTTTTGTCAGGATCAAAACACTTGTAAAATCTAATTTTTGTTAGCCGTTTACATTTTTTGGCACAGTCATAAAAAAAAAAAATGATTTTGCAATAATATATTGGCATGACAAGGGTTGTGCAATTAGGCAACTCAGTGTTGTAGGGTTGTAATAATTTATATAAAATTTCACACAGTTTATGTGAATTATATTTTTCTATAATGTTTAGTTAGCTCCCTGTGCTGTTAAATGTGTCCTTGAATATGACAGTTATTTGTATTTTAACTATCTGCTAATTGTGTGTTACACAATGTAGGCTTGCTGGGTGCTGCATTACTTCTGTGCGATGAAGTTTGCAAACGAGCAGAACCTGATTTCTGCGCTGCAGCTGACACAGTCCGCACTGCTCAACGACCACGAGCTGCCGGTCAAAGTGGAAGCCGCAGTTGCCCTGCAAATGCTCATCACCAACCAGGAGAAGGGTAGGTGAACTGTTTGTTATTTTTTATCAATCCAAATAATTGAAGTTTTCAAATTGTTGTATGTTGGGGGTTGTTATGGGTTAATAAACTCCTTTTTTATGTGTTATTTCTTATATATCAGCTTGTACATAATAACTATTTTGTTTAGTTAGCTTATAAAATTGAGTCGATTTCAAGGTTTGTTTTTAACTAAAATGGGCTGTTTTATTTAAAAATGGTATCAGACCATTAAAGCAATGGAACTAAACTCTTTGAAATATATTATTTAGTTATGAAAAATTGTCATATTGCATTAAATTTTTGTTTACTTGTAATGTTTTAGCTTATGTGTTACAATACTTACTAAGTATTTATTTACAGCACCACATGTGTTTGCATGTATAAGGCAAACAGATATATAATACATAAGTTTAAAAAATATATATATATATTGTATACCAATTATGCTACAAACTTTTCTAACTTTTTTAAATAAAATAGTTTATGCAAGTTTTCCTTTAAAAAATGTTATACAAATTAAATTTTTGAAATGTTAGTGGATATTTGATTTGTTTCTTAACTTTTATGTGCCACTTCAGCTGAGAAGCACCTTGAGCCTCACATCAAGCCCATCACCCTGGAGCTGCTCAAGATCCTGCGCGAGACGGAGAACGACGACCTCACCAACGTCATGCAGAAGATCGTCTGCACTTACACACAGCAGTTGTTGCCCATCGCACTGGAAATGACACAACACCTGGTGAGATTCACATTGAAGTCACTATTCTATTTGCAGTATGCATGTGTTGTGGAGCAAATGTTTTAGATTGCATTGAAATAATATTTCCCTTCTGTCCTCTTAATGTTTTATTTATATTTTTAACTTTTTAGTGACACATATTAGTGCTGAAAAGAAGTACCACCATATAAACTTAATGCTTAATCATCCCAGTAAAGCAATCAGTTGGGAACGTCTTTCTGATTATCCTTCTAATAAAGTAATGTTATTTCTAATTGAAAGAATCACCATTCTAGTGGCTATGAGCATTATTTTTGTTTTTAAAACTTCTTGTTTGTATGTTATTTGAATTTATTTGTTGTTAAATTTTTTAGCAAAAAGATATTTTTTTTTACCGATTTGGATAACGAATATCCGAACCGGATTTAACAAATGTCCATCCGCCAGGTATTATTTACGAAAAGATTTTCTCTTCACAGTTCTTTAAAAAACTGCTCATATTCATACTGATTTTGAAATGTTTCCAAATTGCACTATGCTAAAAATACCTCTTACTAGACTGGAGAATAAAACCATTTCTAATATATAACACACAGAGATGTATGTAGCTATGTATTGTTCTAACTTAAAGATAGTGGCTGGTTATGAATGTCTGCAGCATATCTTTCTATTCTCTGTGACCCACCATCTCTGAATAGCACCCGGTGAGGTTTCAACAAGAAAGTTAACTACCTGAATAGCCCAAGAAAAATTCAAGGAAGAATCTGCAAAATACATTGGTAGTATTTTCAGGAAAATATTTAAAGCGAAAACAAAAAGATAAACGATCGCCACAAAAAAAAAATCTTCAGCCTTTTATTCATCTGGATATGTTTCATCCGTAGTCAAATAGGGATGATATCACTCGAAAAGTTGATATGGTTATAACTGATTTTGCTGCATCTGACGAATGCAACTTCCAAATGGCACTCTTTTGAGAATTTTTCATTCGTGAAAACCTAGCAGTTGTAGAAATTCATTAAATTCGATCTGCTGTGATCTCCGTTGAAGGACTTGCGATCCTATTGTATCTGGTATATAAATGCTTATTTCATCATGATTTAATTTGCACTATCAAACAAAATTGCATTTAGTTCACGAAATTAAAGATTACTACTTGTCATTTGAAGTAGTGAAAATTGGTTTTTTGAAAGAAGCTTGTTTCTTTTTGTTTGGCTGCATTAACTAATTTGTTTCAAATTCCTTATTGGCTAAAATGAAAACCGTGAGAACTTTGAAATTTTCTCATTGGAAAAGGGACAGATTTTGTTTTCTTTTAGCCTACACCATGTCTGTGATTGGTATAAGCTCAAATTTATTTAGTAAGGGTATTGTATTAACATGTAAACTACCTTTTTCAAACTTAAATCCCCAAAAATATACACTATAGGAGTCAACTTGAAGTACTGAAATGTAACAGTTAGTAGTTTACTGTTGCTCTAATGTAAATAATTTTGAATATTAGAAAGTTGTGTTATGTTGCAATTTTTTTTATTCAGAATTGGAGCAGTAAGAACATTAATTCTCTTTGCAGGCCCAGACTTTCACGCAAGTGATCAACTGCTCTGGTGGAGCGGAGGAGGGTTCTGACGAGAAGACTATCACGGCCATGGGCATCCTCAACACAATGGACACCATCCTGTCTGTGATGGAGGACCACAGGGACATCATGCAGCACTTGGAGCCTGTGGTTCTCAACGTCATAGGGCTCATACTCACACAGAGCATCATAGGTACTCCATCTACTTCCCATGACAGAATTTTCAGTATTGGGTTGTTTTACAATGTACCTTGGAACTTAATGTTATTGATAAGAAATTTACTACGGAGATTGTCAAGGTATCTGGATAAACTAAGGATATTTTGCATTGTCATTTGGGAAAGTCAATTTCATTCAATTTGAATTGGATGTCCACTGTTAGATTCAAATCCACAAATTATTTTGTTACATGATATAAAATTTTCCATATTTATGGCTCTTGTGTGTCCAGGATGTCCTTTGTTAATTCCATATTTAAAGAATCTTTATATTTCTGTAAATGTTTTATTTAACTTTTTTGATTATCAGACAGAAAAGAACATATTCTACTATCTGGTTTTATAATTAATTTTGTTGGATTATCATGAGTTTTTTTTATATTTAAAATGCTGTTTTTATCAATAGAATGCTTTGAGAAGTGAAGACTTTGAAATAAAATAAAGCATGTTTCTTTTTGGGTTTACTGCTTATTTTTCAGCATTAATTATATTCTTTATGTATTTGATTATTTCGACTTCGATAACAAAATATGAATTGCGTCCTTATATTAAAATGACCTTGGTTTTTTTTAAAAATATGCTCTTTTCTCAAAATAGTGCCCTGCCCCTGTTCATTTCTAAAACAAACTCGGCTATTTTTATGCCAATAATCATCCTAATTACAATGTCCTGATTGCAGAGTTCTATGAGGAGGCCATGTCCCTGATCTACAGCCTCTCTGCCAATGCCATCTCAGCAGACATGTGGAAAGTGTTTGAGCTCATGTACCAGGCGTTCCAGAAGGATGGCTTCGACTTCTTCACAGGTAAACACATTTTTTTTATTGTCAACTCTTAGAGTTGTTCACCTAGTATTTTTGCATGCCTATTGTATTATTTTTAAATACCCCCTTTCCCTCTACCTGCTTTTACATGCCATGTGAAATTTAATATTCTGAAAAATTATTACAAACCGACAATTTTAATTATTGAGTATTGCATTCACCTTAATGATATATTATTGAAATTAAAAGTATATTGTTTGTGCTCGGAAAAAGTGTTGTATGAATAGAAATCCTTCCTTTTCAGACATAGTAATTGCAATCAATTCCTTTCTTGGGAATTTTTTTTTATATAAAGTTTATTTACATAAATAATTTTTGGCTAAGTTATATTTAGTGTTATGAAAAATTAGTGGGTTTTCACTGCTGCCAAATTAAATTTGGAAGCTATTGTTATAGAATATATTCTGTACTTTTTTCTTATACAATTGTATTTATTGTAACTTCTGTAGAACAAGCTTCTTTTTTTTTCAATTTAGACATGATGCCTGCCCTCCACAATTTTGTCAGAGTGGACACCCAGGCCTTTGTTAGTAACGAAAATCATCTACTGGCCATCTTCAATATATGCAAAGCAGTAGGTTTTATTTTTCCTACAGTCTGGATAACAATCGTTGTGTGTTTAATTCACACTTTACATTATTCAAGATTCCCTGCATAATTAATGCAATCATAATGTGATTTAAATGCAAATAACTTCAAGAAACTTAAGTTGCAAATTTCTTTTTGAAACGCAAAATCGTTTTTGAAAAAAACTCAAATATCTTTTGGCAATATAGCTAAAGTGCTTAAAAGTTTTATAAATGCTGGCTTAAACTGTCGTCGTTTTGTTACCTTAGAATTTATTAGTGGTATTCAAAAGTTTGACAGCTCTAGAAAAATCGGGGGTTGTGTGTGTTACTGAAATTAAAAATGGATATTTTAATTATATGCAGTAAATTTTTTATGAAATTTGAATTTTCTATCTTTGAAGCTTTTAAGCCAAGTTTTTGTTGAACTTAGCAGAACTGATTAATTTCTGTCGGCAAATACACTGCCCTTTTGGGCTTTGTTTGCTCAGTGCTATATGGTGTGTGTCTGTTATCTGGTTAAATTTTATTTTATTAAATCGTTATCCACTATAACACTGAAAAAAGCAGGCAATATAGATATATAAGGGAATTTCAAATTGTTTTCTTTTTAAACATCCTGTGGTAGTAGAGTGCAAGGATTAAACAACTTTGAATTTTCCTGTTTTATTGTATTAAAAAAAATATCACATAAATTTGTGATTCCTCTTCCTATATGTTCTTTTTGTGTGCAGATCCTGAATGGAGAAGCTGGGGAAGACGCAGAGTGCCATGCAGCCAAATTGCTCGAAATTGTTGTTTTGCATTGCAAGGGAATGATTGATCCGGTGAGTGTAATAGTCAATAGTGCATCTCTAAATTACAAATTGATGCGATTACTTCAGGTTGCCACTACAATGTTTAGATATTTTTGTTTTAGAAAAATGTGTTTTCAGTTGAGTACTTAAAGCATAACAGTTTTAAAATAATTGTACTTTTTTGAAGACTAAAATTAATTACATACACTGACATTTAAAAAAAACAATTAATTATTGCAACAATTATAGTTAAATAAAAGTTAATCAATAAAAACTTGTTTTGAAATAACTTTCACTTTACACTTTTGATGTTTGGAAGGAAATTGTTTTACCCCTTAAAACTCTTTAAAATACCTTCCTTAAAGTTTTTATAGTGTCTGAAAAATAAGGAATGCAAATTTTTTACCTATAATTTTTAAGAAATGTACTATTTATAACCAACTTTGAAGTATGCAATAAAAAATCTTGCAAGTGGTTACATTAATCCCTATAATATGCTTTTAGATTTTGTATGTGGGTGTGTGTTTCATTTGGTTTGTGTTAAAAATTGTGCCATAAGTCCTCATTTTTTGTTTTAAAAATGAGTACCAATAGTTTGTCTTGATATTTCAGTGCATCCAACCTTTTGTGGAGCTGGTTCTGGGAAGGCTAACGAGGGAAGTGAAGACCTCCGAGTTGAGGACTATGTGTCTTCAGGTAAACTGCTTATTCATTTTTGTACAGATATTTTACCCTTTGGTTTATAGTGTTCAGAAACTAATGCAATAAAAAGTAAGTAGTACCAAATATATTCTTTTGTTCGAACCATCACTTATTAAAATTGTATGTGTAGATATTTTTCAATTAACAGCGATATTGTTATCGTTATTTCTAGTCTATATTGACTAGTAAGCGTTGTGGCAGAATTAAGCAAAGAGAGTGTTAACTGAAAAAAGATAGTATGACAAAAGTAACTTGTCCTTGACTCTCTCACATTTGGTATACTTTTTAGTAGAAGTACAGTTCTTCATAAATGCTGCTCTGCAATTAGGAGTAAAGAAAGATTTGCAGACCAATAGTTTTTTCATGAACAGAAAGTTACTGATTAGGTTAAGGCATCAAGATTGTGTTAATCAGGATTACTTGAATCCTTTTTTTTTTTTAATTATAGTTGCTCCAAAATATTTTAATTTGAATAATTGTTTAATTTGAATATTAGTTTGATGGTATTTAATACATCCACTATTCTTTAAAAAAAATTCCTTGATATTTACTTAATTTTTTTCTGTGCAAAATCTGTATGACCTATTGCAATGACTTGCTTCAGGTTGTGATTGCTGCCCTATACTACAATCCCGAGCTCCTCCTACAGACCTTGGAGAAGATCTTCATTCCCAATACCACAGACTCCATTACTGCACACTTCATACAGCAGTGGATACACGACACGGACTGCTTCCTCGGGTGAGTATCTTTGTCTTGCCTGTCGGGAACTAGAAAATGTTGTCTATCCTACGAAATTGTCGTGGTCCCAAGAGCTAAAGCTATACCAAGCCTTAGTGCGCAGATGTCCATACATAACTATTGATTTTTGTGAGAATGTGTATGCAAATTGTAATGAAATATCCCAAATTGTTATTTTTTGTCTCTAGAATTGAACAAACTGATTAATTAAAAAAAAATTATAAAAATAGTTTTTATGGTGACCTTTTTTAGAATGCTGATAGATATTTCAACTAGAATCCCATGTTAAACATATACCTACTAAAAGTTAATAGAAAATAGAATTTTGTTATTTAGAGCACATTATTTCAGCAACATTTCTGATATTAAGATACCATATCAATGTTCATACATTATAAGTAATAAAAATGCAAATAATATTTAATTTATTGTGCAAGAAGGTTGTGACCTGGCATTGCGTTCCCTGAAACAATAACAGTCGATATGCTGCACTAAAAAGTCTTCGCTTGCAATTGAAAATGGAAACAAATTGTCTGCATATATATATATATATATATGATTTTTTTTTTTAACTATTTTTAAAGTACAAAATATTTACCTTTTTTTTTCTTTTTTAAAATTTTCTTATTTAAATTTTTTGTATTATTAATTATGCCCTTATAAAAGTATTCTATCTTTTATTTTCCAATCATAAGGGATATGTTCATGTTTTGTTATTGTTTTAAGTAAGAATTTGCTTGTTATTAAATTCAGAAATCCATTAGTGTTGATGTCATTCTTTGCTTTTCCAGACTGCATGATCGTAAAATGTGCGTGTTGGGTCTGTGTACGCTAATTTCCACACCCGTTTGCAAGGCAAAAGTAAACAACGAGATCGTTCAGAAAGTCGTGCCCTCAATGCTGCTGCTCTTTGATGGACTAAAACGAGCATATGCATGTGAGTAGCCTTCCATTTTCTATAATTTGTAGTGGGAATATACAAATATGTAGAATCGCCTTGTACAATCCATGCAAATTTTATGAAATGAGAAGCCTTTGGTATAAAATATTCAACAAATCCGTAAGTACTATCAAAATTGTTTACTAGTTTTAAAAAAAAAATTGTAGATTTTGAATAGCAATTCATATGTGTGCATTTCAATGATTTGGGAATAAAAATGGATTATATCGGTTTTTAAAAAAGATTAAAAATTATAGACTGAGACTAGAAATGGAAGAGATAACGATAATATTACATGGTTTGACCAAGAACTGCTTAATTTAGGTAGGTCCTTAATTAAGGGCCCTTAAAGTCCTTAATTTTTCTCAAACGTGAGGTTTTTGTACTAATTCACATGGTCAGTATTTTTCCATGTCTAACTTGAAATTCCAAGTTTTTTAATTTTTCGTAATCAAGAATTCCGGATGCATTAAAAATTTCGGAATGTAAAATTCCGGATTTTACTTTGTGTTCACACTTTTGACCGTTATACGTAAGTGTAAATCGGCAAGGAGAGAAAGGTGTGAATAGATGGATTTAGTATTTAAAAAAAAAGTGAACTTTTTAGCTCTTTTGTGCGATTTTTTTAGTCAATGGTATTTCACTATCATAAGCGGAACTTTATTGTTAGAAAATCTTTGTTATTTTGTTAAAAATCGATACTCTTTCTAAAAAAACGGGAAGATTTACAAGTATGCAACATTATTAACATTTACAGGGATGGGAATTCTGCACCAATTTTACGTCAAAAAAATTGCGAGTGTCTGCCAACAGTGCCAAAAAATATAAGATGTCCTTAAGAACTACTTAATTTTTATTTTTAAAAATCTGTGTGAACCTTGTATTAATCGTTGTTTAATTTAAGAATTTACCTGGCATGATCATGTAGTTTTAAACAACAATTCAGAACAATAAGTCAAAAGAGAAATAAAAACCAAGACTAAAATTAGTGACCAAAAAAAACAATTTATTCAAGAAAACCTCAAAATTAAAATAAAAAAAATCACTAATAAACCTTACATTGCCAAACTAGTTAAGTAACTAAAATAAATTGGGGGGGGGGGGGCACTACCAATTAATTATGCGAACTTCAACAACAACTTCATCGAGAGAGGTGTGGCTTAAGATGACACATTATGGATACTAAAAAAACATGGCCATGCCATTAAAGAATAAAAGTGTCCTAAATTGGGAGAAGGATGAAAAGGGGTACTTATATAAAGAAGCTCATCCTTCGACTGAGTCATCTCAGATGTCAGGGCTAGACATACAATCTCAGGGATGGGAATTCTGCGCCAGAGAGCGCCAAAAGTGGTATCCTGCGCCAACTTGCTACAAAACCACATTTATGTGCGATTCTGCGCCGATTTTGTTTTAAATCCTTGTTAAACACGTGCGCCAAGTCTTGGTGCCCGTTTGTCTGCCCATAAACGAAGTTAAGACTTCCTTAGAAAGAGGAGATGGGAGAAAATTTAAGCACATTTTCTCAAATTAAATAGTATTTGTAGAAATGTAAGGTACGAATGGAGTATAAGCATGCTATACGTCAAGCAGAGAAATGCTTAAATGGAATAATTTCGCGTCATTAAAAAGGACTTTATTCCTGATGTTCAACTTTTTAGACAAGGGCATTTAATTGTCATAACACATTTCATCATTGGAATATCGGATCGTTTTTTTTTTTTTTGTGCACAATCGATGCTCAATCTTGGAAAAACTGAGAATTTTAAAAGAATAGAGCATCTTTTAACATGTAGGAATAATTGTGAATTGTAAAATTTAAGGTAATAATTTTTGAGATTTGTCCGAATTTTTAGTGAAGGGTATTTGTTTAAAAGACACTTGATCATTGGAAAATTTCAGTTCGTTTGTTGTTTTATGAAGAATCGATGCTCAATCTAAAAAAAACAGATAATTTCACAAAAATTTAGCATCTTGAATATGTAGAAATATTTGCGATCTTCGTCAAACGGGGATGATATCACTCTGAAGTTGAGATGAATGATTATAACTATAATTACGTCGCATCTGCCGAATGCAACTTTTATTTGGCACTCTTTTGTTTTATATTTTCATTAATGAAAACCTTGAACTTGTATAAATTCGCTAAACGCAATCTGCTGCGATCTCCGTTGGAAGACTTTCAATCCTTTTGCATCCGATATACAAGTTCATTATATTTCACTGCTTCCTGTTTTATCATGATTTGTTTTGCACTACTTAACAAAATTACGTTACATTTTCCGAAAATATAATTTAATTCACGAAATTGAAATTTAGGACTTGTAATTTTCAGTAATAAAAATGGATTAAAAAAAATCTTGTTTCTTGTTTGAATAGAATTAAAATTCCAATTTAATCCTTTTTTGTTTAAATGTTCATACATTTTATTAAATTAATTATTTTTATTGGAAACTTTTCTTTCTAACAACCCTCCAACTTAAAAAACAAACAAAAAAATGGCTTTTATTTAGCTTTTTGAAAGTTTTCAAATTTCTTATTAAACTAATTTTTAAGATAGTAACTTAAGTGTAATTTTTAATGATTTATATTAACATGCTTAAAATATAGCAAGGTATGTTTTCTATAAATTTATTACTATTTAATAAATCTAGTGTGTGTGGAAAAGTTAAGGAATTTTATATCCCTTAGACAGTGGTGACATTCTAAATTGTCTTTTTCATGCACAAGGTATGCGATATTGTAGTTTGTTAGTGTTTTGGTTTATTGTATAAACTGCATTTTACTAAAAAATTCAAAATTGAAATTTAAGTATATATTGTATAAATTGGTTAATTCTTAATTAAAAACTCTTTTGGTTAAATATCTTTAAATGGTATCATAAAGCTTAACAGTATAAAAGAGATGTAAATAGCAAAATACAGTTTTAGGGTCTTTATTTCTTAGTTGAAAATATTATTTATTTACGAAATTGAGGTTTGTTATATTTTATGTAATAACAATGGACAATTTGAAAAAAGCTTTTTTTTTTGTGGGATTTGCAATTCGTTTTGGCATTAATATTTGATTTAAATGTTTATATACTATTTAATAAATATTTTTGTGTTTAAACCACACCCCTACGCTTAACATGCTTAAAATAAGTAGTAACGTAGGTTTTCCATCAAATTCTTACTCTTTAATTCTAAAGTTTGTGCGAAAAAATTATATAATTTTATTTCCCTTAGACAGTAACAACCTTCTTCATAGATTTCATGCACAATATATGCAAGATTGCAACACTGTTTTGGTTTTTATAAACCACAATTCAGTGGGGGGAAAAATCAACATATGAAAATTAAGTATATATTGTAAAAAAAAATTGAAAATTCAATAATTCTTAATTAAAAACTAATTTTTGTTGAATATTTTGAACTGTCTTTAATATGTCTCATTTATAGCCTCTACCGGTTTTGATTTATTGCATTAAAAAAATGGCATAAATAAGCAATAGAGACCTTCAGGGTTTTTACACCTTGGGTAATGTACCACATCTGATTTAAAATCGCATGTTACAAATTTTAAATGCTACAATTATTGTTTAATATGCTAAAATTCACTGCTACGTTTTATTGTTTAATATGCTAAAATTCACTGCTACGTTGTATTGCATTCTTGCTACAAATCTACAGTTTTCTGCTGCAATTTGTTGCGTTTCTGCTCCAAAACTTAAATTTTGCTGCTCCAAAACACTACAATTTATTGCGTTCCTGCTACAAATATTCAGTTTTGCTGCTACAATTTGTCGTTTTTCTGCTCCAAACTGGTCTTTAGCACTTCCCATCCCTGTAGATGCAAAAATATTTGTTATGTTTGCATTTTTTAGAGTTTTTACAAACATGTACCTTTTTTTTAAAAAAATGCAACCAAAATCACGAATGGTCTTAAAAATTAAGTCCATGATTTAGTATATTTCTGTTGTGTCATATTTTTCTTTTAATTTTCTTAGACAAAGCTCAAGAAGAAGAGGATGGGTCAGAAGATGAAGACGAGGAGGATTTTGATCCAGGTAAACTCGTCTTCCATAAGCTAGACTGTACATAATCGTATTTATTACATTTTTGAAAAATGTTAACATTTTACTCATCATATAAAAAAAAATCAATAGTCAAATCTGTTAAAAAAAAAAATTCTGATTAACAATTAGGGATGAACCGGATAGTGGTTTTGCCGGATATCGGATATCCGGCGCACATTACAAACCGGATATCCGAACTGGATTTTGCCGGATATCCGATAGGATATCCGGCAGTTTCTTTTTTATGAAAATATCTTTTCATACACACTAGAAAATATGGAAATCGGTCAAAAATTACGAAATATTTTTTTATTCTATAATATTCCCCAATTACTTAACCCTTGAGGTGATACCAAGATTGAATAAACATTCAAAAAACTATTTTATTTACAAAGGGTTAGTCTAGGGTGCTGCTAGCAATGGGCGTATGTTTTGTACACTTTAAACTCAATTTCTGAATAATTGTATTTTTACCATATGCTCTTTCATTCCAAACATAAAAACTCAAGTTTGCTTAAACTTTTGAGAAAATTATTTTTATTTTAACTTTATATTAGTTGTGAGACTCTCCACCATAACGATTCGTTAAAAAAAATTAATAGAATTTTAAAGTTAAAAACAAGAAAAATTCAAGGAGAATCTGCACACTGTTAATACATTGGTAGAATTTTCAGGAAAATACTTAAATACCATATTCTTAGCAAAGATAATTGACCGCCACAAAAAAAATCTTCGATGTTTTATTCATCCGGATATCTGGCTTGGAAACTACTTGTGACTACAATTTAATGGCATATTTGGCTGTATTCTACTTTAGGAAGAAATAGAAAGATAAGAAAGGCAGCGACTTATGTATAAAAAGGCAGGGGGGAGCCATTTTCAAATTAAATGGCAGGCAAAATAGGCCACTTTTCAAAAAATGTCTAGAATTAACACTTTTTAAGGGATATGAACTGTTTATTTCAGACTGTTTCAAATTCATCCTTCTTCACCATGTTATTGATGCCAATCCTGGTTATTTAGTTAAATAGTGACATTAATAAAATTATATCAGGTTGGCAACATAGCAAGCATTGAAGAATGCTAAAAAAATATATAAATTGTTTCAAACTTATGTACGTATTTTACATTTTGTATCAAGTTTACAAAAGTTTCAAAATTCCAATATATCATTTGACTATCCCTATCTTTACCACTAAAGAATTCCGCATGTGATCTATTACATCTACCAAAGTCATTCATAGTAATTTCCAAATGTGCTTCCTTTCATATGCAATAAAAACAGTTATCTGCAATGATCACACTCTTTCAGCTTTTAACTAAATTCAAAGAAAGAAATTGAATAGAATAAAAAAACAAACTGATTAGAGAGAAAAAAATATTGGGGGCAAATCAGTTTAAAATAAATTTTTGCCCAAGGGTTAAACAGAGATGTTACTTTCTTTATCGTATAAATTCTTTACAAAAAGCTGTGACTATTGGGACATATGTCTTTAAAAGGAATTCAGATTTTGTAGAAACCGAAAAATATGTTTAAAAAAAATCACGAAATATAGTTCATTAATGATGTATTATCATGCCTTTTCATAATGTATCATTAATAAAATCTATTAATGTCTTCAGATGTTCTGGGTAGCGATGATGACGACATCAACGACGATGGAGCTGAGTACCTTGAAAGGCTGAACAGCTCTATCAAGAAAAAGTCCCCCTTCCCTGTCACCTCCTCTGCCATAGTGGACGCGGATGATGATGATGACGAGGAGGAATGGGACGAGGCGGAAGAGACAGCCCTCGAGGGCTACTCCACACCCCTGGACGAGGAGGAGGCTTTTGTGGACGAGTACTGCATATTCAAGGACGTCATGCATGGTAGTGACTTGTTCTTTTCTTATTTGTTCTTAACTTATTTTTTAAATGGCCGGCAGATCAACTTATGTTGAAATGATTTATTTGGTATTGTAGCAAGATACTCTTATTAATTGACATCTCCTCCTTTTCCCTACCATTCAAAGAAAAAAGTCAGCATTTATGGCATAATCGTATTTATTACATTTTGGAAAAATGTTGACATTTCACTCATCATATATAAAAAATCAATAGTCAAATCTGTTAACAAAAAAAATTATATTAATTAAATATAAAATTATAATATAATATTATAATATAAAATTATTACAACTTCATATTAGCCAACTTGCACTGGTTGAAAGGATTTTAACCCTTTTGTGCACAATTATGGTATTGGCTTATAAAATTGTATGGATTTCGAAGAGTTTTTATCGTGGTACAAAAATTTGCCATTTTCCCACCATACAGGGCCATAAAATAATACACCGTAAATAGTAATTGTGTAAAAACTTGAAACTACATTCAAGAGAAGATAAAGCTAATAGTAATAAAAGCATAATAAATTAACACTTCTTAAACCCTACCCAAACAACGCTGAATATCAAATGTCACTTTCCTGAGATGTCAACTGCTCTGCTTTGATGTTGACTCTCTTGGGTAGGTTTACATGTTGGCAACTCTGAAGTTCCCTTGAAAAGCTGTAAACAGACACTCTCCTTTTATGTTGGCATTTTATTTAGCTTTGTGTGTGTTTTTTGCAGCTCTGAAAGCATCCGACCCCAACTGGTACAACATCCTGACCTCCCACCTGACGCCCGAGCAGCAAAGAGCCTGCGAGGAGGTCTTTGTTCTGGCAGAACAGAGGAGAGCAGCCGCAGGTACCTCACTCTTAGTACTAAATAAAAGCATTTGAATAAACAAATCATTCATGGTACATAACAACAGCTAGTTGTGGGCTCAATTGTTCAGTGTCCTGGTATACAAGGCAATCTTTATTCCCAACTTGTTTTGAAGTCAACGTGCACAGAATCCATGGCTGTATCTGAAGCTGTATTTTGATCATTTTTTCTTATTAAATACAGTGGATCTCAACGGGAACTAGAAAATGTGTTTTAATGTCAAAATTTTACTAACCAATAAAAAAAAATTAGAAAAATTTATTCTACACAAATTAAGGTGTGCTCATCTTACAGTCAATTAGTAATTTAGTTTCTCTTATCGATAAAATTTGATCACACGTTTCTGTTTTATATTAAAAAAATCCATATAAAAAATTTAATCAATTGATATTAGATATATGTTTACTATGATAATCTTTTAATATAACAAATAACATTTTTCAAGACTATGAAAGAAAAAAACAGTAGTAAAGTTTTGTTTATTTTTGTTATTGGCAAATTTTTTTTTTAATTATTGAAATTCTTACAATTGTTGAAATCAAATTTTTTGGTATGCCCAAATCTTGGCAATTAATGTGTTCATGGTCTAAAATGTGATGCTTTTCCCTGCAACTTTAAAGTTTTTTTTTTTTAATTTACTCGTGACATCTGTGCAAAAATAAACGCCCAACCTAGCTAATACATTTTTTTTTAACATTGTGTGATTTTCAGAAGATCTGTGGCAACCACGATCCATTTTGTATTAATTTTTAGCAAAGTGCTTGTGACAATATGATCCACTATAATTGTATGGGGCATTCACTTGGCAACACAAAACGTAATCACAGGTTGTTTGCAGGGTTGTTGAAAAATGGTTTTACTTTTGATAAAGAGGTTGAAAAGTAGCTTAGTAGGCATGTGACAAAACCTCATTTCGAAAAATTGCTGTTTGAAGCAATATATTTTCCAAGAAACATCCCCTTCAAAAGCGGATTTGAAAAATAGTTGTAAACAATACCTGTCTAAGAGTATACACCTCCGTTGTAACTTACTATATTATCCCTGCAAGAATTTCCTTTCAGTGCTTGCTATCCAAAGAAAGTTGTTCTTATCTGACATTTTGTATTAGATTTGTTCGTCTTAAGCATAGAAAATTAACATTACTTGTCAATATTTTTTTTTTAAAAAAAGGGACTGTGTATGTTATTTGTCTTGCCAGTAATTCGTCTTAAGCATATTCATATTAGGCAAGTTTCATTGTAACTTTTTAAGTCTCATTCGGATTAAACTTTAAATTATAAAATGACTGCTTGATGGGCTGTAGCCATTTTTATTATTCGTATATACCAGGGGTCAAAAATAAGTTTTCAAAGCAAGTGTACACAAGTAACTTAAATGCACTAAATATTGTTTGGGTGCACAAAATATTCACAGTAACCGGATAGCGAAACAAGATCTGTATGGTTCAACTCTAATCCATTACCACATATTAGGCATCTTACTTTCTAATTCATAATGAGTCGCATAAGCTGAAAATCACCCAACTTTTAATGAAAATTTTTACTTAAATTTATCGGATTATACAAAAATATATGTTATTCTTAGTTTTTCATTCAGTTTCATCCGTAGTTTTTAATTCAGTTTCGGTAGCTCCATAGTTGGGTATCGCAATCCATAGAAACTATAGACAATCCGTAGCAGTTGGAAGGTTTGTCATACCAACAAGGGATTGCTGGTAAAACTTGACTACGATACTTTTATC
This sequence comes from Troglohyphantes excavatus, assembly GCA_963932185.1. NCBI lineage: Eukaryota > Metazoa > Arthropoda > Arachnida > Araneae > Linyphiidae > Troglohyphantes > Troglohyphantes excavatus. Next base: position 16,809,487 of record OZ010674.1, read on the forward strand.
ACGTGCCCACAAGTTGCAAACCGGATGCTTGGGTTGTTGTTATTGGTCAAATTATTTGAAGACTAATTCTGAGTTATCTATAATAGCAGGGATCATTGGGAAGCCGTATTCTTAAATAATTGAGTACTTTGAAATGGTTTTTTTTTCCCGAAAATTTAGGTGCACTTACCTGTACACCCACTATTTCAAGCTCTATTATATAAATCACACATTTTGACTCTTGCAGATTATGTCTACAATACAAAATTTTTAACTTGTGAATATTTGTATTTAAGCAACCAAATTGAATTTTGTTTTAAGCATTAAGGTTGTGGGTAGTGTTTATGTTGTATACAATTTTTTTCTTTTTTAAGTTATAATAAAAATATTATAGTTTAAAAGTAACAAAATATAAACTTAGTTTAAATCAAGGATTATATATCCAGCCCTCAATGAAGCATTTAATTTTGACCTTTTTCTTTCAGAATCCAAGAGGATAGAAAAGAGTGGTGGCTATCAATTTGCCAACCAGACTGTTCCTAGCTCCTTCAACTTTGGTGGCACCCCACTCTCCTAAAAAAAGCCCATTCAACTCTTCCTAGCTCTGTGTACATAGTGAAATAATAAAACGAAAAATCTTCTCCTCGACATTTCCTGCAACGAACCATTGCTCGTATTTCGGCAACCATTAAGGTGGCAAGTGCTGAAAAACATCCTTTCTCGACTTGTCAAAATGCGACCTTTGGGGCTAAAATGAACGTTATGCATCAAAAGAAGGCCTTGCTTCTTCCAAAGCTGTTGGACAAAGAGAACTTGTTGCATGCTCGAGTTTAAGTTAACTTCTGATTTTTTTTGTGGCATATTTTTAATCTACAGCTATTGTTCGATATGTTTGTGATACAAATATCTGTAGGTTGGACTGATTTTTTTTTTAAAGTTTTTGCTTTTCAGATTGAAATAGTAAAAGCTTCACTTGACTTGAAAGAAAACAATTGAGCTTTGAATGTAAAATAAAACAAATATTGGGTTGTATCCATATTCTTTTTCAATGCATGAAGTGTTATTGGTAAAACATAGTTGAAAAATGTTATTGTTGACATATCATTTGCTTCAGATAATTATTGTTAACTCTTAAGTCCAAATTTGACAATTGTGAAATTAATTCAACGTGTGTTTTTAATACATTTAGAGCTTTTATCTTTAACAATTCTTTAGTTCTCTTCTCTTTTTCAACTAACGTGTACAGAAAGTTATATATTGAAAAAGTTTTTGGATAAAATCCTTTTAACCTGCTACTCTTAAATTAAAAAAAAAAATTGTAACAAATGTAAAATTTTCCTTAAATTTTATTTTGTCATTATTTCTAGGTTAAGTTAATTGTCAAACAAAAGTTATGTTTGTTTTTTAATTTACCATGTATCATTTAAAAACTGACATCCATTTTATCCTAAATATATATCAGGATAACTAACCGATAGATTTTCAAAGAGCATTTGCATTGGAGAAAAGCTAATAGAAGTTATTTTGTATTGACTGTATCTCGGTGTTGTAAACATTCACCATTTGACTTTTTTTTAATTAATGCATCACACCTTTTATATATAATATTAATGCAGTAATTTGTCAAACATCTTAATGTTGTAACAGCATTTTTACTAACATAACTTAACTACTCCTTCATTGAGACCATTTAAAGGCTTTAATAAATTTGGGTGGAAGTTTCCTCTTCCTTTGATCAAAAACTTGAAACGCATGATTGAAATTTACATTATCAAAATCAGCTGATGTTTTGTTTAGTATTATACAGACTAAAATTTTGCATTTTTAAAGAAGGTTTTTAATATAATTTGTACACATTCTTATTAAAAGAAGCCCATGAAATTTAAATATTGATTTATTTGCTGAAATTGAATTCCACCTTTCACCCAAGTCTGTTATGTAAAAATTACTTTGAGCTATAATCATTTATTCTAAATGAAATAACTTTTAGTTCCTGGCCTGGTTTTCTCTACTTGTAAACTAGGCAGTTTTTCTTGTTTTGCAAAAGTTATCTTAAAAATTACCCCATATAGATTAGCAACAAAAATAATGTTTAAACTTTAAAAAAAAATTGTTGCTGATGAGTTTATATCTTTGGAATAATTTTGTTTCCCTTTATACAATTCTTAAACTTTAAGCTTTCATGCATATTTAACTCACCTTGTTCTTGAATTGCACCAAATCATAGGAATTATGGTAGGAGTTTGGGCTTTTTGTTGTTTTGTGCTGACTGAAATTTTGAATTTAATTATTTTCTGATACCTAAGAATGGAATTTGATTGAAAGAAGTACCTAATTAGTGCCAACGAATTTTTCAATTATGACATTTGTTGGGGGAGGGGGATTTTTTTCTTGATCTGGAGAATTTAAAAAAAAATCTGGTAAATTGGAAATGTCTAGGAATTTTACTTATAAGCAGAAATTCGGCTCATCCTTGATAATTGTAAACTGCCTTATGGACAAGCAGTAGTCATATTGTATATTTATAATTCATCAGTACAAAATTTCAGCCAACATAAAACAATCGTCACCTTTGATGATGGTAACTTCACTGTGTGAACAGAAATAAGGAGGCTTGGAAAGAGGTTGCATCTGTCGCTTTTGTAGTGTGTGCTCTATCTGTTGGAAAGACCTTGAGTCCGAAAGGGTATGAGTAACGATTTGATTAAAAAACCATTGAATTTATTCCTTTATTTCAGCTTCCTGTGTTTTTAAACTGACTTTTAGAGCCATGTTAACATGTACAAACTTCCCTTTTGAGTATTTATATAGTTAAGTTTTTGAAGTGGCTTTTGAGTGTTGTTATGGCAACAAACGCATGGTTTGTGATAAAGTAAATTGTACAGAAAAATCAGATATTGTGCTAGCATTAAATATTTTTGTAACAAGTGAGCCATGTATGTGTCTATCTTTTCACATCCAATAACACACTCATATATACCTACTAACTTGTACAAACTGCCATACAATTTCTGTTTTGTAGGATTTAAATTGTACAGGTTTTGTGGAAATTCTTGTATTTTTCGTAAGATGTTTAGCTCCTAATTGAAAGTTATCCTTATCACTTCATGTTAACAACCTTACTCATTTAATGGACTATGGCACTTAGTAGCAGTAACTTAATTTGATACTTAAATTTCCGAATTTTTAATTTCTGTGTGGTGTATGAAATGTAAATTTTTTTAGAGGAGTGTAAGTCGGGTCCTTGCTCTTTTATTAAAATAATACTTTGATTTCAGACATTTTATTTATATTGATAACTGAATTTATTTGCTAATTGCATGTTTTAGTTTCTTATATGAAATAATCATACGATTTGAATATCTAATTTTAATAGGTATGCACTTAAGAAAATGTTGTTGCTACCTGTGTTGAACAATGTTTCTATTGCTTTGAATTCAACAGTAGACATTGATTTCCTACTCATCCAGTCGAAATTCTGAAAAGTGATTACTTTATAATTTTAAAATATCTCTATTCCTTTTTTAAACTTATAATAACAACACGTTTTAGGTGCTTTTCGAAGTTATAAGAAATTCTTCCGCTTTTCGGTTAAATTTTCTTGCTTTTTCCAAAATATTAGGTTTTTATTTTTAAGATATAAATGAAGAAATGGAATATATTTTATTTAAAATGTTAATAGTCTTTACTTTGTATTTTCGCAGGCAACTTAAAGGAAACCGTCTTCCCACCAAGATAGACTCTGAGTAGGGTTGCTAGTGCAGAACGTTCGATATGAAGTAGGGGATTTAGGTAAACGTTGATATGGTCGCTATTTTGGTGGATTTATCCATAATTTAATCGACTTGCAAATAAACTCACAGCAATAATACGGAGGAAGGATAAAAGATAGTTGAAGGAACGTTGTTGATACTATTTTCAACCATAGGAAACGCAACTATTTGTAGCAAAAGGCACATTATTTTATGATCAGGCTACTTAATATCCCCTCCTATACTTCTGTATTACTGAATATGTTATGAAATGTTAGTAATAACCACATGCTGAACAATTTTTCTAATTTTATATGAGCTCCCTCATGTACTTGTTTGCTAAATGGTCAGGTTAAGCAATTTACATTGACACATAAGTAACATGACATTGAAACGTTATGATTGCCAAGTTTGTTTTATAGTAAAATATTAATTAAATCCAACGTAGTACTTTAGTTAGATATGTAAAAACGTCTTTCGTAATTATTCGCTCCGATTTTTGTTTTAAGCTCTTTCGTGCATGCTTTTTCTGATAAAGGATTCATTCCTTTGAGTTTAATCACTAAATTAATGTGTGGGTTTCTTATATATATACCACCAGTATATATATCAATTTAATCAGTATGTTTTTGTGCATGTATTGTTACTATTCTAAAATTGGATGTTCTGTTTTTAACACACTTTCCGCCCCTTTCCTCCGCGAAAGGGTATAATATTTATTTTTATTTTTCAAATTTATTATAAAAATATACTCAAAATTGTTCATAATACATAGATTACATGGACCTGCTCAACCCCTCCCATTCAGAGGGGTTTGTGTTTTTCGCATATCTCGGCATCTGATATTGATGAAATTTGAAAATCTTAAAATAATTTAACAGGTTTTCCATTCAGGCCTCGCAACATGTCCCTTTTCCCCTGAAAGCCCTTTTTGTTACTTAAGTCTTTTTTTTAGACCAAGAGTTATTTAATATAAATTTTATTCTTATTAAAACTTGACGAAATCGGCGCAAAAATTTATGTATGATTTTTGTAAATTGGCACCAAAAGTTGTAATAAAATTAATATTAAATAATTCATTTTTTATTTTGACTTAATCGTAAAATTAAAAAAAAAAAAAAAAAATTAGCGCATTTTCTTTAATTTTTTTTTTTTTTGTAAAAGATTATTTTATTTTCATCTTTTTAATTACGCCCCCTATTATTAATTACCAAGAAATTCAAGTAGCAACTTGTACTCAACAATGTATATTGTAAAATAATCCCTATCAATGCTGGTTAAAAAAAATGTCATTGTTTTACAACTTCTGTTAAACAATGGAAATGTTTTGAAATCGGATAAATTGTTTAAAAAAAAACTCCGGTTAATCGACATATAACAGCCGGGGTAACTGATTTTTTTTGCAGGTTTCGCCTAAATGGATTTTTCTCTATCCAACAAAAAAAGAATTTTCGAAATCGGACAATATTTTTTTTCAAACGGTCCGGTTAATTGAAAATTCCGGATAATTAGAAACCGGATATTTTTTTTCAAATTGCTTCCAAGTGAAACATCCCCTATCCAACAAAAAAAAATGTGCAAATACTGAATTGGAACCGAAATCCTGCACGAACATACATAAATAAAATACATAATCGAATTGATAACCTCGCGATTTGGCGGTTTTTAATTTAAATTTTCTGGCGGTTTTATTTTGATTGGCACGCTGTTCAGTCGGTTAAAAAAATACATAACAATCTAATTGATAACCTTGCGATTTGACGGTTTTTTAATTTAAAATTTCTGGCTGTTTTATTTTGGTTGGCGCGCTGTTCTGTCGGTTAAAAAAGCAATTATTCTTTTTCTTTTACTTCGTGTATAGGCATAGTTTTCTACGGGTATGTCGTTTTAATCAATTCTGTGTGAAGAACGAGTATTTTGCAGTATTAGAATAAAATCAATATTTTTTTTTTCATACTTCACTTTTGACACCATTTCTAATAGGTCATAATGGATAGCATTAATATTAAATATTTTTTTTTTAATGATTTTCAAAAAATAGTTTTAGGGTTACGTTTTAGTTCTTTCTTTTGTAAAAATAATAGTTTTTATTTGATATCGTATGGTGGTTAAAAATTAGTTTTGAACTTCACTCAGTGGCGAGGCGTGACTTTTTGCGATGGTCATCGCCCTGAGCGGCATGTACACCCACACCGAGGTAATAGCTTTGCGACCGTCAACTGTTGTTGTAGTCTCTATTTTTGCGATGGTCATCGCCCTGAGCGGCATGTACACCCACACCGAGGTAATAGCTTTGCGACCGTCAACTGTTGTTGTAGTCACCCCCCCTCCCCCCCCCCCCCCCCCCCCCCCCACACACACACACACACACACACCTTCCTCTGTTTTGTGGGAGAAAATTGTAGGAAATACTTTTCACGGGCATTCATACTTGTCCCTTTTCATTTAACTCACGATCTTTCTGATATTCATTATTAAGATGTTTAGTAAAAAGCAAAAGCAAACTTGCTAAAAATGATAGCGAACTGTATTTACGTTGAAAGTACCACAAAATGAAATAAGAAATAAGCGTATGCTTCTAAATGTCTATTTAGAAAAAAATTCTAAAACAAATTTTTTTTTTTTTTTTAAAGCCTCCATGTTCCAAAGCATTTTGTTAATAATTTTTTAATTAATTCAGTACATAGCACTTAACGTAATGAGAATTGTTTTTAGACAAACAATTCTTTAAAATAATGAAAAATCAGACGAAAAAACGCAAACACAAAAACAAACGAACTTAAAACGAAATGACAAGTTAGACGATTTAATGAAAATATACAGGCTAAATATATCGAAAATATTAAACAAAAAATCTCTATTGCCAAATGAGGCATTACAAAGCCAATCTGGCAAGCATACTGTCCACGAAGCACCGTCTAAGGTTGCCTTGAAGAAGCTGTGAACTCCACAGATGACTAGGAGGCCAAATCAGCTTAGAGACTTGCCTAATCAGCATGTCTCTATCCTGACCTGGCTGTTTGAGCACGAATCTGATTGGTTGACACTCTTACAAGCGATTCGGTTTTCTTACAGATGAGCTCTGGCGAAGTTTTAGATGTTTTAATCGCCAGATTCTTTATTCTTGGCACGATAAGAGAGTGCGGGTTATATTTATATTGTTATTTTGTTTTTGTTTACTCTATATTCTAGTTTTCGGTTTAAATTGATTTAATGGCTTCACTTTTTGGGACGTTTTAAACGTTTAAAGAAAAGAAAAATTAAATAAAGTAAACAAATGCATTTAAAACTTTTTTAATTGATAAAATATCGATTTAAAAAAAAATATTTAATTATTTTTAATTTATATTTTAATTTTTGCGGGGTCATCGGCGAATCTACCGATGACTGGACCCTTCGCCACTGACTTCACTCTCTCTCATGCAAACTTTCATCATCATAAGTTGCCCGAAAAGTAAAAATTATAAAATGCAAACAGGATATAAACAAACATACACAGAATCGCTCAAGGATTTCATGTCATTCGGCTAATCTAAACTTTAGAATAATCATTCAGATTTACGGATCTCTTGCAGGGGCGGCTCGAGGTAGATTTTCCACATGGGCAAAAAATATTTTGCTCCCCCCCAAAAAAAATTCACATTTACTTTTTTTTGTTGCAAATTTAATACACCTAAAAATGTAGAATAATAATGTTACGTTATTATACAATAATGCTAAGTTATTACACATAAATTTTTTTGTACATTGAATGTTTTTTTTTACGTCCTAATTTTGTCCTAACGAATTTTTCGTCCTAATCCTTTATTTCAGGTACTTGGGTTGTTTACCTGTATAAAGAATTTTAAAGGAAGTTGTTGTTCGGCTGCCCAATATTCGGTATTCAGCTATTCGGCCTAATCACTATGCGTCACATCCCTACTTTTTATCGCTGTACAGTATACATAATTGTATACGTGGGTGCAAGAACCAGACAGCTCCTCTTATTTCTGATTTAAAAAATTTCACTTATTCTTATAAAAAAAAGATTCTCTATCGATTGATGCAAGAATCAGACAGCTCTAGGAAATGGCCAGTGACAGCCCGTGGTCGAAAATGTTAGTGCAGCCGAAATTATGTGAATCTCCCCCTCCCCATATTTTCCCCAACCCATACATGAACAGAAATTCTTTATTATTTACTACTCAAATCAAAGTTTCCTTTCAATTTTTACGAAATGATAACATGCGAAAAAAATAGAAAACACTTACTTATTTTTTTTAAATTAAAGCAATCCTCCTTTATTTTAAACATGCGAATCGGTCAATTTTAATATTAACTTAAATAACAAAACAACAGCAGTACCATGTCCTGAAACAACAGAGCACACAGTATATTTATCACGAAAACCATTTCCGTTTCGAGATATTCTCGTAAGTTATCGTTTCCCAGCGTTTCACGGACGAGCCAATCAGCATATCGAATCTCAAGTGCAGCTAAAACAAGAAACATTGGGAGGAATCTCCATACTACGTAGAGGTTGCCATGGCAACGATGCAGCCGATTTCGAATTTCGCTTTTTGGCTGCAGTTTTGATTGAATGGAGTTTTTTCCCTTCCTGAATTGTACATTACGGTAACAGGCTTACTATTTATCGGAGATTTTGTTTACTACCGTAGAAATTTCATTTTCAATTCTAATCTTCATTTAAGAAAATTAGTAAAATATCTTATTTTAGTTTTAAAATACTGAATTTAGGTACAGCCCGGCTGTACTTGCTGTAGTGGACGAGCCGCCACTAGAAATGGCTATACGTATATAAAGGAAATGGACTTTTGTATCATATAGCTGCAAGAAACGTGCAGTGTCATTAATCTGTCCCGAACAAATTTGAAAAATGGAGCTGTGTGGTTCTTTCACACACTTCTTCAATTTTATAACTCGTCATTCTCTTCAATTTAAACAAGCACTCGATGCGACCCATGATTAGAACTAACGTTACAGTGATTAAACAAGAAGCTCGAAATGGGATTCATGTATCCTTCCTTGCAATACAAAGACCCGATGGGCTAGTAGATTAATGACCAACAGTGCCGACGTGGCTCACTCCCTCTAAACGATGGTAGGTCTTTTATTCCTATAATGGCTGGAGTTTTGAAATATCAACACTTTTTGTGTCGCGCTAGTTTTTGCCAATTACCTCTTTGACGTCCTGAGCAGATTTTTAAGACTTAATTACGTCAAAATATACTCATATCTCAAATAGTAATACTCTCCCATCTGTAACGGATTTTTTGTTTTAATTTTTTAATCAACATTTTTGATTTATTTAATAAGAGCATTCTTATAAGAGGTATATCGAGGTATTTAATATAAAAAAAATTAAAAAACGTATAATAATTATTTTTAACTATTCAGTAATATTTGTTATTATAAAGCACCAAGACATTATCCGAAATTTGCTTAAGAATTAACCCAATTAAAAATAACCAAAACATTTATTGTTAAATACATAAACAGGCTATGTCTTAAAAACATCAAACTACTATAGGCTAAAGTCATACTTACAGCAAGCGCGGATCCAGGTGGGGGGTAAAGGGGAAATTACCCCCCCCCCCCCCTAACATCTAAGATTATATTTTCAAAAGTCACCTTAGGCAACGAAAAATTTCAAACTAAGGGGGTCAAATTTGGTGTTCATGATAACAATATACTGTATTACCCCCCCTAACAATAATCTCTGGATCCGCTCTTGACTTACAGTCTTAAATGTGCAGCACGCTTGTGGGCTAATCCAGTTTTGGATGAGGCGAAAGAGTGAGGGGACGACGCAGCACTGCGAATAATGAGCATTACTAGGCCCAGGGCATGTCATAAGACCATGGAATTGCAGAACAGTTGACCTTGGAGATAATGCTGCAAAGTCACTCTTGGGGGGGGGGGGAGTGTCCGCAGTTTGGGTGTGAGGGGATGGGGAAGAAGAACAATTTCCCGCCGTTTTCATTCGACCCCTCTAGTTTTGGTTAGTATTACTCAGTAACAGAATAGGAAATATAAATTCTCCCCCACTCCCACAACATTCCGGTAAGGGGTGAGGATCTTCTTTGTGTCTGCGCTATAAATCTGAAATGTATCTGACATGCAGGGGGCAGCTTTGCGACTACTGGTCGTTCTAGGAGCCGCTGACGCTTAGAGGTCAAATTACTTACTGTGAGGGGATGTTGTTTTCGGGGGTTGGGAAAGGGGAGAGAGTAGGGTCTTTTCGACTGCTCATTAAAACATTTGCGAACACTGTTTATCGGCCACCGGACCACAGAATATATACGACAAAGTCGACCACAGGATGCAAGAGCTGAAAAAAAAAATGGGGGGGGGGGGCAGTTTGGGGAATAGTCCAACTGATCGCCCACGTGTTTTTTTGACGTTGCTTATCTTTCTAATGTATCAGGCTCGCATTCGCCTTTAAAAAGATTCCTTTATTTTCTTTCCTAGCCAAGAGAATCCCCGTCCCGAGGTGGTACGCGGTACGGCCATTAAAAAAGATTTATAATGGTCTGGGGATAGAAGACAAGTCACGGAGGTCAACCCCTTAATGTGACCACCCCGTAGCTCGGCTCGAAAGTGGGGCGGTGAAAGTGTGTGAGTGGTCTTCAAGCTTTTGAAAATGTTCAGTTACGAAAAAAGTTGCAGTGAACAGCGGAATTTCGCGATTTGAACTCAGTAGCTCCGGAAGTTATTTCAAAGAGCTATGGCAGGAAAAACTAACATTTTGTTCCAAATGGCATTACATACTTTTTTCTGGAATATTTTTTAATACACGTTATTTGAATGTACGTAAGGCAACTGCCATACAGGTTCCGGCGCCAATGCAATCTTTTATTATTATTTAGTTGAAGATTACATTTCCTCGAATACACCAACAGTTATTGGAGGACACGTTCCTGTACAATAAATCGATTAAATAAGAAGGGGGAATTGTACAAAATTATATAGGAAAAACGGTTGGTACTAAATTGTCGTTAGTATTATAAATAATCGAGTGACATTTGTATATTATTTATGTTAAAAAACAATTAAAATTATATTTTTAATGAAATGTACTACAGAAAAACAAAAATATTGGGTTTATTATAAAGCATTTAACAACTGTATTTTTTTAGCGTCACGGTCACGTGATATTGAGGGGGAGGGTGGAGGGAATTGGGAAAACGCTAACGCCACCCTAACAAAGGCATCAAAGAAAAAAAAAATTTAATATTTTTGCGAAAAAATTCTATTAAATAAGGGACTGAGTTCCTTTCCCTACTCGCTAACGCTCCTTCGGCCCCCTATATATTGTTACAACGGCAGTAGTTTTTATTTACATTAGCAAAAAATAAGAAGAGCAATCATTCAAAACGTATTTTGCCACATTAAGGGTATTTGTAGGTAAACGCGCAATTAACTTTCCCTAAATGCATTGACTCGTATACGGATTCCAATGTTTACAAAGTTAATTTAAATGGAACAGTGTTGTAGACGAGTAAAATAGTTTAGTTCGATTAAAATTCGGATGGAATTTCAGTGATATAATAATCCAATTTTTATAAATTTTGAATTAACCACATTTTGAATGTTTGCTCCTCATTTTCTGATCTGAAACTTCAATTGTTACTGTTTTTCTTATACGTAATACTGTAAAATATAATGAAACGCGAGCAACTTTAATATCGATTATACCGAGACGGCCTCCGTTTGAGTTTATGAATTAAAAATAACTTTTATCGTTATGGAAAGGACCGTTCATATATTACGTCACGCACCTATAGGGAAGAATAGGAGTTTACCCGGCTTGATTGTGCGATGTGTGAATAATGTGAGAAGGGGAGGGGTGAAACGGATCATGACGTACCAAATTTTATTTTATAAAAAAAAAAATGCTGAAAATATGTTTAATAAAGAGTTGTTTTGCATCGAATCCTTGGGTCTTTCTTACACACACAAAGTAGGAAAGGGTAAGAGGAGTCTAACTTAGAAGGACAAAAGTCAACAAACGTTTACTCAATTAATACAATTGTCATACAATAAAACATAAAATGGGATATTTCCTGACAAAAACGCACATGTTCATTAGTCATCTATGCGCACAACATCGATTCATCTATGGACCTACAATTTTACATGAATCTATATTGTCTCCCTCGTCCAAAAAAAGTGTTTAATAAAAATTAGTCTGTTTAGTGTTTGTAAACGGAATATCCCAAGAACTGATTATAGTACAAAAACCAAATTTGATAAATATCTTCCAGTTGCTGCTGTTTATACAAGCCAAATAATATTTATTGCATAACATTTGAGGGGCAAAATTTTTATTTATTTGAATCCTTTTGGGTATGGGCACTCTTGCTAACTCTATCCATAGAGCGAATCACTTTACTATTCATCTGCATAATTAATCTAGCCCAAGTCTAAAAAAACTAACGGATTTCCACTTTAATTAAAAAAAAGTTAAACCCTTTGTTTATTTTGTAATAAGCATTTTCAAAAGGATTTTAAGAGAGTGCTCAATTCTGCTGATTGTTTGTGATGGGAAGCTTCTTAAAAAACAACACGTGGACAGGGGGGAAATCCTAACGAGAACTGTCGTGTTCATCGACAAGAAATATTTTAAATGGTAGAGTCTGTTCAGTTCGCGATTCTTGACTAGAGTAGGTTTTAACAGACGTTCGACACTCACTAGTCGGTTAGAATTTTAAAACACCCCCGAAACGTTTTTGAAATAAATTTGTTATTCATTTGTATTGATTAAAATGAATTTAAAAAATATATATATAAAAAAAAATTAAAAAAAAAAAAAAAAAAAAAGGAACCAAATTTGGCGCCCTTCGAGGATGGCGGCGCCTTGGGCAACTGCCCAGTTTGCCCTGCCCTTAAGCCGCCCCTGATCTCTTGGGTATGCAAGAAAATGCAATCTATAATAATAAAAGAAAGATTCTGTGGATCGTAAAACACCTACTACCACTACGTATAAAAGGCTGAAAATTTATACAAAAGAACAATTATTCATTTTCAAAATATACACCTTAGGCACATATACACCTAGATTAAATGTGCATTTGTAACTTATTCGATACCGCGCGGAACGAGGTTGCGGGTTCGGGTCTCCGACGAGCACTAATCAGTTTTTTTTATTCATACTTATAAGTGCCTTCCACCAAAATCAACAAACTCGCCCCCTCTAATATATTAATGTGTATATATATTAAACTTATTAATTACTAGCTGAAATACCCGTTCTACGCACGGGAAGGAAATAAGTTACACAATATATACAAATACAATAATTATAAGCGAAATATATAATATTCTTAATTTGTCACCCATCAGGAGGAACGAAATAAAGTATTAAAAGCTTCAATTTGTAACGAAATTTTATTATCAAGGTCCCGCAAGAACTGGAAAAATTTATATTATGGAGAAGTTGGCTGAAAAATATGGATATATATACGTTACTCCCGTTGATTAACATCCATATTTTAACCATTAGTAACATCCCAGAAATTTAGAGATGGGCAAATCTTATAATTGTGTCATAATAACTATTATAAGAAAGGCAACATTTTTATTTATTTGGCGACATTTTTATTTATTTGGCGACATTTCTTATTTATTTGACGACATTTTGGCGATATTTACTTATCATCCAATCAGAATGCTGCTCATAGTTTACATACTATTAACATTTTCCATTGTTTCATTCTTGAAATATTTCATTTTTACATGTTCTCTATGTTAATCCTATGGAAAGTTTTTAAAAAATCGTTATATTGGCGGTTCGAGTTCGAATTTTTAAAACTCCTTTCGCAGAATAACTCTACGACCCAAGATGAATCTGTGCTCTAAATTTCAGGACTCTAGGTCTTTTGGATCTGTAAATACCCAAACTAACGTAGCTACGAACATCGAAAAAGGGGTTTTACACCCCCTTAAATACGTTCAATCGGAACAAAAATAGCTTACTTTTCCTATTTACGGCATAAGGAACAACTTTGCCAAATTTCTTCTTCATAGGTATACGGGAAGTTGGAGAATTAGTGATGAGTGAATGAGTGGGGTTTTCGCATTTATATATATAGATTATTTATGTAAACAGGAATACATTGGCAGATTAATTATCGAAACAGCAGCAGTTATTTTTTATGGAATCTTGACCAATCAGTCATCACTTATATTTAAAATTAGTAAATTTTATTTTTTATTAAAAATAAATTAAAGAACATATTTAAATTTTGATAATCCTTGTTTAGAAAAATATATGGTTTTAGAGCATCTTGTTTATACGGCCACGTTTGACGATCTTTTCCCAATACGCCGAAAAAATAATGCTAGAAAATTAAACACGATGACGTCATGTTATACTTAGTTTAAGATAAAAATTACCTCAAAACATATGTTTGAAGTGCAGGTCCACCAGAAAATACCACGTTTTACCTCATGTAACTCAACAAAAAGTATACGAGAAATTAAAAAACATTATATTTTTTTAAAGTATTTTCATGATTTTTACAGTAATTCGAATTTTCTTTTTTTTTCTTCTTTGACTTTGAATGGGAGGGGTTTGAACCACCCCTTTACCTACGTGCCTGGCTGGAATGAATGTCATTTCAGATGAAACACATTGGGCAGTGCTCCGATACATCTCAGCCCTGCTAAAGTTTTTTTATGTATAATTTGATTTAGATTAGACTGCTTTTCTGCGTTTTTAAATATTGATTGGAAAAAAATGTAATTTAAACTCAAAACGAAAAATTTTCCTATTTACATACAATTTATACAATGAGCTATTGTCATTTATTGTGCAGAAAATATTGCAAAAAAGATGGGAACTGGTGTAGTTTAAAAAAAAAACCCTTTAAAATTAGATTAAGGGGGCTTTACGTCTAGTTTTTCAAAGAGCTTCACGTATTAAGGGCGGCTCCGCGTAGCATGATAGTTTGGCTTATGCGTTTATAAAATTTTGAAAAGCATACTATGAAAAGTGTCGCTAACAGAAAAAAAACCGTGTTTTTAATATTTATTAATAACATTTTTAAAGATTTATGCAAATTACGCTAGTATTTTATATTACAAATAAGCTAGTATTTTACGCTAGTATTCCATTCTAAATTAATTGATTTGTGTTGAAAGATCATCGACAATAAAAGCAACCACGAATTAAAATCATTTTCGAAAATTTATATGACATTTCAAGGCTACATAACTAAAACCGAAACTATAGTTCCAAATAGTTTCGATTTTACAGATTGGTTTAGTTGACTTTATTGATTTGAACTAGAAAAAGTGTGTGTGTTTTGGCTTCAGTTGATAGTTCAAAAATTCATATCTTAAATTAAAGAAATTTTTCTATTGATGTATGTACGAAAAATATTACTGCAGTCTTTAATCGTTGTTCATAATCCTAGAGTAAGTAGAGCATAGATATTTGATACTCCTTCAGATTTTTTGCAATATTATAAATATGAATCTGGCAACACAGTTGTCGTGGGAGAGGCATTAGTCAAAGGTTTGCTATTGGTTCCATCCAAATCACGAGAACGGCGAATGCTGTTTATAAAAAAATCTGTCGCTCTTAAACATTTGGTTCATTTTAACTATCAAACCAAGATATTGCACACAATTTAAGGTAAGACATTTTAAAATTTATTTCCAAAAGATCTGTATAACATTTGTGTTTATAATCACTTTCTATCACATATAAGCCTAAGAGCGGTAAATCCAGCCGGTAATCAGTTTTCTTCCATGTCCCGCAAATTACATTACTTGCATCTGTTTTAGTTTCCACATGATCTGAAAAAATAATTTTTATCATATTAATTTTGGGATTTTCTTGTTTATTCGGCGAAATTATGTTTGGGTTTCTTAAAAACATTATTCCGAACAACGTTTTTGATACAAGAACAGTAATTTAATAAACCTAGATTATTATTTAAAATGGGCTCGAAAACATTTGTTCCCAGTATTTTTATTTAAGGTAGATATGTATTTTTTAAAAAAAATTATAAGTTGTTGAACGATAATTGCATTATTTCTAAAATACTCTTCAATTACGAAACCAGACAAAACACGGCTCGTTAATTATGTTTATAGACTGCGGCTCCTCATCTACCATAATCCCTCCTCTTATTTCACGAGTTAAAATTTTGTAAGAGTTGATTGTAATTATGCCCTTCGAAAATCTTAAACATCGTTGTATTATAATCTTAAAAGTTATTTGATATTATATGTACTGATAATTAAAAATTGAAGCATTGCAGTTATGGAGGACATCTATCTTAGATAGTTTTTGTTAATTTCCTTAGCGAAATTTTTGCAAAATAATTCTTTTTTAAAATCACTAGAATCCTCCTTAAAAATTGGAAAAAAACATTCTTTATTTTGATATGTGCCTTAGTAGCTAACTTTTGAGTATTTGTTAAACATCTGAAAATCATAATCTCTACCTAAATAAAAAAAATTATTCTCTCATTTTGGCATTCTTTTTAACCGTCATAACTATTTATATAAGCTATTCATCTTTGTTTATCCTGTATTGCATTAAAATATTTATACTGTTGACATGCCTATTGTGTAGCTCACGTGCGATAATATTTTAACCTACCTAAATAATTAATTGAACTCCTTTTCAAAGAAACTTAGTTATTTATTTGAGCATTATATCTCATATAAATCTACATTGTAGGATCTGGGCGCTATTGCAAAACCATATTTTTGTATTTATTTTATTTTTTCTGAACTTCCAACTAAGAATAAAATATTTTGATATTTTATTATATATCTTTGACATAAAATTTATCTGAAGAAACGAAGTAGTTAGTGTGTATGTTTTGAATGTATTTAAATCGAGATTTTCAATTGATCTATCTACAATATATTTTTTAATTATCAATTCTTCCAAACGCCAAAATTCTGATAAATTAAAAAAAAATATTATTTTTATATTTGAAATTTTAAGTTTTATTAGGGGTTGCTCATTGAAAACTTGGTTAGACCTGATTTAATGCTAAACTGGTAAACATTTATGTCCCCTGCCGGTAAAAACATTGGAGTTCTTTTATTTGCGATAAATTCAGTTTTGTCGCCAAGAACAGATTAGTGTAGTGAAGATTGCCTTTTCTGAAAAGTTGGCGAGGGTGACCTCTCAATACATGTTAACCAATTACTTTAAAAAAAAAAAATGGGAAAATGGCATAGAAAATTTTAAAATATTTAAGTAGTAAAACTTTTTATAAATTTCAGTCGGATTTTCCCACATATATTTTTTTCTTTCATTGATTAGTATATTTTAATTTCTCTTCAAAAGTGTAAAATCAAAGCTATTTTGACTTTCTTGATTTTTAATATAGGTAAATTCTTCTACTCTTCGTATTGCTAGATTGTAATACTAATGTGTGAAAATATCAGTTATTTTCATGCATAATTCTTTGTCGGGAAATTTCTAAAAATCATCTGGAAAGTCTGGGGCTTATTTCATAATTAAGATTGACAATTATGATATAATAACTCTTGAAGGATAGGTACTACTCATTACTACAATTTAATATTTTTAACACTATATCGAAGCTAGATAGTTCGAAATTATGGGGCAGTGTTCCCAGGTCTAGATCATGAATTCTCCTGAATAGCTCTAGTGCAATTTTATTTAACCAAACAATCTAAACTTGAAACTAGAAAACTTTTTTAAAATTATTGATCAAAGCTGGTATACCAGAGAAATATTGCATTTTAATTAGTGTTCATTCTAGGCGTTTTTTGAAGGGCGGCCCGCCCTGCCCGCCTTTTTTTCATCAAGATAGCGCCCTCATGCCCCTTTTTTCAAAAATGCCGCCCTCTTTTTAAAACATTCCGCCCCTCTTGCCCTTTTTCAGTCAAGCTCAAGTGTCCTTGCTTCCCTAGCTGTTTTTAAAAAAGGCATCGATTAAAAAAAATGTGTGTGTAAATTGGAATTAAGTGAATTATGACAGTAGAAAAACAAACTCCTTTTAACTACGCATGTTGTGCAATCTCGATGTTCCGCGGTTATTTCGAGCACGGGGCATTTCACAAATCCTGTTGGTTGCCTGTACCCGCATATGAAATGCTATGTTTTTTTTTAAGTGAAGATTGTTTGGTTACAATATTAGGCCTTTTATTACCAAATTTTAGATTTAAGTAGCCTTTTCATCAGTTTTGTAAGGGGTCTGATTAGGGCAACTTACAGATTTGGTTTTTAGCGAAAACATTAATTTTAAAGTGTCAAATTTTGGATTTTAAGTAGTATCTTCATAAAACTACATCAATTTTGTACGGGTCTTGCCTTCAAAATAATCCCCGAATCGTCACCAACAGCCCAATATGCAACTATAGCGTAATATCAATCAACAAATCGGAACTTTTTTTGTTTGGTGACGGGTCCGATATATCTACGGTTGGCCACGCCCACCTCAATTTTTTAAAATAAAGTGCCCATTTAAAAACAAGAAGTGCCTTTTCAAAAACGGGGTGCCCTTTTACCGCCAATAGCGCCCTGCCCTTTTTTATTTCTAAAGTGAACACTGAATTAGTTATTTTACCTACTTTTTTAATGTCTAAATATGTTAATGTCATTTAAATTAAAGTGTTGTACAGTTATCTGGTAATTTTTTTTCTCCAAGAACAACAATTTTCCACTTCAACTATTTGCAGTTTTCTCCGAACTAATAGACCAATTTGTCTTAAGTAATATTTATAAGTTTTGCATTCTCTAAATAGCGACTTTTATACAAATTTGAAATATCATGGTTTTAATTTACGAACCATGTACCTCCAAACTACAGATTACATTGTAGCGAATGCTGCTTAGCGACAAAATTTAAGCAATTAACAATTATCGAAAAAGTATATTTTGGTATCAATAGGTACTTTATAACTTTGGTTTCAATTTTAAAATATAAGAAGCAAACTCTGCTATTTAATTATAATAATTAAAAAAAGAAATCACTCAGAAGCACAAAAGTATCTTTATCCATACTTTTACAGATGCAAAAGATATATATTGCAAAAGTATATGGAAGTGTCAGCAAATATGATTTATGATTTGTTGAAATGGGAATATAGTGACTTTTACTTCTTGGGGAAAAAAGCACAGTGGCTGACGTATACATTTGTAAAATCAATTAAAATTATTCTGTAATATAAAACTTACATGTTTTAGAGAAAAATTGTAGGTCTTCCTTCTTTTTAACAAAATAAAATAAATTGTATTAACAATAGTTAAGTTTTGATAGTATTTCGTGATTTCAAAAATACTTTTCATGCATATAGTTGCTTTTGCGTGTGGGCTATTCAATTATATATATATTTTTTGAGAGTATAAAAATGGCACATTTGGGAATTTATAAGAAATATCAGGTATCATGTTTATTTGTTTTATTAATCTTGTTTTCAAACCTTTCTCATAAAATAAAAAATAATTAATTGTATTTTTTTTTAAATGCATAAGCAAATTTTATATGTTCCTTGGGCGGGTGACAGTTTTCCGTCCTCAGACGGATTTTTGTTGTTTTAAATTTTGGAATGGGATGGGGGAAATATGCATAATTAACTATGTGGCTGACAATTTCTCAAAGCCAATAAAATGTAAAATGACACGGAACGTACCTACACAACAACTCATTCTCTTGTTGAATGTTAGGCAGTGATGTTATAATCAGTGGCGGCGATTCGGGGGGGCAAGGGGGGACTGTTGCCCCCGCACTTTTTTTGGATGTTGCCCCCGCACTTTTTTAATATTACACTATTTAAAACTAAGTTACAAGTCAATTGTTTTACTGCATTTCCGAACAAAGGAAACATTTTGAACCCCAACTTTCTCCCACTACCACAGGCACGTATAAGTAAGGGAGGGGAGGGGGTCAAACTCCTCCCATTGCAGGTAAAATAAAAAAAAATAAAAACCGAATCATAAAAATAGATTATTTTTTTTGGTGGGGGAGGGTATTCTGTCTTGATACCTCCTCTGTGAGCATGGGTTATTGGGACAGAAACCCGATGACGTCATGTTAGGTTTAATTTGAAATAAAAATAAAGATAACAAAGGAAAAATATCGTCAAACGGGGTCGTATAAACAAGATGCTACAAAATATACTATGGAAACCATATTGTAGTATGGCTGTTCGAGCAAAGACCACATAATTTCGTTAACCTTAAAATACTTCATTATAAGTTGCCAGTTTATTCTAAAGCAAAACCATCTCCCATGTTTTCTATAATAGTTTTAAATTTATTGGCCCGCGAAAACACCCAGCACCTGCTCTTTGATTATTATCTATCTTTGTAAATTTTTTTTTAATTTTTGTAATTTCCTCTTTGACTTAAATCCAGGACCATAGAATCAACCCAGACCAGTCGGCTAATATCTTCTTTTTTTATTTAGTTCTAAATATAGTTCAAGATCAGACACCCTTTTTTTTTTATCAAGCGACTGTATGAAACTTCTTACATTAAAATGTAGTATTGCCCAATCTATAAGCGCCGAACGTTTGAGCATTTGACGTTAAAAGGGTAATAATTCTTGTTTTATTACTGTTTGTGCACGTCATTTGCGGTTTTGTTTCCCTCCCTCCCCCCCCCCTCCACTAAACCCCTATAAAATCTATACCTACGTGCCTGCACTATTTTACAGTTTGAAACTGTAATTATTTTTCTCAGGGTTCCAAAAATAGCACCACAAATGCAGAATTGCAAATACTGCAGGAAATTTTCTGGGAATTGGAAGGGTGAGAAGATAAAATTTTCCTCATTTCTTTTTCCAACACTGAAAAAGGATACCTAGCCCTTTGGAGGTCGGTCAACAAGTATATTAATTAGATTCTTTGCAACAGTCCATATCCTTCCATAAAAAAAATGGTGTGTGTGTGGGGGGGGAATAGTCGTAAAAGGGTTAGTTAATAATCGACCTGGCGTCTCGTGCCTATTTTAAGATAGTATCCTTTCTTTAAATAATTCAAAACAAAGAGTAACTATAAATATGCAATATTCATTGTTTTGGTGGTCAATATTTTTATTACCCCCCCCCCACCCCGCGCTCCACACGCACTTGTTTCATCTTGATCTTGCCCCCCCACTTTTACCACCCAATCGCCGCCACTGGTTATAATTAAGAATTAACTATCCTATCAAGTTATAATCATGATTACAATACAAAGAGAAATAGTAGATGCAATTTTAGCTTTCAAATTTTAGAAATTTAGTTTGCGTAAAGTGTATATTTTATTATAATTTTAAATTTGAAAAAACTTTTGAATAGTATAGTAATGTGACATATGCCATATTTTCATGCCTGAATTTTAACAATTAGTCAAAATTTAATTTAGTAAAAAAAGTATAGTAGTTATTTATAAAGTGAAAGTAATTATTTTCGTTTCTAAAACATTCAGACATATCAAAAGCTTTCGATGCTAATACCACCTTTTCCAATTGAAAAATATTTGTATGTAAATAAATATGTACAATTAATTTTTAACATTTAGAAATAATTTTATACTTGAGGACAATTTAAATTAAACAAAAAAAAAGAATGTTATGTTGTAAAATGGCTCAGCCATACAAACCCACGGCCCTGATTCATTAAAATATAATTCATTCACTGCCGTAAAAAACACATGAAAAATGATTGTATCAAAGCCGTTTTTTTAAAAATTGAACTATTTTTTCACCAAAGTCAAGGGTTAATGGAAACGATCTGGAGCTTGTTATTCGTTAAAGCTGACATTACATCATCCAATAGTTAATTACAAAAATTTCAATGTAAAAGCAGTTTAATTTCACAATAGTATTAAGAATATTCAAATTCTATTGGAAGTTTTGTTCATTGTCCATTGTATTGGATGCGTTTTGCTTTTTTGATAACTATATTTTTCTGTGGAAGGAACATCTTTAACAGAGCATAAATGCTTAGGAGCAGGATAGTCTCTCAAAGTATAATTAAAAAAAAAAAATCTTAGTAACTTATTTTTACCCATTTCTAAATATAATGCAGATCTAATCAGAAAATATACAAAAACAATTTACTACAAGTTTCTTTTAAAAGTTTCCCACATCATCTAGTGGATATAACTTGCCGCAGCATGGGTTTGAATCCCGGATAAGACATGGATGTTACTGTTTTCGTGTTGGGAACCACGGGGACTTGCTTAGTCTCTTATAAAGATGTCACTACTTCACCCGACGTTTGTGTATGTGAAAATCGCCAGTTGCAACATTGCAGAGAAATTGAATAGGGTTAATTTTGTGGGAGGGGGTAATTAACCTTACAATTGGGATAAGAGATGCTCACACCAAGGCCGAGATTGACATTGCTAAGATAAAACTTTCTTGATCTTTGGTTGTAAGTCAAAATTTGTATTTATTTTATTATTTGTAAAAAATAAAATTTGGTTTCATAACATATTACAATATTCAAGTAATTTTTCCATGGATATTTACTTACCAACTTGTATTGATTGTCATATCACGTGGTGTGGCTTTTATTTATTGATTTTGTTCCGTTGTACTATTGGCTTAAATTGTTAAAAAAAAAAGATCCTTTACAAAAATTTAATATTTTGTCCATTAAAAAGGCCACAAGAACTTTTAAAATGACAACGTTATTTAATTGTCTAGCAAATTTATTAATTAATGAATGAATAATTTTTTTTATTTGAAGGTAAGACAAATGTTTCATAGTATTTGATTTAAATTAACCACAACTTTTCTTATGTTTTCAAATATTTTTTTTCCTCTACAAAGTAGATTTCAATTTCTTCTTGTATCTTCAGTAAGCTCTAGATCTTTGCACACTTGTCATAGGTTTAGACTTCTTGGTATCATTTTGTTCATCTTGAACTGCTCTTTTGTTCATGTCAACTAGAGCTGTTTGAGCTGTCAACTAGTTACATGAAATCATAGACTCGTCGTTCTCTTCAATTTAAGCACAAACTCGCCATGACCCGATGTTTAGAACCGAAGTTACAGTGGTTAAACAGGCCAGCGTATGCCCCATATTTAATTAATTTACCCCCTCATGCGGGGTCAGAGAGAGGAGTGAATTAATAGCCAACCTTGTCAACACAACTCATTTTCCTCTACACGGCAGTGTGTCATTTCTTTCCATATGCTGATTCCCCTAGAGTTAGAAAAATAAAATATGTTTAATTTGTGATTTATCATTTTCATAAATTCAATAATGAATGCCATTACACCTTGAGATTCCTTGAAACCTTGACGCATCATTTGAAATTTATAAAAAACAGTGTATCCCTAATTCATATATACAGCCGCGGAAAAAAAAAACGAACCACCGATGATTATTTCGTTAGTTTTTATAGTAGAGCTAAACTTAATATACCATTTTGTAGGAAATAAAGTCTACTATACACTGATATACAAAAAATTTGCATAGGGGACTATCTTCATATTAAAATCCGCACCAACTTTAAAATTTCCAATAGCAACACCCAATTTTGATTCAATATTTAAAATCTACGACAAAATTTATCGTTGAATATCAATTTGCAAGTCATTTGGTTAAGTAGTTTTTTAATTATGAATATCGAAAGTTTAGAACTCGTAATGTTAAATGAATTTCTTAAACTTTTAATCATATCTTTCGAAATAATAATTTTATTAAGCTGATATTTTTATCTGTGTTACTTCTAAAAAACCCAAATAAAATACACTAACTTTCATTACTTATATGTATATTTTTTAATTTTATTTAAATTAGGATATTAATATTCATAAAATTTATGAATAGCAACCATGCTATATTTTGATAGGGATGGATTCAGAAAAGCGTTTTATATGCATATCTAAAATTTCATGATTTTCCTCTTTGTAGTTTTTTGGCAATATTATAATGTGCATCAAATGATCATTTAAGGGGTCATACACAAATTTAAAATCTGCAGAACTTAACAGAAATCTACTAATTTTGAGAATTAAAAGCGCTGTGATCGCGTTGGCATAATATTCTAAATTCTTATATAGAGGCGAAGGATATACGGGAGTGGGGGAATGAATGACCATGGAAAAAGAAGAACCACGACTAACTACGACTTTTCTACCAGCGTACTTTATTTCGAAGTCTCACTAATACTTTGTTCACTGTGGAAGTAGCCCCTCAAATAAGATCGATACATATTGTCTAATATCTCTGCATATAAATGTAGGAAATTAACCAAAATTTGTATATAGATTATTTTGAGGGCGGGGAACATTTCTGCGCTATCAAAAGTAGGTGTTGCTATTGAAAATTTTAAAGTTGGTGCGGATTCGAGTATGAAGATAGTCCCCTATGCAAATTTTTTGTATATCAATGTATAGTAGACTTTATTCCCTACAAAATGGTATATTAAGTTTAGCTCTACTATAAAAACTAACGAATTAATCATCGGTGGTTCGTTTTTTTTTTCCGCGGCTGTACACTTAAAAATGATATAATTTTTATTCTAGAATATACATTTATCAAAAATAAATCTCGGACCCCCCCCATATTCAGCCTAGGACCCACTAACTCTAAATCCGGCTCTGCACAGATATGTTCTGATGATATTTAGAACTGTATTTAATTATTATCTTTTTTGCAAAAAGGAGTGCTCAGAGTGATTTGATGAGGATTCGACTTGTTTTCTGCGTTAATTTATCTGTTGTCGCCACCAGTTTTGGGTTGAGGGAAGATGGAGATGGGTCATTCCATACGAAAACACCCATTTGAGAATTAATTTGTTGCTCCATAGTCACAGATTTTTTTGAAATTTATACCACTGTTAAATATCATAATCAAACCACCAAATCTCAAATATTTTTAAATTTTATTGAAAAGGAGCAGAGTTATAGCCATTTGAAAATCAGCCATTTTTCTCAAAAGGCGGCCATCTTGGATTTACTACGATGTCTAAAAATGCTTGTAATATGAGAACCAGAGGATCAAATTCAACAAAATTGGTACCAAATTAAAGAAAAATAAACAAAGAACATATATTTAATATCTAAACACTTTCTAGTATTCATTTTAATAGTTTTTACTCTATTCAAAGTTAAAAAAGTGCTTTAAAAATTTGTCCAGTTTAAGGGGCCATAAAAAAAATGGCTCACTTTTTATTTTGCTATAACTTGGTAAATATATTATTTGATATGTCTATATTTAATACAAAAAAAAACTCGAGGGTATTATTCTTGATTGCAAAAAAATTTTATATAAAAAAAGTTCTCTATTTTATACCCAAATAGGGCTATTTGCAGCAAAATCTGGCTATTTATTTGCTAAACCTGGCTTTTTTTTACACTTTTCAAAGTTGGGAACTATGACATGAGATATAGTATGCTATATGCATAACATATAATGAAATTCTACATTTAATAGGAAAAAATTCGAGAGGCTATTATGCGTCATAGCAAAAACAAGTCATGCCAAACATATGACATTAATTCGGAAAATGTTTGCAAATACCAATTGCATTAAAATGTTTATACATGTATAAATTAAATAAAGCTAAAAAATAATATTTAATCATACTTTTTGTAGTCTTCAAAAGCCAATGTATTCAATCTACAAGAGTTGAATAACATTTTAATTGATTTATTCTCCAATTTTGTGATCTGATATGTTTTGCGTGTAGTTGTCGTTTGAAGAGTTACAGGTTGATTATGTGTTCATATGGAATCCAACATATATATGTGGGATTTGGTCACATGTATGAACTTGGGCCATAAGGATGCATGAACATAATTTTATAGTTATTGGTATTCTTCCAAAAAACCCAAAATGTTCCCAATCCTCCAGTTATTTCCTTAAAACAAAGGTAATATATTGTTCTTTTTCAAATGTAATGGTTTTATATTTTCTTCAAATGCCATAGTAGCTATGAAAGTTGATGATGAACCTGATACCCTGGAAATCTTTAATTGTGATTGATTTATTGGCACTAAACAGTGATTTGTTCTAGTTCCTGGAATTGTGTCAGCTAAAGTATATCTTTTTTCAAATTTCTGACTGGCATTTCAATCTCACAATGTTGTGTCATGTATAAGATGGTCACTGATTATGGACATAGAAATAGTTTTTATAGTTCCAATACTATCTTTTGCATAGACCAGAAAGAGGTGGAATGTTGCTTGTTCTTTTTCCCAATGGACACTTTGAATAGCATCTTGCCCAGTCGCCAATAGCCCACTGTGCAGCTCTAGTGCGACGTTAATTAACAAAACCAAACCAACCATCTTGCCCAACACACACATAATTTTCGGAAAAATCTGCAACAATAATGGCCTTATCTGCCAATAACTCGGCATTAGATTTCTTAAAGTAGTTACTCTGAGCTTTTGTAAAAAAATTTATGTGTATACAAAGAAATCAATTTCCCTATTAATGTAGATCAACAAATTCATCAACTGTTGTAATAATTTTTTTCAACTCACAGGATCAGTTTTATCTCACTGTTTTTAAGTTATTTCAAAATGTATCGCTAAATAATCATAAAGCATTAACTCTTCCTTCAAAATGTTGCAAGGATGGTTATTAAGTGGGTCACAACATGTACTCTGTATCAGTTTGTACTATTTCAAGTAATTATCTTTATGGGTCTTGCAGTTCTTTCCACTAACATAACATTCATCATCGATTTCTAAATAATATAATCTCCTTTTTAATATTCCAAATCATTCGAAGAACATTTAAGCACTAAAACAAACTCGTATGTCACATTAAGTTTCTTACACACAAAACAAGCCATTTCTGCAATACACTTAATATTAAACTACAACACTTTAATATCTGGACAACTTCACATCTAGACAAAACTAACTCAAATGAACTTGATCAAAAAGGAATTGCTCACACTTAGTGTAAAAGATTGTGTAATATTGATCTGATTGGTTAGAATGTAAGATGAAGTAATATATTCTAAAACAAAAATGATGCAAAGAGACAGTTATTGCTTTGACCTTGCAATATGTTGCAGAATTTCATTATATGTTATGCATATAGCATACTATCTCTCATGTCATAGTTCCCAACTTTGAAAAGTGTAAAAAAAAAAGCCAGGTTTAACAATAAATAGCCAGATTTTGTTGCAAATAGCCCTATTTGGGTATAAAATAGAAAACTTTTTTTATATCAATTTTTTTTGCAATCAAGAATAATACCCTCGAGATTTTTTTTGTATTAAATATAGACATATCAAATAATATATTTACCAAGTTATAGCAAAATAAAAAGTGAGCCATTTTTTTTATGGCCAGTTAAACTGGACAAATTTTTAAAGCACTTTTTTAACTTTGAATAGAGTAAAAACTATTAAAATGAATACTAGAAAGTGTTCAGATATTAAATATGTGTTCTTTGTTTATTTTTCTTTAATTTGGTACCAATTTTGTTGAATTTGATCCTCTGGTTCTCATATTACAAGCATTTTTAGACATCGTAGTAAATCCAAGATGGCCGCCTTTTGAGAAAAATGGCTGATTTTCAAATGGCGATATCTCGGCTTGTTGTCAATAAAATTAAAAAATATTTGAGATTTGGTGGTTTGAATGTGATATCCAACAGTGGTATAAATTTTATAAAAATCGGTGACTATGGAGCAACACCCGTTGGGTGATTTCACGTGGAATGACCCAGATGCGTGGAAGTTGTTTTTTCAGCGGCGTACTGTTATTTGCCGGAGTGGTGTTTTGTTTTTTCGGCGTTGATGCCTCCTCCCCCCAAGAAAAATTACGGGTGTCCCCGCTCTGAATGTCATTGGAGCGATTGAAATATTGAAATTTCGAAATGACCCAATAGGAGGGTGGCGGCGTAAGCTGAACCCGTGATGGATAGCAGAAAAAAAGATATTCGAAAGTGGCCCGAGCTCAGAAGAGGACCTTGGAGCCGTGGATTCCAATTGTCCTTCGCCGGAAAGCTCCGGGACACGAAATTCGAGACTTAGCAGGTTGGGAGCTGGCAACGAAAATAAAAAGGAAGATTGTCCGAACTCTCAATGCATCTGCCATTTCGAGTCCGGCCATTTCCTGGAACCGGACTCGCTGCCTAGCCAATCCGGACCGTAACGACAGACTGCTCATACTTTCACTGACATTTTCTAGTATCCAGCCATTTTCCGGACACTCCACAGTTCCTCTCTCTACACTTGGCCTCTACACGCAGACCTGATACTCCCCCATTGCCTCCTCTGTTATCCAGCACCTCCCGGACACTGCGACTTATTCTCCCCTTCGCTCCTTCCTGCTTTGATTTCCCGTCATCCCGACCAAGCAGCTAAATGGCTTCACCATATTAGTCTATCTTCAGTATCACACATGCTAAATAATAATTTCCCCCTTTAGTTTTTTTTTTTTTAATTAAGTTGAACCCGTATTTTATTAACAGCATTCCTTCTAATTTTATTTTGCATTTGTCCCTTTTAGCCATTTAATTATCTATTGCAACTATATAGTACTAATTTCAATAAATATGTTATTTCTTTAATCAGATTTTTGATTATTTTTGCCATTCCAATCAATTCACTATTTTGATCACTTTTATATGGCTCTTTGTTCGATTACGTTGCTGGTATCTACAACATCTGGTAGTAGCTACTAGTTTTTTTTAATGATGTCAACATTCTAAACCCTAAACTAGCAGTGCAGATGTGAAACAGATGGAATACAAGAGCTTGAACTAAGTTTTGATGAAATACGTCGGAGAAAATAGACTAATTGGAGTTCAATATGTGGAAATTAATTAAATAGAAAATGTTTATGTGAAATTATTTTTCTATGCAAAGCACAAAATCCTTGAACCGAATTTTTTTTACAATTTTGTATTCAGAATAACGTTTTTCTGTTTAACTATTGATATTTTATTTTACCATACGACTTTTTATGTGATATATGGGTAGTCAATTTCTTGCGAGTTTTATTGTCAAGAGGCAGCTCCACCATACAGCCAAAATGCGATCTTATAATTTTTGTCTTTGATCAAATCCTATGTGAATTTATTTGACCATAATGTTAATAAACAGAAAAGTTGTAATTAAAAAAAATCTTTAAACAGAAACAGACACTATAATAGTAGATATTATACCAAATTCAGTTGCTATAATTTTACGAACATACAGAACATAAATATCGTTTGTATTGCGATGTCAAGCCATTTCTTGCATCGAAGTTTTTATTGTGATGTTTGTTGAAATCTACTCTTCATGTCGCTTAGGCCGCCTTCATCATGGTAGCTTTTGAGACCGATCAATTGTACAGATTCAGTTCTTTTTAGTTGGCTCATTGTCTCCCATATTAAAAGTTGTCTAGGCAGCGTTCATGGTATTAGGCCCATGGACCCGAGCACCCCTGGCTCATCTTCCTTAACGTTTATGCCTTTTATTGAAAGAGCTCGAAATAAGTTTGTAAACTTTACAGCTTGCGTTGACTCCTGGGAAGGCTTGGGTGTTTGTCCTTTGAAATCCGCTTTAAACAGTTTTTACATTATAATGCATTTATTTAGTGTTTTACCAATTAATTATCAGTCTGTGTCTTAACCTTAGTTAATTTCTGATTTCCGTCGTTGGATAATTTTGCTTGTAGATTACTAATGCCTTCTTGGGTGCCATATACTATTACCGTAAAGCTCATTCGACTACCATTTATTTTCAGTTCGTGAGTTGGCCAGCTGATAATGTGAATGTCAAGGTTCCGATTTTCACGGCCAAAGTAATTTTAAGAATGATAAAGACGTGTATTGTTGAATTGTTTTGACGAAAATTGCCGATATTTTATATATTGCCGAACGTGATACTGGATATTGATATTGACTCTAATTTAAAAGTTATTAAACGTGTTTGTCAATGCTTTAATACATTGTTTTGATTTCCGTTTGTTGTTTTTCAATGACATAACATTTTCAAGGACTGAGCGTCTTTTTGTCTGAACCTTGGAACTACTCTTGTATTTTAAAACTTCGATTTAGTTTACTGATGTCGATATTCCTAATAGATTCTGGCTAAACAAAGGTTTCAGCGTTCAGAAATTTACACTTAATGTGAATCAGTATGTATGTTTTATATTTGTGTGTTGAATGTTTATTTTCTTCTCACATTATTAAAAATTTGAACTCGTATTCAAATATGTTTCACGCTGTTTTGTTTCTTTGTACAAACCCCATTTGGTTTGTCATCCATAATTAGGCCTCTTAATAATCGTTGGCTTGGACGATTGGCGTACCTGCCAACTTGTTCCTGTTTACTGTTTAGTTGTAGATCCCGTCTTGTTTAGGTCGGCCCGGTGGCCGAGATGCACAAAATTCGGAAGCTTGTGAGTTTGAATCGGCACACTGAGCTAAAATAATCATTGGAAAGAAGACTATTTAAAATGTGCACCACCCACTTGACGCCTTTTTGAGCTAAGGTAGAAAAATACTAGTCCTTTCGCATGGTGTTTTGTATAGGATGAAGTGCATACATCCTACTATTAAAACCAATTTATTGCTTTCAAAAATGCATTAAATTTTACACATCTAATGTTTTAATGCAAAAAATTAATCAAATTCTCAAGACCGATGCAACGCTACTTTCGGTGCAAAAGCCAAGGTAAAATGTTTTATCAACCTGGTCTTCTGAACAGTATTTATCCGCGCGCCACGGTAAAGTAAATTTTTCTCCAATGGGAATCATCACTCTAGTGTTTATTTTAGCTCAGTGAATCGACAAACAAGATGTAGCGATCTGATGATCGGGACGTTGCCAGATTCGCTACGGAATTACAAAAGTCGTTTGAAATTATCTTAAATTTCCATTGGCGTGTAGGCGGGATTGGTGCACGTTAAATCTGATCGGGGTTATGATTCTTACTGAGGTTGCTGTCGTGTGCCATCATAGCATTGTCCTCGTTATTTGACCATGGTTCAAAAATACGAAGCAGTGTTTCCGGGCCTTTCCTTTGATATAGATTTCAAATCGTCACCAATAGCTCACTGTGCAGCTCAAGTGCGATGTTAATTAACCAACCCGACCTGTTTAGATGCTATTGAAGCTGCTCTGAATATACAAACCAGATCCTTATATTCAAAAAAAGAATTGGGGAATTTTTTTTTGAGCTATTTTATTCGAATAAGAGTATTATTATAAATGAGTTTTGGCATCTGTTGTTTAACCTGTGTTTTTTTTAAATTCATATATTTATATTATGAAGTTCTAATGAATTCACGTCATATACCCTCGCAGATTCTTGTAAACTAATCAATTCTCAAAAAACATGTTAATTCTGTGAAGTTATTATGAAATTAATAACATCTGTTCTCCTTGTTATGACATTTTTGTCATGTGCCGGAACATTCGATCGTCGATTAATTGCGTTTTTTATGTGATCTAATGTTTATAATTTAAATGAGATATAGTATAGTGAAACTATTGTTTAAGAATTAAAAATTTAGTTTCGAATTTGTGTTGTTCCCAATTGTTTTAAATTTGAGCGAGAATACACATTAATTTTTTTATAAGAAAGTGGAGCAGTATGCGTTTTTTAAAGCGCGCACCGTCCTGCCGCCTTTTTACTTAGAATATTTTTGCCGCCCTTTCGAAATTCCCACGATCATTTGATATTTTATGAAAATTTCCATTCACATCCTTTTCAATTAGGTGGCAAAAACAATTTTCATTCCTTTGAGAACGGAATCTTCGCCAATTGAAAACGAGATTTTTCGTAGCGATTTTTCGACTTTGGAACGTTGGCAGTTTTAACAAAAATCATCATTTTAGCACGACGTTTTTTTTTATTTTATGATTTTAAAGATGAAGAATTTTTGCATATTTAATATGAATATTCATTTTAAAAGTATTTTCTTCAATTTAAAGTACTACGGATTAAAAAAAAACGAGTACATGTTCCCCACTTTGATGCTGCACTTCAAATTTATTTTTGATGAATGTTTGGTCTTTTCTTTACAGCTCTTGTATTTTAATTAGTTAAAATGTTCATCTTATTTACGAGTTTTAATTGAAGTTATGGGACTATTTGTAATCTCTTGTTATTGATAAGTTCGGATTAGTGGGGTTCTATTGAATTTATCAAAAATTGTTTTCATCTAAGTCCTCATTAACCATAATGAGATGAGTAAACCCTTTTTAAACTCTTAGGAGTGCTTTAAGACAAATTTGAAACCTGTGATTTATTGAATTTTTCCGATAGCAAATCAAATTCACTAGAGCTTACGAAAAAAACTATTACAAATTGTACACGAAGACTTCCTCTATTGGAAAAAAAAACCAAATCTGTGTAAACTAATTTCTTTCGAATTCGCTTACAATGTTACATAACCATGTAAAACACATAAATACCGAATTTAAATCAATTGACCTAGTAGGTTTAGAAATAAACGTGTAGTTGAAGTTGTGATGATTGTTGTACTAGAAATGAAACTTCAGAACATGTCGTTGCGTTCGTGGATTTTGTAAGTGAGCAGATGTAGATGTGTATGCTGTTTCATCCGGTGTGTGTTATTACGCTTTTCGATTTTTTGTAGTTTATCTTAACAAAAGTATTCCTTCTCCAAGAGACCATAACAGCGAGGCCAATAAACCTCCCGAATTTTAAATTGATCTTTACAAAGAACCGTTTTATAAGATAGCCTTGGAGCGTATAAAAATCAACCAAGCTTTGAATATTTCGTTTTGTTCCGAATTATATCCGTGCAAAAAGTCAATCTCTTCTATTTTGCTCTGAATAAATATATATATATATATATATATATATATATGCCGTTTAACATCACGCAACTTTCCATCTCAACTGCTCAGAAGTTTTTCTCTCGCTTGTGATTCCATAACCTTCGGTAATGTCGCTTTAACTGCGCCTAAGAAAAATTAGCATTGCTTTTTACGAGAGTTGTTGCACGACTAAGTTTATTCCTTTCATTTGCTAAGACAATCCTTAGTAGTGTACACAGAAAAAACGTTTGCTTGGACGTGCACTAATGAGCTGGGGTCTTTTATTTATTATACTCGTACTATAAGTCGATCATTGGCTATTCACAATAAAATGCATTTATAAATAAAATATATTCTTTAAAAAAATCTGGTAAGCGCAGTCTCTACTGTGCCTGAAGATTTGGTTCGTGAATAGTATTCTGTACGCGCGACTGCTGTGCCTGCTCCTTGTTGCGTATTCAGTAAGCTCTAGATATCTCCGCCCTTGTCATAATTTTAGATTTCTTGGTACCATTTTGTTCGTTTTGAACTGCTATTTCAACATGTTTACGTTTCATGTGCCGAAATTGAACTTTAGTATGATATTTTGGCTTCATAGTGAAACTGTCAACTAAGCAAATATAATTGTAAAACTAGTCGTTCTCTTCGACTGAAGCATGCACTACGATCCGTCGATTAGAACTGAAGTTACAGCGGTTATAAACAGACTAGCGTATGCCCACAATTTGACTCAATTTTTCCTCACTTGGTACAAAGGTCCAAGGAGGAAATGGATTAATAGTCGACCTGGTAAACATAGCTCATCTTTCTCGATACTATGATAGGTCATTTCTCCCCGCAGGCTGATTCCCTCTGGAATTATGTGTCTTTAAAATATCAATACTTTTCGTGTCGCACAATTTTCAGCCGATAATTGATGTATTCGAACCGATTATTAAGATGTATTCACGTCAAAAGCGAAAAAATTGTAAGAGCTCTTTTCAGGATTTCGACCTTATATTAAAAGGGGTAAACTCGCCGATTTATTATTAGACAATCGCATCCCCAATTAAGAGACAAAATATTAAACTCAAGATCTCTGCGATTATTGATGATTTATTAAAACTGTTATGGAATCGCCCTGGATTGAAAAAGACACAGTTTAAGTAGGATTGTGGGAGAGGTATAACCTCCAATAGTTTTTCTCCTTCTTTTTACACACTTTTCTCACATTATAATTGTGAGGAAGGATATTTCAACGGGACATACTGTAGTAATTGGCTCTTCTAGCTTTGATTCTAAACCTTTTATATTTTACGTATTCCCTCTTCATCGATAAAAAATGGATAACAGTTTTAACTTAAATTGTGCATATAAAATAAAATTAAAAAAAATTACTTCAATTTATAGAAGTAAAGAGATTAAAAGAAAAAAAATCTGGTACGCAACACCATACAACTTTCTAATTGCATCCTATTAAAAAAAAATCAAGCACTGTGAAAAAGTATCACTAAAAAGTTCCACAAAGCAGGGGACTGATTTGAAGTATGCCTGGGAAATAATTTTTTTCTGCTAAATTATGTTACCAATCTTCCATGTTCTAAAGTAAAAGTTTTCTTAATCTAAATGGTTCCTTTCACACTAGAAATGTGGAATTTAAGCAAAATTATTCTGATGTAATGGGAATGTGGAAGGCAATTTTCAGTCCACTTTTCCCATCAAATTGTTTAATAGCCCATTGTTCCGTGCTCCAGATAATTTGGAATCTTGATCATTACTTTCCTTCGTTTAGAAGTTCGATTGCCCTCCTTAGGTATGTGCTCGAATAAAATAATTTCAAATTTGCTTCAGATTACGTTTAACTTTGCGGCTAAGAAAGAGGGAACATTTTAATTCTGGAGCATTGCTTTATAGTGTGTTTTTCTTTCTAATCTATTTTATTTACTCTTTATCACCTCATAAAAAAAATGAGACAAAGTTGCGCGTGTCGTTGGTCGGATGTGAGCGAATTGCTCACTAAAGTAAATTAATGGAAATGGAAAATATTTTCTTTTGTGAAAACGCATAGACATCTGCACTTCTACGTAGACAATTAAGTATTTAGAATTAGAACAACAAAAATAAATTGATTTTGTAAGAAAAACTGTTATTTACATGCACTTTTTATAATATGTGACCAGTTTACTCGCGTAGTGGCAAGATCAGATGAAATTTTTTTTTTTTGAGAAAAGAAATTAAATGAAAACAAATTTTAAATGCAATAGAACCCCTCACAAAACGATAAATATTAATTAAAAATAACTACAAATTTTAAATTCCTGTTCTCAGATGCACAATTATAGACTTAATAGTATACTTAAGTTTAAAATTTCAGACATTAAAATTCGATAGGAAGTATTTGTTTTACGTGCCACATATGGATAGACCGACTCTTTCTTTTATTATTATAGATATACCCCGAACCGTCGCCAATAGTCCACTGTGCAACTCTAGTGCGGCGTATTTTCAAACAACCAAAGACCCTGATGTTGAATAAACTTTCACCTGTCTAAAATAAGCAAGGCCGGAAAATGTTTTAATGCAAAAAAAAATTCTCGATACTTACGAGACTAAAATTCCCGAAATATTGCAAACGTCAGATTGAAATTCCCCAAATCGCATGTTCGAATGTCATCTGTTTCAAAAGAAAACCCTGAAGCACTTTAAAATGATTGAATAATAATAATAAAAAAAGGAATTTCCTTTTGTCGGAGGGATATTCAGCAGCATTTCGGTGTGTGTCGGCAATCATCGTCTCGCCGGTTCAGGGTTCAAGAGCGACTTCAACAGTTTTTCTTTATCGATGTGGGTTGATGACTCGCAAAAAAGCACGTCACTTCGTTGGGTTCAAAGGGCGGTTCTCTTTTCCGCATGGTGATATCATTCGGGAAGGGTCGTCCTACGGCTGCCATCTCTCCTCACCTACCAGGTAATCGCATTCGATCTCTTTTGTTTGGACCAGCGGTTCTCGAACTTTTGGAATCTCATTTGTACCTAGGTGTGTCAAAAAGACCCTCGATGCAAACCTCTATCGAGATGGTACTACAAGTTTTATTAACCCGCACTTGATCACTATTGAATTTCGTTGCTTGGATGTAAGCGTATTGTTCACGTAAGCAAATTCATAGAGAAAGGTAGTATTTTCTTTTGTGAAATACTAAAAGGCTGCAGAACTTTTAGCAGCTACGCGCGTCGTCCGTAGTAAATTTTGGACACAAAAGATGCAGACATACGTTTGCAAAAGTCAATCAGAAGGCTGCATTTCTTTAGAAAATAATTAAAATAAAAATAAGATTATCTTAGGTTAGCTAATTTACCTCCACGCAGGTTGAGCAAGTCGAGTAAGAGATATTAAAGATTTTTTCTTTGGACTTTTTTTTTTAATATATATATATATTTAATACGTTTTCGTTATTTTTTGCGAGTTTAAGCCGTTGGTACTTTATTATTTGAAAGTAACTAATATGTGTATACAAGAAAGTTTAATGGGTTGGGAATAAGTGAATAAAAGCCAATATTGATTGCTTAGTTATTGTTATTATTTTACAAGATATGTATACCGATATCTATCTATCTATATATATATATATATATATATATATATATATATATATATTTATATATATATATATATATATATAAATACTTGCAGGCAATTTTTACTTTCCAAAATCATATCATAGATTATTTAGAAAAGTTGTGTGTTACCTTTACTCAATTTTTCGAATTTTAATTGAATGGGTGATATTAAAAAGGTAAAGATTTCATTGGAATTCTCTTGTAAACTTTTCCTTTTTAATCTCATAACATTTTATTAAAAAGTTATTACATTATACATATATTCAGAGTCATTATCATCATTATCTCAGAGGCTTGTAGGGTAAGGCAAAAAGTGCTGGATAAGACTTCGAATAATAGATAAGAATGAACAAATGGAAAAGAAACCTTAGAGAAAAGAACAGGATGTGGAAGAAAAGTTTAAGTGTCCTTGAAAATGGTTCCACCAGTATAAAAAATAACATTGGTAAAAATCAATCAGGGTCTCAATGATTTAAATCAATTGATTTATAAATTTATTAAGAATTTCTGTTAATAAAAATCTCACTGGTGCAGTCTTTTTCATGGTCACTTCAGCTTTTCTTCCTTATTCTGGTCTTTTCTCTAAGGTTGCTTTTTCATTTGCCCATTCTTAACTATTCAAAGTCCTTCCCAGCCTTTTTTTCCTTACTCTACAAGCTTCTGAGATAATGTCAGTTTACCATTATGTGTATTCTTATAATAAAGCTAATATGATTATAAATATGTAATATGAGTTTGTTTAAAAAACAAATAGGTATAATTTAAGAAAATTCAATTTAAATTCTTGAATAAATAGAAGTAGATATATATATATATCTTGAATACTACCCTTGTAATTTTTTCTTTCATAAATGCCCAAAATATGTAAAACCTGGGTATTTATAAAATATGAATTCAGAATGGTCTGTAAAATATGATATGTTACAAAATGAATATACGTTACATAAATACATCATTGGATTTTTTTTTTTAAAGTAACCCTAGAATTATCCATTGACTGCATGATAAGTAATAACGAATGTACGAAACGTGTAATTTGGGCGGAAAGTTCCAATTGCGGCCCATGGCAACCTTTTGTCTGGGCGATAAACAAATGTTTTCTTGAGAATATGGTAAACCCGGCTCCCTTCGGCCGCAATTGGGCTATTGCCAATTTGGGTTGGGTATTTATATAAGGGGGGGGGGGGGGGGGGTTAGTAAATAAATACCCATTTTTATTTACTCAACCCTCTGGGTATTTACCAGACCCACATGTGTAGAGTCGTTAAACATATTAAGGAAAAATTGGATTTAAAATTTTTAAAAATCTGAAGAAAAAATATCGATTTAACACGTTCACGCCGGCGCGGGCCACCGGTGGCCCGCGCTAGATTGTCTCATCGGGCGGCGCGTACCACTGGTGGTACGCACTAGATTTTGCTATTAGACGCTGAAAATTAAAATAATAAAAACGACACGAATACACAACTTGCACAATAGGCACTCGCTGTACTACTGAGCAAACATAAAGCGCGTGTGCAGGTGTGAACAGGTAAAAATCGCGCGCCGCCAGATGAAGCGCGGCATTAATTTGAGCGCCGCCTCACAGAAAAACAAATTAAAATCGGCGCCGGCGTGAACGTGTAAAAAAATCTGAATTATATCAAATCCGATTTTTTTACATACTGGTAAAAATATAATATGTATTATTTCACTTCGAATATACTATTTTAATTTTAAGGTGTCGTCTCAAATCTATTCTCGGTAAACGTGGTATATAATCAAAGCAGATTTACTATAACTTAAAACGGGAGTTTTTTGTACTTAAGGATTGCATAACTCATTTGGACACTATTACGTTTAAAGTTACGTTGTTGATCAGATGTTAACGAATTTCTTATGTAAGCAGGTTAAAGGAAGTAGAAAGTATTAATTTATTTTGTGGAATACTAATAAGAAACAGCAGCTCTTTTAATCAGACAACAAAGGTAAGAAGATCTGATCTAGCATATTCTGGACTTGTCGAATCTGCAACAAAAACAAACCGTTACTTGCACTTTTTAGGATGAGTAAGCAGATTTCTCACGTAGAGAACAATGGGGGGTAATACCGACTTTGGCTTCCCAAACTTGCGTGTCACTTCATAAATTAAAATATTTCTAATGTGACTAAGCTGTTTAACATATTTCTTTTTGTACGACATGATATTACCGTCAGCAATACAATGAGAATGGGCATATTTATTGTCCGTGGAAGTAAGAGAAAAGTCGCTATTTAATTGTGAAGAGACTACAAAAAGGTTTCGTGCAGGTCCGTCCAAAGGGGTGTGCGACGCATGCCATCGCACACCCCTTCCGCGGAATTTCGCTTTTTGAGTTTTTTCTCTTTTTCCCCTAATTTTTTTTTTAATTATAACCTAATTTTCGAACACTAACGAATTCCTTTAATATTGTTTCTTTGAAATAGTTTTTTTATACTTTATAATTCCAATGGACGGTTTACAAATATTTCATTCAGGTGAACGGTTTAAAGGAGACCAGAATAGAATGAATGAGCGAGATAGGGTCAGGTGGGGGAAAGTGGTCATAAAAACAGGCATTTTTAACTTTGCAGGAATATAAATATGAGAAATTTTCTAAAAAACATTATTGTTTTGGATTTTATTTTACATTACATTGTTCTAGAGTACATTAGAATACACTTTAAAAATATGTTTTGAGAGTAACACCTTTTAATGACATCTTTTTTTTGTCATGTTTTTATGACCACTTTACCCCATGGGTGGGGTAAAGTGGTCAGTGTGTGGGGTAAAGTGGTCATATTGAAGAAATATGACATAAAAAGGAAATTATAAGTAAACAGTGCCATTTTATTACTTAAAAATATTTTACACAACTTCTATATTTGTGAACTATTATTTAAATTTTAAATTTAAATAATATTATTATCAAATTATAAATTTATAGTGTTCTCTATGGTAAAAAGTTTTTTTTAAAAAGATATTTTAATAACTTCCGACTTTCTGTTTTTTCAATGTCGTTATATTCTGAAAATGTGTAGTAGTCACCAATTTAAGATTTTTCTAGATATTTATTGAAGTGTCCCATTAATTAATATCTCAATCTTGTCCAATAAACTGTTTAATTGATTTCTTCCCTTAATATTTTACTAACATCCCACAAATATGATTTGTCAAATTTGTATATCTGTGGCACAAATTGGCTCAAAAGAATTTGTTGACTTGATATTTTTTTTTTTTTAGATTTTTTTGGCATCCCTTGTTTTTTTTTTTTTTTTTTTTTTTTTTTTTTTTTTAGACAAAGTGCAACTGTTTCTTCTGTTTTCATCTTTAGAGTTATGTATAGCCATTCTATGTACAATTGACACTTGTGGAGATATTGTTGTCAGTATTAGCTTAAAGTCCTTCAGTAGATATACACTTGTTGAATTAGCCATATTTGACACTTTTGTACTTTTCAAATTTAAATTGCATATATCAGATGTTGATGATTCTGAATTCTGATGAATATCTATTTGTTGATCTGTGAAGTCAATGGGCAATTCTGTAATTTCGGTACGGACATTGTTATGTTTGGTCAATTTGTTTGTTGACAGTTTTCACAAATTCTGTGGTAATCAGGTCTTGGTGGTCTTATCAACCAATGGACTTTTTCTGCTATTAGGATATTTAAGATACATTTGGATTAAATTTGATATAATAGAACAATCGAATGAATGCCCAACATGGGCAATGAATCTGAAGCTTTTAATGATGCAAGATTCTTCTTCGAAGCCATGATTCTCATTAGGACCATTATGCCTGGACTTGTTAATGACCCATCTTCTTAAAGTAGGGTAATTTTTGAGCTACAGCATAAATGGATATGCCCTTTTTAACCAGCATAGCTAACTGGCTTTGCCAGGATAGCTAATTAGCCTTGCCAGCATAACTAATTGTAGACTGTCATCAGAGTAATTTGGTACATCTTCCTAACATATTTTCTCGGCATGTTTATTACGTAAAAAAATGAAAAAAAATAAGACAATAAAAATTATTTTATTATACAAGTTTATCCAAATTTTAATCACTGAATATTAGGTCTTAATAAAGTCATTCCAAGCAATGTAAAAGTTAAGCCTAATGCTGTTTACTTTATCTTATGTTATAAACTATGATAAATTAATATATGCTTTATTATTCTAAATTAATATTTAATAATCAATCATTAAATATTAGGCCTAAATAAACTCATTGTTACCATGAATACGTTAAACTTAGTCATATGACCACTTTACCCCATGTTACTAAAAACACTATAAAATAAAAAATTTAATAAACACAACTTGCCTATCAATGGAAATGTGTTCTTGAGATATGTTTGAAGCCTCCTGTATAACTAATATATTAAGATTTTGATTAAACAAAATGTAGGAGAGAAGTTCATTAGAGAATCAAAAGATTGTACTGAAACGTACAAAAATAAAATGGCTATTTATTGGCATTCAATGTGTTGCTAAAATTATAATTTTGTGTGAAAAACATTGCTCCTCTTCACTGAAAACTAAAACAAAAATATGTAAAACCTTTACGATAAAAATAAAAAATAGGGAGGAAAAACTACAACATTTATTAGAGTATGACCACTTTACCCCACCTGACCACTTTACCCCACCTGACCCTATCATATTTAGCATTTTGGGGAAGGCTTTTTTTTTATTTCTATGCTTTTTTAAATTTTTTTTTTTTTTTTAAAAAGAGCTCTATTAAAAATGAATTTTCACTTAGTGCCACTTGTGCAGACTCCTAAAAGTTTTCACCCCAGTTCTTTAAATTTGTGTTTTGGACACTTTATTCCAAATAATACTTAGAAAAAATAGTTTAAATGAATGCTACACTTTTCATTTTATAAATAAAAGAAATAACTAATCAAAAACATCCTTGGACATAGTTTAGGGACAGTGTCTGAAATATGAGGTCTGTCGCAATAAACTGCGATAAATAACATAGTTGTAGAAAAGGAGGGGCTCAACAATTTTACAATTATAATTGGAATAAATGTATAAGCATATTAAATCAATCTACTATTATTTGAAGCTTTTAATACTCAAACTAACTTATCTTGATTTGAGTATTTGTACTCATTAAAAATTTAAACATTCATCTAATTTTAGTTGAACCAAAATGGAAGGAAAGTCTATAACCACATCTGTCTAACCTTAACAGCAACTTAAGGATCTGAATTTACATCACTTCGGTAAGAGGTTTGAAAATATATTTAGTTTTCATTTGCGTTTATTTAAAATTACCTTGAACACATTTTTCTTCACTTGATCACTTTCAACAGGTTCACTGTCTCCATCCAAAAGTTACAAATTGACTATCGCCTTTTACGTGATATTTTGAAGAACGTATCATGGCAGACAGTGAACACATTAAAGAATCGCTTTGATTATCGTTAAAATTATATTTAATTTTTGGATTAAAAGTTATATAATGGTGTACATATATATATTATTTTAAAACAAAACTTCAATAAAATTATAATTCTCACCTAATGGAACGTAAAAAAATATATATGTTTATACGCAATGAGACATTAACATAATTTTTTTTATATACTAGATTACTTCTTAAATGAATTTTCCTTTAGAAGGCAGTGTTAACGTTTAGTGAAGTTTTATTGAGTGATGATGAATTAATGTATCACTTTTTCTATTTAGATACTAGTAATTCTGCTAATTAAAGTAATTCAGTTTGAAAAGCCATTTTTTGAAAAATAAATAATTTAATTTTAAACAGTTTAACATTTTATAACTCTTAGGGTTTTTTTTAAATAGGAATCCAGATAATTCTTATGATAATTTCTAACAACTGTATTTATTTTCGTAAGATTTAATAATCTAATCACACACACATTTTGTTAAAAGTTACAAGTTTGAATAAGTGGTGGTTAAAAAAAAAATTATTAAAGCATATTATAAATAAAAAGACCCTGTTAAATATTAATGTTTGTTGCTTGTCTAATAATTAACGTTCTAAAAAAGTTATTAAAATTCGCAGATTTAATTGAATTGACTTTTTTTGTGCATAAGTAATGGTTTTGTCAGTCACCATGAAAATAATATATTAGCTAATTTTTTGTTTGACCAATCGCATGATGCCTGATGTTTTTAATCCCCTTTTCAGCTGTGCAGCAGGATGACCGAGACCATGTCCTCCCCCGTGGCCGACTTCTACCGGGACCGCAGCATCCTTATCACTGGGGCCACTGGCTTCATGGGAAAGGTAATTTCATCTATTACACTCATTCACTTAACCACACAAGTCTCAAACATATTCTAGAGTAAGGTGTGGTAAAACACATATGAAAAGGGCCGTTTCTTCATTCAAAGCTGTTTTTCACTTTTAAAAGGTTATTAATATAACAGTGTTTTAGGTAAATTGTTTGATTGAAAATTGATTTATATCTCCCAGAAATGAAATTTTTTGTTGAAATGTACTCTATTAAACGAAGTTTTGTTTTAAAAAAGTACAGGATCAAAGCATAAGTTTAGCAAATAATTTATATTTAATTTTCAATAAGGGTCCATTCCATGTCAAATCAACACAAAAAAATGCATTTTTTTTCCGCACCATCTCCGATTTTTATGAAATTTGGTGAACTTGTTATACCTACTAATAATGTAAAGAATGCAAAATTTTAACCTCCTAGGCCTATTAGTTTTTTAGTTATTTGCATTTTAAAATGGCTGATTTTTCAAAAAAAAATTTAGTGTGTGATCCCATTGTCATCCCACTTTGAAAATTGGTATACATGTATTTCATATGTTGTATTAGTCAGGGAAAAAAATATATTGTGAAAATTGAGAAATTCGTCTTTTGGGAATTCAAGGTCAAAGGTAAAATAATATGACCTTGAAATGTTTTTCAGCAAACCTTCATGTGTTTCATATCATTTTAAAAGTCGTTTAAAGAGCTTTAAAACGATACCAAAAATATTTCTATATGTTAATTAGAACAGGAGTTATGGTAATTTAAATGCAGCCATCGGAGGGCAGATTGTATGTTTTTAGCCATTTTGAAATGCAAATAACTAAAAAAATAATAGGCGTAGGAGGTTAAAATTTTGCATTTATTACATTTTTAGTAGGTGTAACAAGTTCACCAAATTTAATAAAAATCGGAGATGGTGAGGAAAATGACTGTGTTGATTT
The DNA here is from genome assembly GCA_963932185.1 of Troglohyphantes excavatus. NCBI lineage: Eukaryota > Metazoa > Arthropoda > Arachnida > Araneae > Linyphiidae > Troglohyphantes > Troglohyphantes excavatus. The sequence goes on from OZ010674.1 coordinate 16,852,698, forward strand.
GACATGAAAATGACCCATACCCATTTTCCCCACCTTCCCCTATGCCTGCAATGGTCTGTTGGAAGGAGTGCCAAGCTCATAATTTTAAAGTTGTTAAAAATACATTTAAAAATAAGAAATATCATTGAATGATCAGTTGAAAAGCAAAAAAAAATAATTGCAGTGTTCTTTTTTAAGGACTATGACTTCATATTAAAGAGGGTGAACTTGCTGATTTTTAAATAATCAAATCCTCCAGTTAAGAGGCCTGATTTATATATTAAAACGATGATAGAGTCACGTAAAAGTGGGACATTGAAGAGATTCTGATTAAGATAGGATTCTGGGAGAGATACAACCTCTGGTAGAATTAGCTCTCCTCCTTTTTATAAACTTTTAGGTTATTTGAGTTGTGATGAAGGATATCTCAACTGAATAATGCAAATGGCTCTTGTTGCATTGATGCTAAACCTTTCATGCTTTAGGAATTTAAAACAATATAAATAGTGATGTTTAGAAATATATGTATATTTTTACTATTTCTCTTATGAATTATCTTTTATTTAGTTATATATCTTAAAAATTTAAAAATAAATAATCAGGTATTGTAATTTCACAGCAATATCTGTTATATAATAAAATATATAAGCGGTTATGGACTTACTATCTCAGGGTGTCCACAAGCAGGGAAAACCGGGAAATCAGGGAAATATCAGGGAATTTGACCATTCTGGAAAAATCAGGGAAATATCAGGGAATTTGGGATTTTTTAGGAAAAATCAGGGAATTGGTAAAAAAAAAATATTTTTAACTTGATTTCTGGCTGTGAAATATCGTTGATTGGTTGCAAATATTCAAATACTTTTTAAATGCAATCAAAAAGAGGGAAATTGCGTATGGGACTTTTAAAAGTGTGTAAAAGTGAAAATTTTCTCATAGAAACCGCACTAAAATGCTGATGTTTCTAAAATTTTACAAACCAATTGGCTATCTATAACTAGGTACTTGCCCGCCCACTCAATTTATTTTAAAAATAGATCTTTCAAATGTTTAAAACTTGCTAAGTTCCTAGTGAAATTCAAATTTCTTTTGAACATCCCTAAAATGATTTTTTTTCTGTAAAACTTAACGAAACTGTTGTTGCCTCTATTATTTTTTGGGTACATTTTAGATCTTAGGAAATATATTTTGTGTACTAAGCTGTATATCTTAAGATACTGGATTAGATTTAATAAATTAGTTTTATTATTAGGGATAGGGATTCATTGGGTTTCTACTATTTGAGTGTATTGGATTTGTTTTTAATGTTGAGGTTACTTTAGTCTTTGATCTTAAAGTACTATCACTAATAATCTAAGAGATATATTGCACTTACTTGGACTTTTATGATTTTTAAGTAGCATTTTGAATTATTGATATTTGGTAAATGCTCTGGAATTTTGAATTTGTGGTACATTAAATTTTTATGCATTGATTATTGATTTTTGGATGTTAAACTTTGGTTGCACTTTTTTGGGAGTTCGAAAATCAAGCGAAATAGTTAGTAAACTTATATATTAAAAATAAATATATTTTTGCGAAATAACAAGATAATGTCAAAGCATATCTTGCATAATAATAAGGAATAATAATACATTTAAAAAATATTGCCGTAAAAAAAAGTACGGCTTGCGGGGAAATATCAGGGAATTATCAGGGAAATTCAAAATGCTTTCCCTGTGGACACCCTGTATCTGGCTTGAGAATATTACAACCTATTTACTGTGTTATGGTTTGTTATAAACTGTGTTTAAAGACACTAATGGATATTATTTAGGTCTTGGTTGAAAAACTGTTGAGGTCGTGCCATGCTGTAAAAACCATCTATTTGCTGCTCAGACCCAAAGAGGGCCAGGAACCAAAACAGAGACTCGAGGAGCTCCTCAAAGCGAGGGTAACTATCAGTAATCTCTGTTTGACAATTGTTGTACATTGCAGAACAAGAAAATGAGTTTAGATTTCCAACTCATTTTTTAGCTGTTTCACAAAGTTTTAAAATTAAATTTATTGGTAAAAAATACTAATAAAAATAAATTTTTTGATGATTTAGACCATTTTTTTTAGATAACTTTTTTCTAAATTAAATGTTTTAATATAAAATCCTATTAAATTGTAAATGTTACTTTCAGTTTAATGAAACCTCTATGAATTCAGTTAAACATGGGGACCCAATTTTATGTATAAAACTAAAGTTTTATGTAATAAAAGTAAATAAGGAATATTTTTCTTGATTTACTTGTAATTTAAGTATTTTAAATATTGAAGTTATGCAAATATTACTAATAACGACCAATTACAGTCTGTTATCTTATACCTATGGTTTGTATAACTTGTACCTATGACCTCAATTATTATTGGCTGTATTAAATTCTAAGTGTTCAACATCAACTAATTTGTTAATTGATTAGTAATTCATTGCTTTTGAATGGTTTTGTATAGTAGGAGGAGAATTTAATGTATTAAAAGCTATATGTTCAAATATTATCTATTAAGATTTTAATGTATTTAAACGCTTTATATCACTTATCAAATTTATTTTTTCACTAATTTTGTGGTGTTTACATTCATTTCTTCTTGTTTTTTTTTTGTTTTTTTTTTTTAAATGTGCAATAACAATTATCTCTTGACACATTGTCAGGGACTAAAAATCATTGTTTGTTGAACGATATGTAATTTGTTCAGATTCAGCTCTTCTTTCTTCTAAAAGTATTAAATATGTGAAATGTATAGACAATTTATTTTTTCTCACCATCGTAAATTCCATTACTTCCCTTTCAGACATCACTCTTCCAAATTGGTTCTGTAGATTTCATATAATTTCAATTGTTTAATACAAATATATGTAAGGATACTAATTTGAAGTATTTGGTAAAATATTTTTAGGATTGGTAATGAGGTTGAGTTGAATCTTCTCGCAAGCCGTTTCTTTAATTTCGAAGCAAATTCATTTTTAATTAGTGATAGTTAATAATCTTATGGTTAAATATTGTATTTTGTCATTGAAATGACATATTTATACCAAATTTTTAGTTTTAGAAGGGCGCTTAAATTAAGTTTCAAGATTTGAGGCCACAGCAACACGAGACAGAGAGTGTTAAATAAAAGCAGTGGCGGCAGAACCGGTATGGCAGGTATGACAACTGACATACAAGGGTGGCAACATAACCTGGGAAATCAGGGAATTATCATGGAACTTTTTAATTCTTGAAATATCAGGGAAATTTTCAAAGTTTCACAAAAAATTAGGGAAATTTTCAGATAATGGATCTTTAAAATGGCAATTATCGTCTGTTATACCCTCTATTCTGGTTAGTTTAATTGTCAATATTTCCTTTTAGTTCTGAATAAGAATTTAAAAAAAAAGCATGGTTATACACATTTTCATATTTTCAGTTTTATTTTTGAAAAAACGTGAACCACTGCTGAAGGGAGAAGCAAAAGCAAAGTGCGTTAAACCTTGAATTGTAAGCAACATGTAAGGGGCTAATGAATATGGGATTTATTGAAGATTGGAATAGGAAATAAGATGCATATAAAACATTTAAAATTATCTACAAAAGAAATAATTTGAAAAAACTTGCTCATTTTTTTGCATTATCTGCTTCCAGAGAACATGTTTAATTACTATTAAGCCTGTTGCAATTCCATAATTTGTGTTGTATCCATAAATTATGTTTTTAACTTTCAATAAGTATTGCTTATAATTTTTCATTTATAATGCAATATATTTATAGTATTATCGTAGCGTGAATACTTTGTTTCTATACAAAGCATGTATTGCAACATTTCTTAATGTAATTGTAAAATCAGAGAAACATCAGGGAACTTTTTTTTCCAGAATTTTGTTGCCACCCTGCATACTTACTTTAACCCAAATAATGTGTTTCAAACATCCACAAAAAATTCCTATATTTAAAAAATATTATTTGTTTCCTGTCATACCTCTGTCATTTTTTCCCTGCCATACCTATATATCATTTCCCCCCTGCTATACATGCCTATTACAACTAAGTTCTGGCGCTACCGAATAAAAGCATCTAAGAATAGGTAGAGATTCCTTCTTGAGCAACTACAAAGTACACTTGTAACTCTAATTTTGAGCATGTCATTGTGTGTTTCAGATTTTAATGTTTTTTTTCCAGATTTACTAGTGTCTTATAAATTTAAGATCTTTGGAGGTGTCTTGTATACTTTTGTGTGTTTCATGTCTTTCAGAATTGCATTGTGTGTTTTATGTCTTTGAGCATGTCATTGTGTGTTTCAGATCTGTGAGTGTGTGTTGTATGTTTCAGATTTTTGAGCGTGTGCGCAAAGAGAGGCCGGGCTCCTTCTCCAAGCTGGTGCCCGTTCACGGTGATCTGACACTCTCTGGGCTGGGCATCTCTCCCAATGACCAGCAATTGCTCACAGCGAATGTCTCTGTGGTTTTCCATTCGGCGGCCACTGTCAAGTTTGACGAGCCACTCAAGTGAGTCCGGCCATCATAAGATTTTTAAGAAACTCAAGCGCTTTTTCGATGTGCATGATTTCATGTTCGCTTTTAAAGTTTTAATCTTTTTACAATGTTAAAAAATAATCGAGAGTTTTACATTGTTAAAAAATGTGTAGAAAAATAATTTAAACTTCTGAAGTCATAATTTTAAATTTTTGATCAATATAACATATATTATTTATACCTTTTGTAAGGAGGGTCCCAAATTAAGATATTACAAATTATAATATTGTCTGAACTTTTTATGCATGTGTCATATTACTTCAGTTTTGAAGAAATATGTATATCAAAACTGTTTTTGTCCTCTACCCAAACCGAATTTATTCCCGTTTTAAATTAATCTCCTGAGAGGCCAAATCGAGTAGTAATTTTTTTTTGAAAATACAATTTTCAGCAATGTCTTTAATTATATATTATACATCCATATATTTTTGTTAGATAGATTTATTATGAACTCAGTTTTTTAGGGTTTTTTATAAGAAAAATATACTAAGATTTAGCTTAGATCTCCTTGTGAATAAACATAATACAATGAATTTTTGAGTAACAATAAAAATTTTGTGTCCTATTTAATAAAACATTTGCAACAATGATACAAGAAAATTATAGGTTAAGATATATATTGAAACTCTTATTAAAAAGAATGTCACATTTTTATTTACTGTTGTTTATTTTCATTTACTTCTGCATAAACACTTGCATTGGGTTTGTAAATATTAATTACCACACTTTATTTATAAACCCTAAAAATTGCAAAGGAAATATGAAAATTAAAAAAAAAAAGTATTTTAAGACTGTTTAATTTATATTTCCATTGCATGCTCCTTTTTTAAGACATTAAATTCTTAAATATTTTTTTACATATAGCTTTAAAATTAAATTTAAATTAATTGGATTTCAAAAATGTTGTTGGGAGTATTTTTATGAGTTTAAAAATAATCAAAATTATTCCTTTATTTTCAGGCGTTCTGTAGATATGAATGTGTTGGGAACTCGTCGACTAGTAGAATTGTGCCATAAAATGACCCATTTAGAGGTAAACTTTTATTTATTCGCTTTAAGTTTTTTTGAAAATAAATTTTTCATCATTACATGCATTTTAATTTTGCATACTTCATTTTATGTGTTTTGTAGTAACATGTTTTATTATAGCTGTGTTCAAGACTATGATTGTGTGAAGTAAATTTAAGAGTATACTTTTTAAATAAGAAAAGCTAATTGCAAGTATATGTAATTATATGCTGTAATGGTTTCTTACAAGACATGTATTATTATAGCACAGGAGGTAAATAAATTTTTGTAATAAAAATGAGACTTGGATACCATTTTGTAGTAGATTATTGCAGAGTGCACTCGCACCAGCAAGTTATGCACTTTGTGAAAATCGTTCTAGTTAAACAAAAAGTGCATCATTATCACATGGGATATTTAATTGGGATATACTTTCATTTATGTGACTCTCAAGTTTTATTACGAAATAAACATTTTGTAGATTTATTAGATTTTTTCAGACACATTTCGATGCTTTATTCTACTGTATGCAATATTTTAAGTCAATGATCTGTTGCAGGCGTTGATCCACGTGTCTACGGCCTACTGCAATTGCGACCGTGAGCAAGTGGATGAAGTCGTCTACAAACCCCCTGTGCCACCCCAAAAGATCATCGACACAATAGAGTAAGTTCATTGTCACACTCGGTATTGCCATTATTATCAAAAAGCTTATTGAATTTTATTTATTCAAAAGAATTGTTCAAAACGGTTTTTGTCTAATGAGTTTGAAGGTTCAAAAATTGATACTTGTACTTGTTCAAAGTCTCTCTCTTTAGTGCGAAAGCTGATAAATAATGTCGTAACTAATGTGTTTTTAGGTATTTTTGCAGTAATAAGCCTTCAAATGGTGATGTTTAGAATGTAAAAAAAAAAGAAAATAACTTTAATCTTTAGCCCCCTCCTTAATTAAAGGGTTCCCAAAGTTTCATAATTTTCTGATAAATAGTTACGGTTATAGGCAACTCTGAATAATGGGACTTTTATTATGGTCACCTGGTATATTCAAACCTTTTAATACCTTTTAATATACGAATAAAAATATTGATACCATTTCACACTGAGGCTTGTTTGATGTCGCCCTTTGATGCTTGTAGGTGGATGGATGAGGATCTCGTGGGTGCACTGACCCCTCACCTAATTCGTGGCCGCCCCAACACTTATACCTATACTAAAGCCCTAGCCGAGACGCTGCTAGTGGAGGAGAGCGGGGCTCTGCCCGTGGCCATAGTCAGGCCCTCCATCGTGACAGCCGCTTGGAAGGAGCCATTCCCAGTGAGTTTTTTTACAGGACAGGCTTCTTTTCGCTTAATTGTTTCGTATTTACGTTTGCCACTATATCTGACCCACTGAGTGGTGAAGGAAATAAAAAGTTAGTTATAAATGACCTTATTTCCAGAAATGCTGTTTTGGGGTAAAATTATGTATATACTTATTTATAAAATATGTAAGCATTATGTTGTGTCTTATTAGTATATGTTGTACATTTCATATTAAAAAACAAACTTTTCCTCGAAAAAGTATTTCTTTTCTATTAATTTAAAATATGTAGATTTTTTTTACTTAGTTTTAATAAAGTTTATTTTTTTGGGAGTATCGTTTATGTTAAATATTTTGTTAGTTATTAATGCTATACATGAAATATATTGGATTACCATGTTTTACAGTAATTGTTATTGTTGGGATGATCATGAAATCGAAATTTGGTTGAATTTTACCCAATTTTTTTTTTTTAATATATAAGAGCAAAATCTCAATTTTTTGTGATTTAAGTATTTAAATGTTGCTTTATAGAATAATTTCACAAATTTATAACTTCATTCCAAAATTAATTTCTCTTGTAGTGTAAAATGACTTATAAACATCCCCTTTTATAGATTCTTTGCAGCTTTTTCTGTCACTATTTCTCTACTATATGGATGCTATAGATATTGGAATATTAAATTAATGTATCATGAACATTAATGCTTGTAACCATAGTATGTAAAAGTATAATTGAAAAAGTAAATAAATTGAGGGAAATCAATTTGGGATCACTTTTGAAGATAGTTGTTGCAAGGTTCCCTTGTGGATCCACACTTCTTGTAACCTTTTATTTATTATTAATGTGCAACAATAGATTCTTTTATGTAAAATAGAATGTTCATTCCTGAAACTCGTAATCATTTAAAAATGCACTTGTATATTACTTTACTCTAAAAATTCAAATTTTCAAAATTTCTCAGTAGAATGTTTTATATTGAAATGTTTCTTTCACTGAAAGTGTAGTAGTAAAAATTCCTTAGACATTTTTATTACTAGCATTGTGTTTAGTTTTGAAAAAAATCCCTTGATAATAATTGGTTTTTGTAATTGTGGGTATATGCAACAAATAGGCCTTGATTTGTGATATTTTGCATGTATGATAGTATATTTAAAACAAAACGTTTCATGAAATATCTTTACCTTCATTGATTTAACTGCATTCTTTAAATTAATTGTAAATTTCTTTATAAATTCAGACAATAGCAGTTGTGTGATGTTAAAATATTGTCTTGTCGAAAGAATACTTTTATTTAATGAATATTTCTTTTCAGGGTTGGGTGGATAACTTTAATGGACCCACTGGACTCATAGTTGCTGTAAGTTAGTCTTCATTTGATCGAGTATTTGAAATTCAAATAAGGCTGAACAATTCTTAAATGTTAATGTTCTCTTAAGAAACTGTTTGATCAATAATAAGTAAAAAACTGGAAAAGAATTTTTTTAGCAGCGTTTAAAATTATGAGAGAATATAATTTGAGGAAAAAATACTGTTGTGTCCGCAAAAGTGGAATAAATGCTTCTCCTATTTCAGATCTAAAATGGTTTACATTTAAAATATATTGTCCAATTTTCGGAAACCTTGTTTTGCAAGCTTAATGGAAATCCCTGTGACAGTTTTATGCTTTTTTGGATGTCTTTTCATTAGACAATTGGAAATCTTCTATTAGTTTCTAATTATCAAAGGTGGTTGTAATATATTAAATAATTTAAAGACAATCTGTGGCTTTATTAACGAAGAAAACAAAGTGGTAATAAGGAAATGAACGCAATCCCAGGCACTTTTTCTTGTATAGAATTTATATTTTTTGCTTATATTGTTGCTTAACAGCTTTTAATTCTGTCAAGTTAATTGGAATAAGAAAAATAATTATTGTAGTAATGTAAGCAAATGAAATAATTCTTTTTTAAATATTCAATTTCCTTTCTTAAAAAATAAGAGTTTGTAAGTTGGTTTACCTATTCAAAAATTCGTGAATACAATCCAATTCCTCTAACTTGTGTAGGTTATCCATAGATGTATGGATTTTAAACATTTTTTAGATGTTAAAACAGTTTATAAAATTGTGCATATTTTGGGGATTTTTATCTTTTAAACTGGGTTTCTTTCCATAAATATTCGTCATTGTAAGTTTATGCTTAAAACGCTGTAAACAAAAACCTTTTTGTAAATTTGGACATTTAAGAGTTGCATATTCTCTTTCAGACTAGTAAAGGCATCTTGCGTTCCATGCATTGTAAATCGTCAAGTATAGCTGACCTAATCCCTGTAGATGTTGTCATTAATCTAGTCATAACTGTTGCCTGGTACACTGCCACTCACAGGTGAGGGAGGATCAGTAATATTCAATATTATATGTATAAATAAACTCATTTGCAATTATCTTCTTACCTTCGCTAAAGCTGGGCTTTTTAAAGTTTTGAGGTAAAATTGAATTCATACTTTCAGTTTTTACATAATTATTTTTGCTTTGAAATAGATCAACTATCACTGATTGCCCAGAGTTTCTTTTGCATAACAAGCCCTTGGTAGAAACAGAGTTTTTTTCAAAAAATATTTGTTTTGAATGTGCCTGAACTTAGTTGACAAATAGTGTGGTAAAGAAATAAAATACTTACAAATTTAGATTAACACTATCTTTATTGGGCCTGACTAAAGAAAAAACTATAATTTCAAAACAGCCATGATTGAGGTCCACAATATATGAAGTCCAATCGAAGTTTTATTTGCTTTTTGTAATAAATATCAATATAACATTAGCTGTTATGTTAAATTTTTTACAAACATATTTAATTGGTTCTCAAAACAGATAGATATTATTTCATAAATTTTTATAAGTGTTTAAGATTTTTTTTTACTATTCAAGGTCAAGCCATTCAATATAATTATATATGTAAAAAAAATATTGGGTAAATAAAGACTATGTTAAAATTCCAATCCTAAAAATATTCCAATCCGTTGTTGTTTTGCTATTGCTATTCAAAAGCTAAATTTAAATTTGTTGTGATTTAAGTACAATTATTTTTAATATTTTATGAGCTAAAAAAATTATTAAACAAAAAAAAAACACCTTCAATATTTGATAGGAAGAATATAATTTCACCAAAGTCATCTTGGCAAGTATAACTGAGTTTTTAATGAATTTAGGCCCCATTAATGTAAGAAAAGTTAATTTCGAAAAAGAACCTAAGTTCAGTGGTACTTTAATGCTTTTAAATATATATATATATGTTGTCTTAACCCTTAAGTGCAGCTTGTAACTCAAGAGTTACAAAGACGATCCTAAAAATGTTGCGAATTTGTTTCATCATTATTTAAACTAATTGTGTTATGTAGATAGTAAAATATGCATTTGATAATCAGGAACGGTTTTAACTCTATCAGAGCGGGTTGTAACTCTCAAGTTACAAGCTTATTTTTTTTTTTTAATTAAAGAAAATTAATTCTTGGAATTGTTATTTTTACAAATTATTATTTTTGAATTAATTTTTCTTAATTCTAACAACTAAAAATGTTTCTTTAAATCATGTGTTACTGGCTTAAAATTTAGATTTGGGTCCTTTAAAATAATTAATAAAAATGTATATGAATTATGCAGGCCTAACAGCCTCCTTGTGTACAACTGCTCCTCTGGGTCAACTAATACGCTGACTTGGGGCGGTGTGGAGCGTCTGGCCATCCCTCTCATCCTGCGTCACCCCAGCCACGAGGTGTTCTTCTACCCCAATGGCTCCTTCACCAACTCCCGGCTGTGGAACTACCTCTCTGTGCTGCTCTACCACCACCTCCCTGCATACTGCATCGACACGCTGGCCGTGCTCACAGGACACAAGCCACAGTATGTTTCTCCTCTGTTACGGAGCGTTCATTTATTACATAATCCTATTTTTTTTACTTGTGTGTCAAACTCTGTATCTTTAGTATAATGCCTGCTTTAAGTAAGAAAACTGAGAAGTATAAATTTGCATGGACACTGAAAAGTTCTGTCAGTTATAAAAGTCAGATATGGTTCAAACATTCTTTTAACACAAGCTAGCATAATTTTGGCGCCTATTTGTAGGTGATTAGAAACTAAAAATATTATATTACACTTCCAAAACTAAAAATGTTATATTACACCTAACTTTAGTTTAATACAGACATTTTCCTGTTAAGAAAAGAAGAAACCAACTATTTTTCCACTGTGAACTGTACAAATATGTTCTTAATAAATGAAAAATTTTATGTATAGCACAGTTTCACTTGTAAATTACAGTAAAAAAATTTTCCTGCAAATTTAATAATTCCCTCAGTTTGGTGTTCCAAATGGTCCCTAGGGCCTTAAGCTACCCCTGATAAAAATTCATTCTTTGCACATTAAAACTTGAGATATCGAAATAAAATTAAACTAGACTAACCACAAGCATCCATTCTGACTCGTGTGGTAGATAATGACTGACGTGTCCCCTTTTCTCGCAGGCTTGTCCCTCTGTACAGGAAGCTGCACCGTGCCATCCAGTGCCTGGAGTACTTCACCACCCACGAGTGGGCGTTTAGCTGCAACAACGTCACCATGCTGCTGCAGAAGGTCTCCCAGGAGGACCAGCAGGTCGGTCTCCACAGCTACTCTTATAAGATTGCTTCACACATTCTCTGCACATTCTGAATTCTGACTAAATATTCGGGACTTCCCTCATTGAGTGTTTGTATTGCAGGAGTTCAACTTTGACATCCGGCCCCTGCACTGGCCCACGTACCTGGAGGATTACATTTTGGGGATCCGGCAGTTCCTGCTCAAGGAGGAGCTCTCCTCGCTGCCCTCTGCACGGAAGAGCCTCAAAAGGTACGTTTCTCTTCACTTTTGGATCGGCTGGACGTTTAGTTGTTAATTAGTGCATCAGGACAGTGCCAACTTGATTTTCAATACAGTGCACTATTTTTCACTACTTCATAAATATTACATACAGTATTGTATGGATTATACTATTGGAATTTCATGATGTGTAGACCACCAAACTAGAAAGAATTTGTTATAGTAGGTACATCAAAAAGAGCCTTGTTGTTTGTATTTAAAAATACATTTACATGTTTCGCACAGTCCTTAAAAGTCCTTAAGGACTACTTAATTTAGGTAGGTCCTTAATTAAGGGCCCTTAAAGTACTTAATTTTCGACTAAGGTCCTTAATTTTTGTCAAACGTGATTTTTTTTTACTAGTTCACCTGGGTGGTATTTTTTCCCGTCTAACCCGAAATTCCAAGTTTTTAAAATTTTCGGAACCCAGAATTCCGGGTGTATTAAAAATATCGGAATGTAGAATTCCGGATTTTACTTTAATCGTGTCCACACTTTTGACCGTTATACGCAAGTATAAATCGGCAAGGCGTGAATAGACGGATTTAGGGACAAAAAAAAAGTGCACTTTTGATCTCTGTCCGATTTTTCGTCAATGGTATCTCATTATCATACACAACACTTCATCGTTAGAAAATCTCAGCTCGTTTGTAGTTTTGTGAAGAATCAATACTCACTCTAGAAAATCGGGGAAATTAACAAGAATGTAGCATCTTTAACTTTTCTGCGCCAGTGTTTGACGGAAGTGGTATCCTGCGGCAACTTGCTACGAAACCGCATTTACATGCGATCCTGCAATAATTTTGCACCAAAAAATTACACTTCTCTAACGGCGCCAAAAAATATAAGAGGTCCTTAAAAATTATCTAGAGGTCCTTAAGAACTGCTTAATTTTTACTTTTGAAAATCTGTATGAACCATGATTTATAAATTGAATCTTATAAAAAAAAAGCTTAACTAATAATAACTTAATATGATGTGGTTAAAGTAATAGTGATGGAAGTTAACAAAATTTAAATTTTTTGTCAGTTGAAAAACTACGCACTTACATTAAAACTTATCTTCAAATTTAGACATCTAAGAATAAAAAGACAAAACACTCGCACATTAAAACCTTCAGAGTGGAAATAACGATTTTATCAAGTCTCTTCAAAATCAAATCGGTAGGTTATGAGATCAGTTTAGACAAACACACAAACTACCCAGTAATTGTATTAGTGTAAATAGAATTACAACACCCCTAAAAAATCTGGGAAAATTAACAATTTCTCAAATTCTGTGGAAAAGTCAGAATTATTTACAGGGCTCGTACGGTCCTTGAAAGTCCTTAAAAACTCCTTATTTTCGACATGCCCATAAGGGTCTGTATGTACTGAGAAACTCTTTATTATTATCCAAAGTGTCATTAGAAGCTTTCAAGTTACTGAAGGCTATTAGGAAGTCCTTAAAATAATTATCATCAAATTGTTTTATTAAACTTCTATTTCATAAAACTAACTATTTATTAAATGTTTGAACTTAACATGTTTACTGCCACACAAATATAACTTGCGTTATATTAGGCCTAGGTGCCACATGAGTTGCATATAACTCCATGGCACATTTGGTTTTGAAACATAAAAAAAGTAGTTTGGCCCCTTTATCTATTTTTGATGTGGCAGTTAATGTGAAGTAAACACAATTTTGTATCCAAGTAGAAATGCCACGGCTTCTTTGCACTTGATAGGTTTTAGATGATTACATTTATTTTCCTATTTTATGTTCATTTACTTAATAAAAAGTACTAAGAAGCCAATTTGTTATTTTAAAACTAACTTTTCGTTACAAACAAGTTTGCTCGCATTAACAATCAGTTCCTTATAAAAAAAATTTAAGGTCCTTCAAACGTTCTTGGAACCCTCTGATTTTTATTTTCGGAAAATGTGTACGAACCTTGTTTTATTTTCGCTCATAATTTTCAATTTAGAAAAGTAAGAATTTTGAACTCAATTTGGAGTGGCAACCCTATTTTTGAGATTGCTTGTTGAGAATGTCTGATGGATGTTTTTTCCCTCTGCAGGATTTACATGTACACCAAGGTCGGCCACATGCTGCTGATGGTGTTCGTCTGGAAGACAGTGTTCATGCGCTTTGAAGGAGCCCGCAAGCTCTGGTATGTCTTTCTCGCAATGCTCCTCAAACTGTTCAATATGCTACCCATCCGGATGCTGGGCTCTTCCTCCTGAAGCTGCCTCTCCTCCTAGGGACAATTGACTCTCCACAACCATGGTGCACTCCAGGACACACAACAAAGATTTCACTTCTAGACTCTTTAGTCATAACTCTAGAAAACTGTTAACATTTAGGCTGTTCATGTAATTAATTATGCTCATACTGCAATTGCCTATTACATACATATATATATAGAAATAACAATTTGAACTGTTTTTCTCGGTTAATCCGAGAGGAGGAATGAGTGTGGAGTGTTTTAGCTGAATGGAATGAATTTAGACGGAGGGAAAGCCGTCCTCGAAGTGTGTGGTGCGACAACTGTTTGAATGGGGGCGGGATTAAGACTAATTTCAAATGGATCTTGGGTCGGATGGTTGTCGCAAAGTTTTAATTCGCTTTTATACAAATAAGTAAAATATGAATTGCCAGCTTTTAACTAGGGATTGTGTCTAGAAGTCCTTAGAAATTCATGTTTGGGATTGGTAATGGTTCTTTTAAAGTTTAAAAACTTATTTTTTATTAAGGGGTCATTTAAGATTATCCAAATATTTTTAATGATAGCAATGCAAATCTACTTTTAAACTATTTTCTTTTATTTTGAAAAGTCTTAAATTTTGTTTTAAGAAAAGCTTTAAAACTTACATTTTTAGTTCCAAAATTCTTCAAAACTTGACAGTTTGCTTGGCTTGAAAAAAAAATAGCAAGTTATGCAATGGAACAATATACAAACTCGGCCATAAAGAACAAATTACAACAGTATTTCCTTTGATAATTACTGAACTTATTTCAATAAACTATGATTTAAAAAAAATGAACCCTATCGCGTATTCTTATCTGGAATTGCAAGTTATACCATGAAGTATTTAAAATAAACATGTACACTCTTCTAGATCTTAAAGTTATAATTGTATTGAAAAAATAATTGTTGTAATAACTTGATTTGGCTAGATGATGATGTTAGACATGCTTAAGGGCTTGAATATGAACGTCACTTTGCTTCTAATGAGTGTTTAAGGTGTTGCAGCATTCACCAAAGCCATCTTTAGTCTTTCAAATGGTTGTGGCAGCCACACACTTTGAGGACATTTTAAAATGAGACAAAAAAGCTTCTTGGCTGCATTTTAAAACATCTATCAGATCAAAAGTATAGCATAGCTATTTAAAATGATATTGAATGTTGTATTTAATGACAGGAGTTTGTTTCCGTTCTTTCGATAGGTTGTTTTGTTTTTAGGTATCGCTTAATTTAAATTATATTTTCTTTGTATAAATAAAACTGTTACGTTTTGAATCTTTTGTTTTAATCTATATTGTAAAGGTTATTTTTAATGATTTATACAAACTTTTATACCGTTGTACCTTTTGTTTTCACCAAACGAAACAATGTTGATGTTGTTCAATTCATGTTCATTTTGATTATTTAACACTTCGATTTGCATTAGAGTTTTAGTAAAGCAACAACCTTTCATTCCCTCTTGCTTTTGATTGCATTTTTATCTCTGCTTTATTTAACACTTTTAATAATAAATAATGTATCTTAAGACACATTTTTAAACAAAATATAGAAACGATTTTAGTCGGCTTAAATTTGAAATTGAATTAAATCGTCTAGTAGTTTATTCATCTGCTTGTTTAGATTTATTTGTAACAATGTTCATTCTAACTGAAAAACCATTACACCTAAAAAAAAAATTAAATTTTGTCATTTGTGAACCTTAAAAATATAAATACAAAAAAAGATATAAAAGAAAGCATTGCATAAAAAATATATATATCAAAAATATGATATCAACGATTTTAAATATATTCTAGTCGTCAATAGAATATGTGTAATATATATTAAAAATTATAAAAAAAATATGTGAAGGCAACATCTAAATTTTAAAACTAAGGTCACTATTGAATATAATAGTGTCTTTTTTTAACTTGTTTTTGTAGAATGTAACTTTAATAGTGAATTCCAATCACTATTAAGGTTAGGATCTTCCTCGTAAATCCAGTTTTAATATACAACCTCTAATTATAAAATCTTTATGATTTTGAGGTCCACCCTTTTGTCTATTTACGAACTTGAAATAACATCTACATTAATATACTACTAATAAAAATGTTATTTTGAGCAATGTGGAAAAATCCTTATACCAAATTAGGGGTCTGTGTACAAGATATTTGGGTGCAATTTGAGAACCTCTAAAAATGATCTGTATCGAAAAAGAACCATTACTGAATTTAACGTTCACAAAACAAATTTATGGGGTTTCAATTAAATTTTTATCCCATATTAAAAATTTACTATAATTCATACATCATTACGTGATTTTGTTCCAAATGTGTTTGTTTGGACAAATGAAATGTTTTTAAATTGTTTCCATATTTTTTAACAGATTATTTGAAAATGTAATTAAAAGGAAGTTTATAAAATAGAACTCTAAAGAAATATACATGAATAGGTCCCTAAAAAGAAAACTACTCCCTACAGTTACAGTTTTATGTACAGTTACATATATATGTATTAGTAACACAAGCTATTTTAGCACTTAAAGAAGTGTTCAGGCTAATTACAAATATTGTCTTTCTCACTTCAAAGTGTCTTAGCATTTCAATGAGACACTTTGCGATATTTGTAGATACTTTATAAATGGCTATTTTATAATATAACAATGATGTTTGTACAGTAAAACCTCGTTAATCCAGATTCAATACAGAATTTCTTTTCTTCTGGCAGCACTTTAACATAAATTATTTATGTAAGAATACTTTTTCAAGAGAAATATAATTTTTAATCTAAATATAAATTTATTTTATTCCGCTATTTAATTTTAAAACAATATAAACATGTTTTGTTACAGAACAGAATGTCTTTTTTATTATTATTTTAATAGTAATAAAAATATTTGGTACCATTTTAAATCCAGCAACCCCTATTAAAATTATTAAATGGCATCGATTATAGCTAGCTACATATGATTCATATCAATAATCAATTGGCTTCAAATATTACATATTTAAAAACTTTGTCTTTAATGATTACTCATTAATGGTATATTTCATATTTTACCTTAGTTTAAAACTTTGTAAGAAAGTTTTTTGAATTTCTTTCTTTCATTCGTTTAAGATTAGTTTTGTGCAGATTTTTTTCTCTATAACTTTCTTTAAATAAGTCAATATGTAATATTGACAATTTTATATAATTTTTTTAAACAAATAGATTGAAATAAAATTTCAATATATTATTTAGTTGTAAAAAAAAAATTGTTGATAAATGTTTTTAAAAATTACTTTTAACATTACTTCTTTTTTTTTAAAAAATATTTTAGAAGACAAGTTAAAAATCTCCTAACCATGCCATAAAACTAATATACTTTGTGTAAATTTTTTTATAAGAAAATACTCATATAGCTGCAGAATTGAATCGGAAGATAATACAATGCCAATTCTTTTAATATATTTATTTAATTTAATATAAGCAGCTTATATATAAAAGCTCTTAAGCAATCTGAATTAACGAGACTTTGCTGTATAAGGGAATGATAATGGGGAAGCACCCATACTTTGACTTGTATAATCCATTGGAGAGTTTTAAACTATTTCTAAATGTGTTCATTTTTACATTTCCAGTTTGTTCCTAAATGCTTGTTTGCAAAAATGAAATTTTCGTCACGTAATAAACGTTTTTGTTCAGAAAAAATTCTTTGCTTAGAAATAGATTTGTTTCCTTAACTATTCTTTATTACAATGGAATTGTTCATGGGGATACGTTTTTTAATCTGCGAGCAAAAAAAATTGTTCATATTTTTTTTTGGTATAACACAAAGTTGCTATTTCGCATGGTAAACTTGAAAGATAAAATGACTCAAACTGTCATGGAATCATCATTAACACTTGCACTACAATGTTACTTCTCTGTCGACAACATAATGACTTGTTCTTTTGGTTCCCTGTTCTTTAAAACAAACAAGAACATAATAACATGTTTAAAAAAACATCCATCTTTTTTCAACTTGTTCTCTCTTACTATTCTGAAACAAATTGATTTTATTTTTAAAATTCAGCTTAAAAATTTATGGTGAAAGAACAGAAAGAGGTATAACTGTTCCATAGAAAGAATACAAAATGTCAAAGATTTTCTTGGAGTGCAAAAGTTAAAAGTTTCTGGAAGTATCAGGGATTTTTTTTCTTAATTTGAAATAAATATACTCAAGCATTTTTCTTGTTTTCTTTTATCAAAAAGGTTTAACTCAAAATAATGTGTATTTTCTAAATCCTTGATAAATTACCTGTTTAATAAGCTTAATGTTAATTCTTTGAATTTGAATGTTACTTCTTTAGGAGACAAAATAATTATTTTATCCTGTTATTCAAAATTAATGAAAATAGCATGTTCTTTAGTTTAAAAAGAAACGCTTGTATTTAGTTAATCTGTTTTCTCACCACTGAAAAACAGATTATTTTTTTCATTTAGAAGAACTTTGTAATAAAAACAGGAACATCTAACGCTATTCCTTAAAAGTTACTAATATTACAGTTACTCACCCTCTATCATTTGAGTACAAATATCAGTCACTTTCTCACATGATTCTTAGTCTTGAATTAAAAACAATTATCTCGAAAATCGAGAATTTTGTTTGTAGTCTTGAATAGTAACCCTAATGTTCAAGCCAGTGTTGCCAACTTGTTTTTTTTTAATCATACATTTCAGCTTAAAGCATTGCAATATAGATATATTTAAAAATAATAATTGCTTAGTAATGAACTTGAAATACTATTTAATAATTTGGTTATGAATGCACCAATTAAATCTCTAAAATGAAAACGTATCATAGACATATAAAAGTATAATGTATTAAATTACATTTTTAGAGACTTAAAGTAAGTGGTTGATTTTGAATATTTGTAACTTTCACTAATTTCAGGCACTTAATAGAATTTAAATTTTACTGAGTGATCATGTTTTGGATACAAGTTTTACAACATTTGTAACTTTATAACATACATTTAGCTTTTGATGCAACTAAGGTTAAATATACCTTTCGATTCCAATGTAATTTGAAAAAATTACTTGTAAACCTCTTAAGTTAAATAAAATGCACTTGTAATAAATTAAAGCTAATTATAGTTATACATTAAAACTATCTGCCTTCTGATTTGTTGCTAATATTGGTAAAGGTAAATTTACATTTAGAGTTGATGTTATTTTTAGTGAATCTAGTTCTTTATTGCAAGGAAAAAGTTCCTTTTCATTTTGTGGTATTGCATACATACCAACTTTGTACAGATTGACTATACAGTGTGTTCATTGCTTTGTATGGTTGTACACATTTGTAGGAGTTTTCTTTTATCATTTCATATATATAGTAAAAAACAACCCATAAAATGGCTTATGCTATATATTTGGGTATTGAAACTAATGAACATATAAATATGTGTAATCTTATTAACTTTAACATTAGAAACACATTGGTTAGTATCCCACAATCACTTAACACAGTACAATTTCAAAAGTGTGCGATTCTATCAAAGCTATGCTTTCTTTTTACCCCCACCCCCCCCTTGCGACTTTCAAATTAAAAATCGTCCAGGCCCCCAATCAGATACCCTTTACCTATTTATAAGATGGGTAGTTATTTTCAAATTGTACTGGATTGTAATATTGTTTTCTTATCTTGTGTTAAAAAACTAGTTAATAAATATAGTTTATCGCCCATGAATTGTTCCTTTCGAATTTCAATGGGAAATAATTTTCCAAAGAAAATGATTTCCCACTCTGCTTTCCATTTTCTTTTGAAAATGATTTCTCTATTCAAAGTAAAAGCCTCAGTTGGTGTGCGAAAATGGGACCTTTTTTATTTGAATTTCAAACTTAGTGAAACTTGTTTACAGTAATTGAATGTTCTTTTTTTGTAATTCTTTTTGCCTTTTTTTCTTGTCTTTCCTTTGCAAAATGTATATAAATTAATTTCCATCTCGATCAATGCAATTTAGAAACATAACACCCAAATCAATAATTTAACTTAAAGTAATCTAAAACTGTAATATGTATTTAGTAACTGCCAATTACTATAAATATTTTTAATGTATAATTTTTGTTTGCATTTCATATTCTTACTGTTAAAAGATTTGTGGTATTACAGTTCGAAAATAAGTAAATTGACAGTTTCAAGAATGGAACAATCCTTTACTTTCTTATTGCTCGTGTTCCTTTCTTCAAACATAAAAGGAAAAGTTTGTGCATACTCAAGAGTGAGAATTATTAATATTTTATTCTTGAGGGAACAATATCAAACATTTTATTAAAAAACAAATGTTTGGGTCAAAGCTCATATTTTCGCACTTATCACTAATAATGCATTTTCTTTTCTTTCGATTATGTACAATTGACTTGGTTCTAGAATTTTAATCTTGTACAAATTTTTCTATAAATATTTAGACAAAATAATATAGCGTGCATTGGTCGTTTTTGTAGTAAAAGTTTAATGTCTCCTGAAGAAGAGGCATTTTATAAATTTGTTGAGTGATACTTGTTAATTTGCATATGGAAGTTTGAAAGTTGCCAGAGAGTTGTAAACTGAACTCTCTGAAAGAGTTGTTTAAAACCTTGTACTGTGAAGAAGAACTTATGTATTTTAGTTGTTTTCGAACCCTGATAATGAATGTTCTGCTTTTTAAGATAATTTATAATGACACCGCGTGTTCTTATGTCACTGCTTTCTACTGAGATCTTGCAAAAGATAGGTTAGTGTCCAGCAACAAGGCAAAGCATTGTTTCCTTAAGCACTTCTAACCCAAAACTCTTTTGGTGCATACTTCAGGGATCCCACTGATCTTCAAAAGTCATTAAAATCTTATTGTTTCCATCAGAGCTTTTACTAAGCAAAATTTACACTGCCAAATTTGGATCACACGTTTAAAAATCGCCAATCGAAAAGGAAAGCGTCAGACGCAAACCTTCTACATACCTTTCACTCGATTTAATTCCTTATTTGCAGCATTCAGAAACAAATGGCTGACTGTTTAATCCAACTCGTGTATAATGTTAAGAAATTTAATGAAATATAAAAAGTTCACGATTTTCTTAATCAATTCAATTTTCTTCATATTAGCATTTGTAAATTTTCACAACTGCTTATTTTTAATCTACAACTGCCCAATTAAACAACGACGTCCCGTTAGAATTAGGGTCGTTTTTATTTAAAAGTTCCAATATCTCTTAAATGCACGTAGCTTTTTTTTAATATTAGTTTTAAAAAATCGGAGCATCAATTTTTTAAAAAAAAATTTAACTTGAGAGTTGCAAACACCTAAAATATGTTTTTAAATGCATCTTCAGTTTGCTTTTGGCTAGATATCCTCCTCCCTTCAGGTGAAAATTAAGAATTTTTTCTTTACTATAAATGGCAATGTTTTTGTATTATCCGAGACCTGTTGTGCTAAATCCAGTCAAATACCTTTTTACTTAACGGAATTTAGCATAAGTCTTCATATATTCTAGTTAAGAGTTTAGCAATGGAAGTTCGACATATGCTCTTTAGCCTATCTCGATTAGTCAAGTATTTGGGGTAATTAGAAACTCATTGCAATGCTGTATGGAACTTTTTTCTAAAAAGAAATTCGTATTAAAGAAATCTTACACTTTCCCATAAAAAGTCATGTGTGGTCTCTACAATGTTATCACCGTTTTACATTGATTTATTTATTATTTTAAGAAAGGCAGTGGCGACGATCAAAAGCTTCCATCCCACTTTTCGCAAATTAAAATAAATTTCCGTAGAAATTAAACAGAAAAAAAAGTTGGTATTATTTCCCCGTCGCTTTATCCCTTGCTCCCTCACTCTTGACATGCCACGCCACTGAAGAGAAGGGTAAACCCCAATATTCGCCACTTTGGGTCTTAAGATCCTCTTATTTAATCAAACTTTGGGTGCCTTTAGTCAGTGGCGTGCCGGGAGTTTGGTGCCAATGACGACACTGCCTCCACTGCTTTACTTCAGTCAGTCCATTTCTGTACAAGTAACTTTGGCGTTAGTTTTTACATTGAAATATTTCAAACTTACGCGCTAGCACAAGTATATTTTCTCATCAAATATTAACATTAAAAGTTTATTTTTCTTTCATAAAACAGGCAGATAATACTCCATTTCGAAATTGTATGTTTCTTTCTAAGAATAAATAAAAACACAATTTAGTAGCTGAGCAAAACTTTTTAATTATATAAAATTTTACCATTTTTTTTCTTTTAAAATTTTCGGCAATTTTCTTTTTTTTATCTACAAAATATTAAAAATTTATTTTAGTGTATAAAAATGGAACACCCTTTCTAATAGGCCATCTATTGATACGCCACTGCCTTCAGTCACTTTGTTCTCCGCATTACGACACTTAGTAATTCATTCTATATCATTTTTTATATAACATTTTAGAAGTAAAACCTTTTTTCAAGCGTTTAGGTGTTCAATTGTTTTTTTATTCTTTCTCCCAAAGTGCTGCAGCTCAGGAAAGGTAATGTCTTGTTGCCTGACTCTCTCCATACTCTTTTTCCGAGAAAAATGCTACCCCAAGATTTGTATGCATTTGTGTTTTCTTTATTATTATCTCTCTTATTTGATTGCAAAGTTCATTAAATTATTTTTACTCTGAAGTGTTTCTTTTTTCTGAATTATTAGACGCTACACTGTAAAATAATATTAATATCTCAGATTTCAAATGCTGTTCTATATCTCTACAGTAATTTCAGAAAACATGCATACATAGTGTCTAAAAAAGTAATGGAACATTGAAACTTTATAGAAGCTTATAAAAACGATTTAGAGCAATTAAACTGATTATATTTTAAATCCCCATACAAAATAGCATTAAAAAAATTATATTAAATGGAAATGAAAATAGTTTTTAATAACTTATAAAAAATTAATGCGTAAGTTTTTTCGTCATAAATATAACTGAAATTCGTCTGATTTTAACACAGGTGATAATTTAAAAGTTTAAACAGGAATTTAGTTTTTGTAAATTTATCAAGATATTCGAAGAAAAAATTCTATAACAGAAAATATTTTGCATTTTAATTACACATGGTATTTGATACATTAATGGAATGGAACATTTTAAACCTAGTAATGATGAATGAGGTGCAATCGTCTTAATCTTATTGAACTATTTTCTTAATAGGATTTAAATGAGGTAACAATGAAAAAAAAAATTAAATTTTTCCCAATACAATGACCTAACATAAATAACGCGCAACCTTTAAGCTTTGGGAATTATTAAAAACTAATCGTAATACGTAGAAACTAAGAACAAAATCGAAATTTTTATTTGTTCGGAATGTTGAAACTTGTGTTGTTTGTAGATTGCGCATACAATGTTATCTTGATTTCGATTAAAAATGCATATTAATCTATATTCTTGGCACGTGATGGCTTGGATAGGGAAAAGCGGCAGGTTCGTAATCGGAGATTCACGAGTTCGATTCTCTGCGCCAATCGAAGGGCTGGTTTATCGGACGTAAGCAGTGGTGACGATTATATGTTCAGAAAGAGGGAGCAGGAGAAAATGCTGAAACCGCCAAACCCTTATCATGCGTGACAGGTTAGGGGTCCGAGTAGTTGCGCGACGGAAAAAAACTTGCAGCTAAGAATGCTGAAATGTGTTTTACAAACTTTGATATAAATAACTTTTACAGAAATCACTATCTGTCTAACATGCAAAGTGGTAAAATATAAAGAATTAAAGTTTAAATATTTTTTTAACTGTAAAAAATTAACATGAGGGGAGGAAGGTGAACAAAAGGATAAAAACAACGTGACGTAATAAATAAAAGCTTCCTTATTTATATTTTTTATTTGCCCAAGTGCAAAATCTTTTAAATATGCATTACACCACTGGATTTCACTTTGCGGTGTAGAGACCGCACTTTAATTACTTGTGTTCGAAGCAGACAACTTCCTTATGGTGGTGTTTTTAATATAATACGAGCACCAGGAGTGACCCAAAGCGAGATTTGAAGTTCAACCTCTGGTGAAACCGGGAACCGGTTTTCTTGGTTGCGCTTGGATTGAGAAAAAGGAAACCAGAACGCAAGAACACTTCATCGGAGGAACATCATCTCGCAAGTAAGTGCTCTTCGCATTCTTAGAATATTTTCAGCTCTCGTAAAACATTTCTATGTACAAACAACATAGGAAATTGATAGGTTTTTAAATAATTTGAAACTGAATGGAGCCCCACGAATGTTCGGAATTCGAATACATTTAAAATTCGAAAAATTCATTTTTATTTTCGATGCGTATCAATAACAACTTTGCTCTAATACAGATTATTATTTCAACTGGGAATAATAAATATTTTTGATTCTATTGCCTCTTTCCTTCGTTCAAATAATAATTTCCCAGAATGTACTGTTCTTTTCGTTTGTAAAGTGTCTCGAGTTAAAAATCTGTCATGATTGTCATTTTATGTCATAGAGTTAAAAACCGTTTTAAAATATGTTTAAAGTTTTTTAAAAAGATTTATTATGGTTTTAAAATTTTGGAAACTATTCTTAATTCTTTTTTAATGTTAAACAGTTTCTAGATTTTTAAAAAAATTAGAATTTGTTCCTAAAAAAACTGACAAATTCTTTGACATTTTATTTGTTTTATATTTGAAATTTTAAAACATGTAATTTTAGATCAAATATTAAGAAAAATCTTAGAATTTGCTTTTGTGATATCTCTTTTGCAAAACATTATGCAATTCGTTTTATGTATACTTTTATTTAAAAAAGTATGGTGAAGTAGATATCATAAATTTTAAAAGTCGTTAGAATAGTTGATTTTTTTTCTAGAGTGTTAAAACTTTTATAGCTTCTTTTGAACTATTAAAACTATTTAATGGTTTAAATGTCTGGCATATATCTAAAATAAATTTTTTTTAACAAGACATATTTAAATAATAATCTTAAGAGTTATATGTTAGCAATGTTTCATTAATAAAAAAGTTATACTTTTAAAAATATTTACAAATGTCTATTTTTATACACGTTTTTCTAAAAAAAGGGGATAACGTTTCGAATTACTTCAAACAAGACCTAAAAATATAAAACTTCAATGTAAAAAATTCCGGAAACGTATAACAATTTGTAAAAAAAAAATCGATAAGGTAATAAAGGTTATTATTATAATTCGATACAAGTAAAACTTTTGAGCAATTTTTGTAAATAAAAAATCTCCTCGAAGCTTATACTATGTATCATTCCAATCGTAAGATATTAAACTAAACGGGAAGCAGGAATACTAAAATGAGATGCAAATGTAATCATGCAACTTCTGTCAAATTGCGCCGCCACGCAAATGGTTTTGTATGTTTCTTCTGACACGTGGAGCATGGATTCGCGCTTCTTCCTTCTATTGAAGGAATGGAAAATAGAGAAATGTCAACACAATCTCTGACGTTTTGCGTTTAAGGGAACGTTCATTTATTACGTCATGCTATTTTTCTTCCTTTTGACTACCCCTCATCCCCCCATGTCACATTGGGACATTAAAACGGCCCGGTGATTATCAGTGTTTACCAGCCCAAAAATTAGTGCAGTTGAGAATTATTAACACTTCTATGTTTAATTAACATCAGAGCCGGATTTAGAGTTAGTTGGCCCCTAGGCTGAATATATGGTACGGGCTCTCCAACTGCTGGGTGGTTTAGCAGAACTAAATTAAATATTTTTGAGTTCTGCAAAATAGAGATACATTTTTTTTTCTTTGTAAATCTTCTGACAAACTGGTCAGAGGCCTATTTTTAAAAAAATTCAACTTGACTTGGAATATGACCTTTCATCACTACTTTTGATAATCATCATTGGCAAATATATTCAAAATGTCACTTTCACGTTGGGAACGGGACATTTTGAATATTCAATATTCTTTGACAAGTAACGTTCTTCCAATAACAGTACCTTCCACGTATAAATTGGGTGCACGTTATGAAAACAGTTTGCACCCAGAACATGCCCATCACTTCACAGTTACTACGAGATATCCACACAAAAAAAACTTGTTTTGAACTTATAAAATTTTGTGTCTAATTGTTTGAGTGATTTATTTTCAAACATGTCGTTGTCATAGTTTTGAAGTGTTGAGGCATCTATTTTTTTAAAGCCGATGTCTAAATCCGACCCTGATTAACATACGAATTGAATATTGGTAACAAAAATTCCTAAACACAATATTTTTTTTCTTCAAATATTGCTTATAATTTCATCTGAATGTATTTTTTTTTAACCCCTTGACCGGGAATGACGAGTGTCACTCGTCCTGATTGCAACTGGCCCAAAGGGACTACAACGAGTAGCACACTTGTCATGGTATTTGTATGACAGTTGACTACTTTGTACCACTTTAAAACATTTATTTTCGATGTATTCGACTCGTATCACTTCAGCTGGCAATTCCCAAATTAAGAAATATAAATAGTCCTTTTCGGCAGAACGTGTGTCGAATTAATTTCCCTATCACAGGGGTTAAAACTTTTCCACTGCCATGAGCATAGAAGCTCAAAAGGATCAATGCAACGTTGCAAATCGGAAGATCAAAATATTTTGTTTCGACCTTCACCTGTGGAATGGAGAATTCGTAATCTTCGGATGAAAGTCATCCGGAAGTCTGACCTTTGGAAGAAAGTGAGATAATCGGATGAATGCATCTCATTGCTTTGGAGCAGCGTTTCTTCAACTGTGGGGCACATCACCGTAGCCATGGATAGGACACCGGTCTCCAGCCGAAATGTGTAGTAGGGATACAGGAATATTTATAGTACGATTTTTTTTAAAAAATTATCACATTTTTCGCAGTATTTTATCAAACGATGTTTTTGCATGGTTTCACACAGTATTGACGCTGGGCTTGAATAAAAATTAAACTGATTATGATAATATCTGTTGCTAGGAGAACATCTAAAAACTGGTCACGTTGACCCAGTTAGAAGCGCTCGTGATTGAATGTTAGCAAAATTGAAACTCAAAATTTCAAAAAAAGGGGGGGGGGGGATATTACCTTTAAATAAATATACTGGTATATTTTAATGAAGCTAAATACTGGCTAGGCCACTGTCAAAGTAGTTATTAAAGTGTAGCAGGAACTTCAAACTAAAAGGCTGGGGAAGGGTATAGAAAAACAGCGGAGGCTGGGTAGCCGGGGCATAATGTAGATCAAATTATAAATGCAGGGGCAGTCCCAGGAATTTTTTTTAACACAAGTGAGCATAATTTTGGCGTTTTTTCTTGTGCAAGGTAACATTTTGTAGGCAATCAGAAGACCTGGTTACATTATTTTAGTTTTTGAATTATTATTTAAAATGTTATTAACTTTTTTATTTACAAAATCAAAAAACTATAGTCTAACCGGAACATTTTTTCGGTATTAAAATTAGACATACAAGATCCTCAAATGTGAAAACTTTCTAATAAACATTGAAATGTAGAAGACAATTTTTCTCTAAGGTTAAACTTTTTTGTGCGGTCGAATTTGATGCCCTTTTTAGCCCGGCGTGTGCCCGCCGAGGCGAACAACAAGCATAAAATGCATAATTGCTATTTAAAAGAAGACCTCTCCAAACCAAAAAGTTACATAATTGCCTTTAAAAGAATCGTACAGGCATAGTCCCCACTGAATCGTAAAGTTTGATTCGTGAATATTTTGTACGTACACCTGCTCGTTCTGCTGTTCCTTAGGGGTTCTAATGGGTGCTTTTAAAATTAAAAATTCTTCCATTTCTATCAGTTTCATCTCAGCATGTATATCTGCGTAAGATTTCGCGAGTTGCCTTTTAGATGTTTTCTAGAGAAGTCTAATCCCCTGGCCGTCCTGCGTTGAAATTGATTTTCTAATTTCCACAATATTCTAATTAAATCTCCAAACTCTATAGTTGATACTTTGGGATACTTTTTGATAAGGGTGCCATAAAATAATTTTATGAGGGAGCGCCCTGACCAGAACCGTTACGCCACTGCGCCACTTGTGCAAAAAAACTAAACATGAAGAACTAAAACTGACACAGATTCCGTGTCGGGGAAGTGCGGCGCAACTGTGCCCATTTAACCTATTGTGTGTGTGTCAATCCATGAGCTATGAAGCCCCCTTTTCATTAAAACATTTCGCTGTCAGATAAACAGCCCTGGACAATTAACTTCGCTCGTTAGTCGAAGTATAGAGACAGCTAAATGGAAAATTAATGAGCCATTGTCTTCAAGCAAACGTCCATTTCATCAGACTCAAGGTCTTTAAAATATGGAACAACTTTTGACCACTTGGTATGCAGTACGCAAAGATCTATTTTGCTGTTAGTCGGTCCGCAATAAATATGAAATACATAGTTCTTGTTTCGAAGACGCCATTGAAATGCACTACCAACTTTTGGGGGGACTTTTTTGTGTGCAGCATTGCAATGCGCCTTATTGATTTAAAATGTTACTTTAATAGGCTCTATTAAACATTCCTAACATAGTTAATATCTAAATATACCTTTATTGTAAATAAAAATTTAGCTGTTGCCAGGTGCGGCCCGTGGTAGAAAATGTTAGTGTAGCCGAAATCACGTGACTCCCCCCCCCCCCCCCCCCCCCCCCCCAACACCCTTTTAACAACCATACATAAACGATTACTCAAACTTTATCAAAGTTTCTTTTCAAATTTTACGAAAGATAACATGCGAAAAAAATAGAAAACTCTTAATTTTTGAAAATTAAATCAATCCTCCTTTCTTTTATACTTGCAAATCGGTCTATTTTATTCAAAACGGCTGTTAAAAAAATTTCAATTGATTAGCAGTGAAACATATGAAATAACAATATGGTGAATTCCGGCGGTAACGGAAGGCCAGTTTGTACAACAACTTATGGTTACAATTAAAAAAATATATTTTATTTCAAATAACTGAAAGGTAGACTTTTATACACTTTATTACATCTAATAAGAAATGCAAAATCTAAAACTTTGCAATTAATAATTTTATTTTTAATTTAATATTTAGTAATGGTAACGGAAGGACATTTTTTGGAAGTGGTATACCACAGTTAGATCATTTTATTAAAAGTTCAGCTAAACCGTAAAAGAAAAATTCCCAAAAAATTAGAGCACTTAAAGGAGAGTTCAATTATTATAAATTACAGTGCAGTTCTTGAAAATTATTATATTATGCACAAAAATCTGATGTTTTTTAATGGTAACGGAAGGACAAAAATGCCAAAGTTATAAAACTTGGTGAATTTTACACCAATTTATTCCTTAATTTTTTTTAATTGAATAATAAGAGTTAAATACTATTTATACAGCCAATACAACATTATCAAACATATATCTACAACGCAGTCTGGTTCCAGAGCCATCTGTTACAATTTCTGTTTTTTTCAATTTCTTAATTATTTGACTTTGGTCAATCCAGCATTTATCCTCTTTTTCAGGTAATATAAAAGTTAGTCCTTCATTATCTTGTTTTTTTAAACATGATACTTCAACACCATCAACATCTACATGAAGCACTTGTCCTGTTCTTTTCCCTTGCCATTCAACTAACAAAAAGTCTCCAACTGCTACAGCACCGCTTGACCCATTTTCATGGTCATCTATTGATTGAATGTTTTCTTTGAAGTTAAATGTTTTCTTTTCTGTGGAATAAAAGTACTCACGATACTCAACAATGTATTTTGAAATGGGTTTCAAATAATGAATATTATGTGTGCCAGGAAGTGGATGGATATTGTTCCATCTTTCAGATAGATCTTGAGAGAATTTATCAATTTCTTTCGATGAAATAAACACAACTTTGAAATTGTGGCTATTTTCTGCAGCAACCTCTGCAAAGTCTTTTGCTGTTGAAACAACTCTTCCAGCCCAGATGTTGCTCCAGACGAGTCGTTTCACAGTTCCACCAATACCATCAACAGCACCTTTGCCATGACAGGTAGCAAAAAAGCTCCAAGTGGCCATGATATTATACTGATCATGCATAAATGTTTAGTTGGTGAAGAGGTATCGTTGCTTAAATTGGCTTGCAGCTCCATCACTGAAGAAATATATGTTTTCCAACTGTGGAAATGAAACCCTTAAATCATGAATCAAGGCATCGATGATCGCAAAAACTGATACCTTTCCATGATCCAATTCATCATTTACAAATGTATATCCAACCCCTTTTTTACAACCAAACCAAACATACGCTGTAAAAATAGTGACCTGTTGATGATGCCAATGGGAAGCTTGGATTTCATTTTGCATTTTAATGGAAAAGTTTTCTGCAAAATCAACTTGTACAACAACAGTCTTTTCATTTGCCTCTTCTTTGCATATTTCAAAGAATTTGTGTTGTTGTCTTTTAATAAAAGTGTGTTTTAAAAATTTGCAGATTTGCTCTTTAAGAACATAACGGCATTCTTTAACTGAACCCTGGTATTCCCTTTTAATGGCTTTCTGATTGTCTTTGTCCCATTGCTCCCATTTTAAGTTTGCTGAATTTTGTTCATTGGTATTTATATATTTGGTATCAAAACAATTTTCACAAACCTTGCAATTTGAAAACATACACTTTTCATTGTCTTGATCACAAGCTATGGTGGAAATAAAATCATGAAAATTGTTAGGAAAATCTTCAACCACAGTTGCCAGACATTGAATTAGCAATCCTTATCTTATAATAATTTTTTTCTGGAGCTTGCCATGAAACATCAGCTTCAGTGGCGTAGGAACTTCTTTTTTTCAGGGGGGGCTGAATTTTTTTTTTCAATCTATTTACAATATAAAATAGTACGGAGTTGCGAGCTATTAAACAATTAAAAAACAATCAATGCTTTAATTTTTTACAAACAAGTGTTTAACTTGTTAAATGTTTTAACTTGTATCCGTTTTTGTTTGGATAGCTTTAGAACATAATGTAACCAGGAAAATTTTATTAATAAT
The DNA here is from genome assembly GCA_963932185.1 of Troglohyphantes excavatus. Taxonomy (NCBI): domain Eukaryota; kingdom Metazoa; phylum Arthropoda; class Arachnida; order Araneae; family Linyphiidae; genus Troglohyphantes; species Troglohyphantes excavatus. The sequence goes on from OZ010674.1 coordinate 16,883,523, forward strand.
TTCAAATGTCCGTTTTGTACGCTACAATATGATTTTTTTCAGATTTGAGGAATTCGTCTCTATTTAACTTTCTTTAACAAAATGTAATTTTCTAAACGAAGAAATTTCAACTATATTAACTATTAGAAAATAGTGCATGAATCTGATGGCTTTTATTACTTCAAAGGGAATAAAATTATGGGAAATACGATTATAATTTATGAAATGTCCATAATAATATTTTTTTTTATTTAAAAACGCATTTTTACATTATTCTTAAAATTACTCTTTAAAGCTTTAGCGTTGTAGACATTTATGTAAATACTTGAAATTACGTTTATATTTTAGCTGTGTAAATTGATAAATTTATAAGTAGTTTTCAAACTAAACTATCATATTTATGCTTTTCTGACATTTAAGAAAGGACGAAATATATAAAAAAAAAAAAAATAAGCCAGAGTATACTGAGTACAAAAAAAAAAAATAGATATTATTGTGAAAACATATAAATTTGTCAGTTCAAATATTACTGAAATGAAATAAACCATAACTAGTATTCTATTGATGCAATAAAATAATTAACAATTTAGACTTTATGTAAATACACATTTTTCTTACACTAATTCTACAATGACTTACATACAATACTTATCAATGAATACAATACTTAATGTTATTCACTTAATAGTGTATAACAAAACTAAACATCATTATAATTAGAGTTACTGCCAATTTATATAAGCATAATTACATTTATCGTTAGAAAAGATGGTATTATTTTTAATTGACTTTTAGAATGCAGAAAAAATTACTTAACTGACAACACAGAGGAATGTGCTGACAGAAGAAATCTACTATCATTCGTTTGTAAAAAGAAATGCTTCCTAAAATTGCTGTCTTTAAGCTAAAAAAAGAAACTGTAATGCGGTTCCAAGATCTCACCAGGGATTTCTTTTTTGTTGCTTCCATGACTTCGGCCCCTAGGGGCAAGTTTCAGAAAAGCCTATATAGAAAACTGTCTACACATGCATACATTGTCATTCACAATGGGGAGATCATCAATCAGCTAAAATCGACTAAAGGGTGAGAGCCAGTAAATTACAAACAAATGGGAACGAACTATACAATTCCCAGCTTTGGTGGCCATTCACATGTCTTGAAGAAGACCGTGCTACCCAGGGTGCTACCGACATGGCTGGTCGAGTAACCAGATGCCGGTAGCATTTTGCAAACGAAGTACAGCTGTTGACGGCAAACAGGTAATTTTCTGGTGTTTCTCACAAAAGGTGACATATGACTAATGACATGTACAAGTCGTCTTCGATTGGAAACAGTTGAGAAAGGAACTCACTGTCCTCGCCTGTACCTTTCAAAGCAAATTCCCCCCACTTTAAAACACGTTTAGAATAAATAAGGGGCGCTTCTTTTCGAATGCCTCTTTGTAGGAATTCTCTATTTCACCGATTGGTTTTTTAAGTATTTTTTTTAAGTATAATATTAGGGGGGCTGAGCCCCTTCAAAATAATTCCTGGGGGGGGGCTCGAGCACCCCCAGCCCCCCTACTTCCTACGCCTATGATCAGCTTTCATATAAAACTCAACTATGCGGTTTTCTGTTTCTGTCATCTCTTTAACAGCATTTTTTGGTTTAGAAATTGCTACCGGAATATTGATCTTTGTTGCAACTGTTTCAAAAACTTATGATTTCTTTCGAGGACTAGCAGGCAATGCTTGTAAAACACGTTTAACTGCCTTACTCAATGTTTGTGGCGAAGAACAGGGGTTCAAGGAAGTAATTGATTCTGTATTACCTTTATCAGTCATTCTGCTTGTTTTCTTACGAATTTTCTCCTGTAATTAAAGCAATTTTAAATCTCTTGTTGCTAGGTTTTTGCGCTTATTACATTTACGTTTGTTGTCCTTTTCTTTCATTTGCTGATGCAAGCCTTTAGCTTTCATTCTTTCTCTGTAGAGTCGTTGCTTTTCAGCAGGAGTAAGTGGCATCTTGAAAAATAGCAGGTATGGAAGCAGTACCAAGCCAATCTCAATCCTGAAACATCTCACTGAAGCCAAGAATTATTTTATAGTAAAACAAATATTAAAGAAAGCCACTTTCTCTGGTTAAAAATATAATAAATTTATCAAATTTGTTTGAATTTTTACTTTCATAAGCTGTAAATGCAGTGTTGGGTAAATTACAATAAAACACATGTGAATTGATTCAGTTAAAGTTAAGGATAAGAAATTATCAGTTTTGGTTTTGGCCAATCAGTTAAAATTGTGGCCTTATTATAGCAACAGCACATATAGTAAATAAAAAGAAAAGAGGCAATAGCTTTATCTTAAATTCAATGTATTTGTGACATGTATATTTATTCAAAATAGGAGGAAGGGATTATGAAAGTACATAAAGTTATTAAGTATATGCAATATTTATGTGTTTGAATTTCAACAATAAATTTGTAGAGATCCTAAAAGTTGAGTCAAAATCAGCTTGCACAAAAATGTCCTTCCGTTACCATATTGTTGTCCTTCCGTTACCATGTATTATGTGCTTCCGTTACCGTTATAAACATCTCAGTTAAAAACAGAATAAAATTGTAGTTGTTTCTAATTAATAAATGCCCTAAATCAGCTTTGTACAAAAATTCATTAAATTCTAAATCCAACGGTTTCTTAGTGAGGAGGTTGAAACTAAGTATTTCGGTAACGGAAGGACACTTATAGTTTGATTTATTAAGATACCTGTTTCATGGTTAAGAAATATTTTTTTCCAAAATAACTTCATGAAAAGTTTAACTACATGAATAAAGTATAAAAGTTAACCTATTTATTATATCTTGATAATTGATACATAACCGACATAGCAGTACATAACCCAACATAATAAAAGTCGCGGTATGCACAACGAAGGAAATAATCAGATGTCTGCGGCTTGGAACAAGAAGAACGTTGCATCGGATTAACATTAGACATTTTGCTCCTTCTTATTCCAAGTTACATATATTATTTCTTTAGTACACATCTTACAACCTGATGAATCTAAACAAGTATGGTATCAAAAGAAAGCGAATTTCCCGGAACACTGCACTGTTAAAAATGCATGCTCATATTCGTAGAAACATTTGTAGCTTAGATGGTAGAGCGATGCGCTTTGGAACAAAAGATCGCGTGTTCGAATGCCGACGGTGGTAACGGAACTCTTTGTTGTTGTTAATGTATGCTGTAACTAGTTCCCCAGCAACGTGGGGCTAAACAGCTCGTATTTACACGAGGCTTCTTGTTCGCAGGTAGAACGAGAAGATGCACGAAGAGGACAGCGAGGACGAGTCGGGGGGCTACGTCTCCCCCCGCGAGGACGTGGATGTGGGAGAGGCGTCGCAGGTGGCCGACTTCTTCCGCGACAGGTGCGTCTTCATCACGGGGGTCAGCGGATTCGTCGGAAAGGTGAGTTCACTTCATCCATCCACTACCTTGGAAGAGCTGCGAACTCTTAATTGGAGTGTTGCGAGTTCGTTTCAATATAATATTCCCGGGAGCACGTTGAATCTGTCGTGGTCCAAATGTTCTCACATTTCAAATTTGAAGAGTTGGGTGTCCAAAGTTCCAATGTGAGACTACAGCAGTTTTAGTATGTGGTCAACTCAGGTGTAGGTCACTGTGGTTCCCCAGCTAAGAAAATCCAGCAACAAATTTCGTAAAATGTGTGGTAATGTGGTTTTTTGAATCACATTAAATGTTTTAATGTTTAAATAAATGAAAAGGGAAATCAACTTTAAGAAAAATGCGCTAAAAAGTAAAAAATAATTTGTAATTTTATGAACATGTTGAAAAATTATATTTTATAATTATTTCAACGTTTTAAAATCGGTGCCAAAATTTAGATATGTTTTTTGTAAATTAGCACCAACTTCAAAAAGTTGTATTAAGTATAATATTAAATAATTCAATTTTTTTATTACTGACTTTGTAATTTTAAAATTACAAATTTACTACAAAGCTGACATTTATCGAGTTTTATCCAGAAAGCGAATTTTCAATAGATATCTGAAGGTTTCATTTATTTACGTTTACGAAACATATATAGATGTTTAAACAAGTTGAAAAAATTTAAATATTTAATATTAATTTTTTACTTATTAAATTTTTTTTAAATTGGTGCCAATTTACAAAAGTCTTATCTAAATTTTAGCGCTGATTTCAAAAATATGTAATAAGTAAAAAATTATTGTGAAATATTAAAAAAAATTCTTCTTGTTCATGCAATTAAAAATTATTTTTTACTTTTTAAGTTGTTTTTTCTCTATTAAAAAATATTATTTTATTGAAACGCATCTCTAAAAGTAATTATCAAATAATTATGAAATTCACTGAGTTTGTTTAGAGATGTTTATGCTACGAGTTATTTTATTTTAAAATTGAAAAATGCCAAATTTCTCGTTGGCGGAGGCAAAATACATAATAATAAACACCCATAATTATAATGTTTGTTAAAGCAGTAGCCATATAACTGATTTTGTGCCTATTACTTTCTTTTTTTAAATAATAATTAGTTTTATTATAAAAAATTTCAAATTAGGTACATTTTCGGCCATTTTTTCTCAATTACAATAAACGGATAAAAATATAACCTTCTTCATTTTAATAACTATCATATTATGGACTGGAATATAATATTTCAAATGATATATAATTAAAGAGCGGTTATTAATAAAAAAATGTGCCATCTTACGTTAACTGCTCTTTTAATTAAAACACATTTACAATTAGGCTGCTTTCGATAAATTGCACCCTATCAACAGCACCCAAACTCAAACAATAGGATTCCCTCTTTTTGAATCTTAGATTTTAACGTAATCCTTGCTGTCATTTCCTATGGGCGCTAACAGCATATTCAGTAGTTTATGAGCAAACTCTTCAATCGTTTCAATGTTACAGTTTGTGGACTGCTTCTATTCTTTGCTCCATTATTTGACCCTTTGAATGTTTTCTTGCAGGTACTTCTGGAGAAGCTGCTGCGTTCCTGTCCGCGAGTGCGCACTGTGTACGTGCTCTTGAGACCCAAGGAGGGTCACGATCCAAGACACAGGCTAGACGAACTGCTCAAGTGCAAGGTAAGAAACACATCAATCTGATTCAAGTGATCAGATTATTGTTTATTCATTTGAACGTCTGCTCACTAGCGAGAACAACAGCGAGGTATTGTTTAGTAAAGAGAACATGACCTTCTCTAAAATCAACAGTTGAGTATCACTATTTGTTCAACATAAGATTATAGTGCGATATTTCTTCGAGTAAAAGCAGTAGTTCAAAACCCGTGGTCCACGGACCACTTGTGGTCCATGAGAGGGTTCAAAGTGGTCCAATTCTTTGTGAAGAAAAATTTAGATGGAATTCTTCCACTTGGCAGATTTAGAAATAGACGTTTTCATTTAAAATTTAGCTTAAATAATTCATATAATTTAGGTTAAATACGATATAATTTATGTGTTATTAATACAATTTATTTGTTAAAAATAAGACATTTAAATTTTGGTTTATATTTAGGATCAAAATATATATTATCTGAATTTTATTAAGCGTTATTAAAAGGTTGTTCGATGGTCCGCGAACATCCAAAAGTTGAAAACAACTTTATTAAAGTGTCCATTCCTCGATGAACCCTATATTTAAAATGTTATGTGTTTTCCGATGGATGTAAGATGTCTATCTAGAACACGCCACACATATTCTATGCTATTTAAATCAGGGAAGGCTGGTCAATTCATTCGAGTGATATCCTTCCTTTCAAACAGCTTCTTCCCATCGCAAGTCCGAACGAGGTTTAATTCTTTTTTATTTGACAATCTTTGTAAAAAACATTGCGTCGGACTGTTTCACGATTTTATAATAGCAAAAATAAGATGTCTGTGTATTCTTATATTCTTTTCTCTAATTGAAAGGTATTCTCTCGCCTAAGGGGTGAGAATCCCGGCGTGTTGCGGCGCATCGTTCCCATATGCGGCGACATCTCGCTGCCAGAACTCGACATGAGCCAATCGGATATCAACATGCTCGCCAAGCAGGTCTCTGTCGTCTTCCATTCAGCGGCCACGGTGAGGTTCGACGATTCCCTCAAGTTAGTATAAACTTACACAAAATTAAAAATATTCCCTCTAAATGGACATTTTTCTGCAATAGTCGACTGGAAAAAACCATTTCGGCTAAAAATGAAAATTCATAATACTAATTTGAGAAAACTAAAAACAAATTGGAAGTGAAAACCAACGGACTTGTCTAAATCATGTAAAATCCGATGTCACACATGCCATTTCACAAGAGCCGCAGTACACAAGCTGCCATCAGGAGGCGAAGCCTGTGGTCATCGGTAGAATCGACGATGATCACGCGAATTAACATTATTAAAAGTATAACTCAAACCTGTGTGATAATAAATTAAAAAAATTACTTCTAAAAGTCAGTTCACGCTTAGATGTCAGTAATTTTTTCGTGTCCATGCTTCATCTTAATATATATATATTATTTAATTCAAATAGGTTTTTCCCCAAAGAACTATTGATATTGAGTAATTAAATACACATAAATTATTTCTGAACATCCCTCTCACTTCTCGAGTGACATAATGATTAACTGTTCTTTATCTTACATATGTTCTTCAAAATGAACGGACATAGTTATATTATAGAGGTAGATATATATTATAGATATATATTATAGAGTTATGTTATAGAGGTTAAAAATAGGTTATTCTTTCATTTCCTCTCAAACTCCTTAACATATTACTATTTTTGTATCCAAGAATAAGCACCAAAGCACCAAAAAGTTTTGCGGTATAAGAATAGGAACGAGCGTAATGCTCTGTAAAAGGAACATAAATGTCATAAACATTCTGACGTCGCTAAGGATTTTTTTTATTTGACTATAAGTACAAAGCAGTATACAAAATTTCCTTTTTGTCGCACTGGCAATCCACCCTAACTGAAATCTAAATATTGAAATTCCATTGAAGTTTCTAAACCTATTATAATCTTGATGTATGATATACAATAAAATAGTAAATATATAGGGAGTTATTGTGAAACTTCTTCTTGAGGACATATTATAGAAACACCGAAATCTGAATTCCGCTGTTAATCCGTTTATGATTTGCAGGAAGTCCGTGGACCTAAATCTCCTAGGCACACGCAGGGTCCTGCAACTGTGTAAAAGGATGACCAAACTCGCGGTGAGTACACGTTCGTTTGTTATTTATGTTTTTAATTTTTTTTTTTTACTTTGAAAGTTTCAGTGTGATCAATAGCATCCATTTTATTTCGCCCATTGCTAAACAACCATTTATGAATCAGAAAATGCTATCTTCAATCTTGCAATAGACACGAAGCATTTGGCATCGCTTTAGTAGAGCTAAAGAACTATCTTCAAAATGGTAGGGCAGCAGTGATACAAAGAGGTATGACGAAATAAAGTTTTTACCACTTTTCATTTGAGCATTTAAAAAAAAAATCTTTTTCCCAACACATTATTTACATGAAAGTAGACATGGCAGCAGCCATACCGGTTACGGCTCCACTGTGGGACAGAGAGTTGTTATTCAGTTATAATAATTAGTAATTAATAATTTATTACACTAATTAATAATGAGTTTCATTTCACACTGTAATATCTGACAGTGGCCAGTTTCGAAGCCGCGTTCGCAGCACAAATGCTCTTACCACATGCTCGTTTTTTGAGAGAACCGGCTGCAAAGAGAGCACAGAAAATCAATAATACGTATGGGTAAAAGATGCCATGTGTTGTGTGTTGCAGGCTCTCGTGCACGTGTCCACCGCGTACAGTTTCTGCAACCGGAAAGACATAGAAGAAGCCGTGTACGAGGAGAAGGTAGCCCCTCAGAAAGTCATCGACATCGCAGAGTAAGGATACCTCTCTTGATTGAAATAACGTCGCTCTAGCGCTATACAAATGGGCTATTAACGAGGATTCGGGATCTATCCCACTGATCTTTAACTGCAACTTCTGGAGTGCAATTTGTTGACTTGAAGCTAATTCAAGTTAAAAAAATTATACCCCACTTCCATTTCTATACCTCTATTTTTCGTATATTGAAAACCCACAAAATCACTTTTATAAATTAGTTGGGCAACAGTATGGCTTCAACCGCGTACGTAGAAGGAACTGGTTATGAGCATCCCAGAAGTCACAGTTAGAGTTCAGTGATCTATCTAGAAGGAAAGACCCGGGAACATTGCCTCATCATTTTGATCTCCGATCAGGTGACGAGAACAATCCCTGAGCTAGGCACCTGGCGTACGCGTGAGGGCGTTTGGGCACGACAGAGTTAAAGTGCAGCAGTCTTCTGTACACAGCGTGTGTTTTGGTGAACGACGAAGAACGAAAATCGCGATCAATCGATTTCGAGTTAGCTGCATTCTTAAGACGGGATTTGAACCCACCACCTTCCTCTGTCCCTCTCTTACCATTTCATCTCAACCTTCACTTTTATTTCAACGATTCAATAGTAACAGTCATAAACATGGCGGGTACTTGCATTGCATTAACATTGGCGACGTGACCCTGTTGAGGAGATGATTGGTGAACGTTACTCATATAGTCGTTTACAATACGTAGGAAGTAGTCTACGTTTTGGCGACTCTCATAAGGAAACGATTTTAAACTTTTATTTTCCCATTAGATAGCATTATTTATGTGAAGCTAATATTATAGATCTCGAGTACGGTTAGAGATAGAAATACAAAATTTCTTTACCAAATACTATTTAAAAAATGAATAATGTTGTGAAATAACTAAAAATCTCGTTATTTTGCCGTTTATATCTTCGGAGTGAAGATTTGTCCTCTCATTGGTTGTGATGGGGAAATACGGATAGTGAATTGTATCAGCTCAGGTGTTGTCTTTGTCATCTGACCGTACTTTAAAATAGCCAATGGTGCGCATTTCATTACACTAAACAAAATTCCAATTGTGTAACAGCCAAAATAATTACGCGACGTCCAGTTTGTGTATTGGTCATTGACTAAATTCCGGATTTAAGTAAACTGGCCCTGATCAAGCGAGGGATTGGCTATATGTTGCATAACGCACCTGTAGGGTAAGAGATTTTCTGTCCTGCATGAATAAATATTTAATTCCCGGGGTAGGATACCCCAAGGCCATGCTTGTCCCCCTGTAAATATTACGTCATACGTGGCATCTTGCCAACAGTTTAAAGCGCGTGCACATAACATGCGCTAATGTCACAGATTCCTAAAATCGATTCATGTCTTCGAGCAATTGTGGTATCCGGCCTACGGCTTCCGACTACTCAGGACAGCAGGTAGAACCCCTTTGGAGCAGTCAATTATGGTGCTTACAGGTAAACCTTCAAGCAGTCGATTTATGTGTTCTGCCAGAAAAACTCTTCTTCTTCAGATGCGTTATGCAATATATGAACGACCCCTCGATCGATCCGGCTTAGTTTACCAGTTCCCCTACATCTCAATGAATGTCTATCTCTCCAGGTGGATGGATGAGGAGCTTGTGGGGCACATCCTTCCGAAGCTTCTGGACGGACGCCCCACCACCTACCACTACTCGAAGGCCCTGGCAGAAGTGCTGCTCAAGGAGGAGAGAGAAGGGATTCCAGTGGCCATAGTGCGCCCCTCCATCGTGACGGCCGCCTACAAAGAGCCCATGCCGGTACGCATATTTCAACCATAGAAATGTATAAAGACCTAAAAGGAGGAAGGGTATAGAAGCCGATGAAGCCTGCAAGGGCGAGAAAACGGGGAAGAGTTGGCGAGAAACGGGGAAGAATTAGGTATATGGCTGCCAGATTGGGGACATTTATCGCTTGCTTTGGACTTTGCTTCAACTTGAACACAAAAAATCATTTTCATTACTTTGTTATTAATTAAGAAAGTGATTAATTTTAATTTACCCAAATTAATTACGGCAATATTTTAGGCATTGAAACCATAAAATAACAAAAATTAGCGTTAAAAGTTAAAAATTATGACCACCCATGTGGTTGTATAAAACTTCTAAATATTAATATTTCCCTTTAAAAGCAACGCAAACAACATTTTTTCTCATAATCTACAATATTACCGTGTTTTATTGTAATTTACAGCATTATCAAAAATGCTATATTTAGAGCGCAATAATTTAAAAAAAAAAAGCGATTTTACCATTGAAACTCCCATCTACCGACAAATTGAGGGGAACAGTTGGCGACGGCCGCCATACCTTCAATTCCCCTATTGGCGAAACTGGCTTTCAGCCTTCCAGCAACCCTATTAGAGTTCAGTGATTTCAACTCCTTAAGGGGACTCGTTACCTTAACATCGATAAAAATGTCAATTTGTTTTATTAGTTAAAAAAAAATTTGAACCTTTTAGCATGTTTTATCAAAGTTTTAAAACAATTGGATAAATATTAGTCATATTAAAAACTTTTTTTTGACTTCCTATGATATGTGCCACATTTAATACTGAAATCTTTAAATCTATTTATCTCATCTTGCAGTTTTTAAGACATTGCACCTACTTTCAAGTAGGTGTATGTTCTATGATAAAACTCAAACAAATATTTATGAATCGGCATGATTTTTTTTACATTAATATAAAAGTATATGGAATAGAAATAGGAATGTAATTAGTTGAAAAATATTAAAAACATTTCGTTTTAAAAATTAAAATGTTTACGAATTAGAAAAATATAGCTGGGTTTACACTATTTTTTTTCTCCTAAACTTCAACATTTATAAAAAATCCGATCCCTAAAGCTATTAAGCATAAATCAATACTGCTTACAAAAAAATTCGATAAAAAAAATTTGAAAAATACCAAAACACTTAATAAAAATTTAAATTTTTGTAACCGTTTGAATGCAAATTTTTTCTTCTAAATGTTCTTTACTGGATAATTTACATCTAACCATCACAAAAATATAAATTTTTATCTCAAATTATAGAACATAATTTTTGGAGTACCGAGTAGCCTTAAGGAAGTCCGTGGCTAGTTGTCACGCGAGTTGGTTGCCGCCCCATACGACTTGCAAGGGAGTACTTAACTGTTTTTGAAGAGCATGGCGGGAACGATGTGTGACATTACCCTGTACTAAAATCGCATGTTTGAAGGGGATGAGATACCCACAACGACTGTTCTGATACAAGCTGTTAATGAACAGCGTGGAGGATTACAATGTGTTATTGCCCGGCGCCATAATTGACAGCTTTAATAAACGCACAAAACTATATACATTGGTGTACTGTTATCGCTAGGTCAAACCACCTGACTCACTCTTAATTTTCTAAGTAGCAAGTCAGATATTGCTAATATAAAACATTTGTTAGAGATTGAATGATTTCAGTGTGTATTGATTATTCTTTTGTGTGTATGTAGGGTTGGGTGGACGGAGTGAACGGACCTTCGCAGTTCATCATCATGGTGAGCGAAAACTTATTCTACTATTTATTATTATTTATTTTATACTATTTATTATTATTTATTTTATACTTTTTATTATTATTTATTTTATACTATTTATTATTATTTATTTTATACTATTTATTATTATTTATTTTATACTATTTATTATTTTTTATTTTATACTATTTATTATTATTTATTTTATACTATTTATTATTATTTATTTTATACTATTTATTATTATTTATTTTATACTATTTATTATTATTTATTTTATACTATTTATTATTATTTATTTTATACTATTTATTATTATTTATTTTATACTATTTATTATTATTTATTTTATACTATTTATTATTTTTTATTTTATACTATTTATTATTATTTATTTTATACTATTTATTATTATTTATTTTATACTATTTATTATTATTTATTTTATACTATTTATTATTATTTATTTTATACTATTTATTATTATTTATTTTATACTATTTATTATTATTTATTTTATACTATTTATTATTATTTATTTTATACTATTTATTATTTATTTTATACTATTTATTATTATTTATTTTATACTATTTATTATTATTTATCAGAGATCATTAGTATTCTTAAAGATATATTTTTCTTTCTGACAACATACATAATTGCATTGATTCATTTTCAGGCAAACGTCAGTTATTCGTAAAAATAGTAGCTTAATTTTTTTTATCTGGGAATTTATTGTTCCGGCTATTGCTTTCCAGACGGGCAAGGGACTATTGCGTACTATGCTGGTGTACGAGGGCAGCGTCGTGGACTGGATGCCCGTGGACCTGGTATCGAACATGCTGCTGACTGCGGCGTGGCACATTGGAACACATAAGTGAGCACAATTCACTCTGGCGTCCGTAATATTTGTCTATCTTATACCAATCTGGGAACAAGCCGTCTCGGTGGAACAGGGGGCAATCAGTGGCTTAGCAATTAAAAAATTATGGGGGCTTAACTAGTTCAATACCCAGAATATTTACCAATATAAAAGCAGGTATGCTAATTAGTAGTAATTACCCATTAATTGGTAATTCTTAATTATCAGTAATTTATTAATAACCTAGTTAATTGCATAAATGTCTGAAGAAATTAACAATTATTTAACATATTTTTGATTTGAATTAACATATTTTTTTATAAATTCTAGGATAAACAATAGATTTTATTTCAGATATTTGTAGAAAAATTTGACTTGAAATCCTATTGGGAGGAGAGAGAGGGCTTGAATTCCTTGCGGGTAGTAGTTCATATGCCAAGTTACACTTTGTGGTACCTGTTCCTGCAGAGAACCTATTTTAACATTAGTAACTGAGCGACACTTTTGTCGTCTAGTGAAAAATATTTGTACTACTCATTAATACATTTTAGTAGATACAGCTGGCACATTGTTAATTGACCCCGAGTTAAGATTTTATTAATTAAATTCGCACAGTAGATTAAATTCTCACCTTTTTTTAGCTTCGGCACTTGCCGTTGTTTTTGAAAGGTAGTGAAAAGAGTCGATCGATTGCATGGGATTTTCCAACATTTTTGAACAAGAAAAAGTGTAATTAGAGTTAAAATTTTTCGAACTCGATCGCTAAAGCAGCAATCGGAATGGCTGATGGAAAATATAGGGTTTTTTTAATAAGAAAGGACACGTCAATTTTTTTAAAATGTACTCTGTGTCCTGGTATCCGGGATGGTTAGTCATGCCCGTGTTTTCCAGAATCTCCAATTTTTGGAAATCTTCTCGATATGCATTATTCTATAATTTATAATTTACAAATATTTTCAAACAATTTTTTTAGGGCAATATAACACATAAATTGACTTTAAGTTTATTGGGTTTAATATAACAAATAAAAAATATTAATAATGCAAAAAAAATATGAAGAGTAAAAAATTATTTAATTTTTGAACGATTGTAAAAATAAATAGTAATAATTATTTTAAATGACATGCTATTAATGTGGTTAAAGGTACATTTAATAATTAAATAATATATAAATAACATATTGTGTAACTTTTTGCAATCGACAATTAATAAAATACTAGTAAATACCATTCCACGGGCATTGAAGGATTAATTCATTTTTTTTTCTGTGGTGCAGACCCGACCATGTCGAGGTGTACAACTGCACATCCGGAGACCTGAACCGAGTGACGTGGCATGACGTGGAGCGTACTGCCCATCCCCTCATCCTCAAATACCCAAGTATTAACACACTGAGGTAAGGCCCTTGTTTCTCTGTAAATTGACTCTACAGCAAAGATGTCTATGTTTTGCTTTTAAAAAGAAAACCAGACATTGTCTGAATTGTATTCCGTAAATATAAATTAAAAGGTATATAAATAAGAAATCCATATATATATGCTGTAACTACGGCCCATTCTACACGAATGAGTAAAACACGCGTCTGGTTCTCGGTGATTTGAGAATTCATACCACGTGGTATACATTTTCGAATCACCGAGAACCTCACGTGTATTTTACTCGTTCGCGTGGAATGGGCCTTAAAGAATGTTATGTTTGTTTTGATTATCACAGAAATTAAACGAAAATTGTTGGAGAAAGGCAATTTTTCTTTCTGATAGCATCATTGTCAATTTGCGGATACATTTTATAGATAAAAATATTTACTTTTGGAAATAAAATTAGGTAAGCTGTGTCTATCGAGACTGCTGCAGGGTTTAGGCGTGTATAAAGCAAAACCCGAGTGGCACCTTTTTGTATTTCTGGCAAACCCTGCCTACTTTCTATGTTGTGTATCGTTCCTAGAACGACATTTCACCCTACATGCACTTTTTACCCGAAACCGATTATGAAGACATTACACGTCAAAAATTTAAATAGAATAATTCCACTCGCAATTCTTAAATAGGGTTCGAAAGTAGCGCGGCGCACAGTGCACCCTTATTTGCTTTGCAGTGCACTTAACCGTAGTTTATATGGATTGCGATACCGAAATGCGGAATTACAGAAAACTCATTAAAGCTACGGGTAACTTATATATTCGTGTAGAACGTGATAAATTTAAGTCAAAAATTCCATCAAAAGTTCTGATAAGAACTCTTTTCGCGATCCGTTTCTGTTCCGTGAATTTGTTTTGCACCTAAATAATATTCAGTGCACATAAGTTTAAAACTTGGGTACACCTGCTTTGAAAAAATAATTATTTAAAGTGCCCGTTTAAAGAATTAAACAATTTGAAATATTACCTTAATTAATTAAATAATTAAGACTAACTGATTTTAAATAAAGAATAATAACGATTAAAAACAATTATAATAAATTAATATATATTGTTGGCGTTCAAGTTAGGGTGAACACAAAGCTCAAAGTGTATTTACCCTACCTGAAACCATTCTGAAGCTTGTGTTTGTTTTCAGGTATCCCGGGGGCACTTTCAAGCGCCACCCCTTCCTCAACGCTCTCTCCATCCGACTGCAGCACGCCCTGCCCGCGTACTGCGTGGACGCCCTAGCGCCCCTCTTGGGGCAGAGGACAGAGTGAGTGATATTAGTCCATTCTTCCAATCCATTTTAGGCTAAGTGAAGGTTCATTTAAACACATCGTGCAATTTTTCGTCCTTTTATACTCCCTTCTCATGTCACGCTAGCTTTATTCTCTTCTCCACGTCACGCATAGTTTTTACACTGTTAAAAATAGGTACTCGAATATAAGTAAAATGTACTTATTTTTGAATACATTTGTTACTTATCATGGCTCATAATACATAAATTTCAATTTTAAAAAGGAATGTACTCAAAAACGAGTACAATGAGTAAAAATGAATAAAAAGAGCAGATGCTAGGCTACAAAGTTTGCCTTCATAAATCACTTTTAATAAATATCGACAATTACAACCAAGACTTACCGGGAATCGAACCCAGATCCTCAGGCACCGCCTTATGTGTTAAACTGCCAGGGCGACTTGAAAAAGTTATAGACAGAAAGTGTTAAAAAGGTGTGCCAAAAAAATGGAAAGTAAGATAATTAAGTTGTAATAACTCAGTTTTCATTTACGCAGTCGACATCAAATAATGCTCAATACCATCTTCTGAACAACTATTTTTAGTTTGCCAGGTCGCTTTGTTAAGATGGCTTGAACAGAAGCTGAGATTAGCAATATTAAATCACACTGCTCATTTTTGAGAAAGTACAGTTACTTAAATTTGAGTACGACGTCGCTCATTTACGATGCTATTGTACTTAAAGAAAAACGAGTAGGTTCAGTATTCATTTTTAAGTACCTTTTTTTTTAACAGTGTATGTACAAATTTTTATCTATAATGCGTTTTTAATGCGTAAGCTGTTATTGCAATAAATAAGATGAGGAGTGACTAAGCAAATACAAACATGTCAGTAGGATTGGAATTTTTGGCGTATCCTGGATACCAAAAGTTTGTGCGAAAGCTTCAAGTTTGTGTGGAAAACTTCTATATATGCAAAATAACTTTGTATGAAAAATTTTCTTACAAACCAAAATTTTCCGGTTTTTCTCAAAGTTTTTAGCAAATATTTCGGCAATTGTATCAACATACAAACTTTCTAAAATCATGTTATATGCTTGGTAACCATGGCATGCCACTTCTATAACGTGTACCCAAAAGTGTGGAAGTCAGATATAGGATATCAGTGCTCTTGAAAGAAATTCCATCAGTGCATGTCAGTCCAATCGCAGAAAACCGCAAAAAAGTTTGGTAGATGCATGCATTTCTATGGAGCTCCGGATTTTCAAACTTTTCTTTTACTTTTGGATATGAATATCGTGTGACTAAAGCCTGTATTTATTTTTGTTAAACATAGGTTCGTGTCTCTGGTACGTCGTATGGAACGTGCTATGGGCTTCCTCCAGTACTTCACTACGAAGGAGTGGAGATTCCGTTGCGACAACACGATCAGGCTCCGAGAACTGCAGTCGCCCACAGACAGGAAGGTCAGACTGAATATACTCTCGAGTATTCTTTTCATATTGCATCACGCAACGACGGAATAATTAATTAGGTATCTGATGTATCCGTACCCCGGGGGTAAACCACACTATGTCCATTCTTACTATTTCGCGGGAGAGCTTGAAGTTTTATATGCCTGTACTTTTTTATGGGCGTGGAATTCTTTAAAAAGTAATATATCCGATGGTAATCCGTGTAGAAGATAGTGTTTTATACCTCTGTAAAGAGTGTGAAAAGCAATAATGTCGCAATTTTAACTCGAAAATCGAAAAAATTGATGAACCAAACAATGTATTACAGGGACAATGGACTAGAGGATTCCAATGAAACGACATAGATACATTGTCTCATAATCTTGAATCATTAACATATGCCAAGGACATTATCTGAACAAACATTCTAATCCGTAAACTTCCACATGACCAATGTGAGGACATTTGAAACAAAACATATTATACCTACACCAGCCACATATAGCGAGAACAACACCTGAACTGGGATCCCATTCATCTAATTATAAATTCAAACATTTAACATTCAAACTTCAACGGAAATTTAACATGTATCAGTCCTCTCAATACAATTATATTTGATTGCGCGGCAGAAGCCATTGTGTTATACGACGCTTTATAAGTAGCAACTCTGCTCTCTCGGCTATGAAGGGGTCCGTAGCCCCGAGGATCCGTCGTCGGCTAGTGCCTTTCCTTCTGTCCTTTAGTTTCAACACAATTATGTTTGATTGGATGACGAATTTGACTTTGTCATCCTCGATTATTGTTGGTTGGTCTAAAGAGGACAGGCATGTTTATCAACAAGAGCCACTAACGCATACGTGCTAAAGCCATTGTAATCTACCAGAGCTTTTCCAAAATTGGTTTAATGAGCTTACGCTAGTTTAATGGGTTTAAGCTTAATTTTCCGGCTGTTGTCACTCACTGGAGAATGACAAAATTTCAAGTTTAGCTTGCCTAGCGAAAAAACTTTATAAGCCAAACACAAAAAAATTAAATGTAGATTTAGACATCGGCAAAAATGCAGTTAAATTTTCTGATTTTTTCGAAATATGCTTAGTTTCCATACATCAAGTTGTCCTAAAAATATATCTGGCACTTCTAATTGCATCAATAGGCATTATAACAATAAGAGTCTTTCGACGTCTCGGATTGTTCTCCCTATTCTTAGTCAAAAGCGGTTTTCTTTTTCTTATTGTGAAACTCCCCCATTACAGCATTGTCACTTAATCACACCTGTGCACCAAGACGTCGATATGGCAATTATTTACATTACTCTTATTTGCAAGTGAACGTGTTCGTCTTTTCATGTCCCAGGTGTTCAGCTTCGACGTCCGTCCAGTCGAGTGGGGTCCGTACTTGGAGACGTACGTGCTGGGAGTGCGGAAGTTCCTCCTCAAAGAGGAAGAGAAGACGATCCCGGCCGCAAGGAGACTCGTTAACAGGTGAGACTCACAGAGTTGTAAGACTCCTCTTCACATGCACTGACCTCAAGGTCATCGCTAGGGCTTATGATTGGAAGGGGGAGAGAGAGAGCAGCCTTAAAATTGCCAAGTCAAATATGCGCTTTTGCCAACAACTCAAATGCCCAACCTTTTTTAGAGTCTGACATATATGTCGTATAATTTTAGAGACAAGCGCACAAACTCTTGAGGTCAGTGCATGTGAAGAGGAGTCTTACAACTCTGTAAGCGATCTCATCGTAATCACTTTACCACTTTACATACCTAGACACCACTTTTATGATTATAGGTTTTCAGAGTTTGAAAGTTAAGGAGGTGAGAAAGGACTTTAGAGGACAACCTGTTTATACCAGGGAGGAGAGAGGGGGAAGGAGAAGCTCTAAAATGCCAGAATATGAAGTATTGCCGACCGGTTCTGCGCAGCAATCTGTATCCCGAGATGCATTGCGACGATGAGTTATTTTGTGCGTTCCGACAGGTTTTAAAGTTCTGCGCAATATGAAACTGTTGACAGTATCCCAAGAGGCATTGTGCTGATGGCTTCTTATGTGTGCTACTGCGTATATCCTAGGGCCTATCTTTCTCCCAGCATTATCTTTGGTTTATACAGCCTTGAATGGGGAAATTATATCATCGGCTTTTAGTAGAAACCCTCAGAAATTTTGATAAATAAACTTATATGAAATCTCATTATGGAACTATTATTACATGTATTTCTCATTGTTTAACGTGTTATCCATTTGCAGGTTGTGGTGGTGTGAGCGTATAGCGAAGGCCAGCGTTTTACTGGGAGCCACGTGGCTCCTCCTCACCCGCACAGAGCTCTCGCACCGGCTCCTCTGGATCCTGATTGGGCTCGCCTTCCGCGCCATGCAGTACATGCCAAAGAGCTGGCTCAGGTACATCAACTCCATGCAGTAGTGAGAGAGGGACACGCGAGGAAACTGTTCTACCACGGAATGAAGAAGTCTGGTGCGCAGCAACGCACAAGTTTCAACAATTACCGTCCCACAGAAATCCTTTCACGTTGGTCGTGGTGAGGGGAGTGGAGTGCCAGCTCAGGTGTTGTTCGTGACATGTGAATGATCAAAATCAAGAGCTACTGTTCGATGTAGAAACAATGAAGTGTGGCTCAAAATGAGTTATTTCGACTGGTTCAACTGTCAACTGAAGTGGATCTTGTCTGTTTAAAACTAAAATCCTCATATGTAATATGTATATGTCATAATGAATAAATTACAACGATTTTGTAAATATCTGTGGTCGTATTTAGGGATGTGACTGCGATCCATCCAGATTACCAACGTAGACTGCGTAAATGAGGATAAAACTTATGCGTTAATTCTAACAATAAAACTTATATAAAAAATATTTTTAATTAAAAAAAAGTATCTTTACACGCTTTTATTTAACTCAACTCAATTTTAACCACCTTACAAAAATCATATTGACTTAAAAATTAATTAGAAAAGTGCTGATATTTTTCTGTGTATATTGTACGACAGCCTTCTTCATACAAAACTAATAAACAACTTTTTGTTTTTAATTAACCATCTGCAAAAATATCCGCTCTGTCCGATTTGGATAAACGGTTTCCCCCATTAGGATTTTCTAAAATCATGGAGAAATGTATGTTGATTGAATTTTTTGTTTCAATTAAAACATTTTTTACATGTTCTACCAGTATATACACAAATTGTAAGAATTTTATTTAAAAAAAATATATTTTACAAAAAATTATTAATTTTTGTCATAGTGAGAGAAACTTTTTCTTTTATATGAAAGTACAATAGTCGGCTTATAAGTAAAATAAAATAATTTTAAAGTAACGATTTAGCAATCGTAAAGAAAACTGGTTGCGGACAAAATACAAGCGATTCACTTCTAAACGTGGTAAGATTCTAAATCTATTTAAAAGAAACAGATAAAATACAAATAATCTCGTTTTATACAAAAAACAAATTTATTATTATTATTACAATGTTTTTGATACAAAAAAACGTTCAGTTTATATACAGTGTTATTTACACAATATATTGCTAAACAGCCACTCTCCTCAAAAGCATTTAGTGGCAATACCGGGGTGTCCGTCAAGACCGCATAATCTCTGCAGAGCGAGAATCATCATAAAGGTTACATAAACCGCAACTAAAGAACCATACATTTGCAGTACATAGTTTTTGACGAAAATGAAAAAGTGTGACGTCCCATCCAGTGCACAGATATAAAACTTTATTGCAAACATGAACACGATGTTAACAAATATTATATTGCATTTAGTACAAAGGTAGAGTGCTGAGTATGGGTAATATGACCGTCCAGATGCCGCCTCTTATGCGAGGCAAATTACTCTGCTCTGTTGCACAACAGACATTCACCTATTGTCAGTGATTTTGTACAGTTTTCCTTTTCGCAATCAAACTGAAATCGAAAACAGCTTTTACTTATTTGAACGTTTTTCGTTCGCTTTTTTCCTCGAAAACCCTGTGTCGCAGAGGTGAGGTTCTTCGGTCATCTTTTATGCCTTCCGGGCGAGGATTCTTAATTTCACGCGATATCATACTGGACAACATTTAAAAAAATAAATCTTTAAAAAAGTTTCGTGACAAATTTGCATAATAATTTTGCTTAAAATTACAGAGTTTTTGTAGCTTAAATTATATCAAATATGAAAAATAACTATATAATAATATTTGTTTTACATTAAAAAGATCACACTAATTGTTAAAATAATTTTTCGTTCCCAACTTATAAATGGTCGGCTTGACCGCCAAGTGGAATAAGTCACAAAAATAAAATAACACTATTTTCAATTTTCAGACAACTAGATATATCATTTGACCAAGTACTGTGGGTCCTAGTTCAGTAGGTTGCCAAATAGTGAGTTGAATGTAATTCCATTTAACATTACAGCCAAGGCTTGGTTTTTGGACTCGTACCACTTGGGGCCATTGCCGCCCAAATACATATGCTGATTTAAAAAATATGCTAAAGATTTTAACAGACAAAAATCCTTTTCGATAAAAAATTTCATGAAATAAAGCAATATAATTATATTTATGAAGAGTTTTGTTGTTTTTGTATAAAAAAAAATTGAAAATCGAAAACACATATTTCTTGAAATACTCAGTTGCGGCGATTGTATAAAGAAAGTGAGAGGTCAAAGGCCCAATTTGTGTACAATTTCTATAAAATAATAGTTTACATTAAAAAAAAAATTGGAGCGGCACTTGCCTTTACTGCCCACTCCTAATCGTCACCACTGGAGATAATTACAATATTACGAGATAATGGGTTGCTATAAAATAAGTTCACCTGTTTAGAGTCATCTGTAGCTAAAACTAATGACACAAAAATAAAATAACACTTTTCGCAATCAAATTGAAATCGAAAACAGCTTTTACTTATTTGAACGTTTTTCGTTCGCTTTTTTCCTCGAAAACCCTGTGTCGCAGAGGTGAGGTTCTTCGGTCATCTTTTATGCCTTCCGGGCGAGGATTCTTAATTTCACGCGATATCATACTGGACAACATTTAAAAAAATAAATCTTTAAAAAAGTTTCGTGACAAATTTGCATAATAATTTTGCTTAAAATTACAGAGTTTTTGTAGCTTAAATTATATCAAATATGAAAAATAACTATATAATAATATTTGTTTTACATTAAAAAGATCACACTAATTGTTAAAATAATTTTTCGTTCCCAACTTATAAATGGTCGGCTTGACCGCCAAGTGGAATAAGTCACAAAAATAAAATAACACTATTTTCAATTTTCAGACAACTAGATATATCATTTGACCAAGTACTGTGGGTCCTAGTTCAGTAGGTTGCCAAATAGTGAGTTGAATGTAATTCCATTTAACATTACAGCCAAGGCTTGGTTTTTGGACTCGTACCACTTGGGGCCATTGCCGCCCAAATACATATGCTGATTTAAAAAATATGCTAAAGATTTTAACAGACAAAAATCCTTTTCGATAAAAAATTTCATGAAATAAAGCAATATAATTATATTTATGAAGAGTTTTGTTGTTTTTGTATAAAAAAAAATTGAAAATCGAAAACACATATTTCTTGAAATACTCAGTTGCGGCGATTGTATAAAGAAAGTGAGAGGTCAAAGGCCCAATTTGTGTACAATTTCTATAAAATAATAGTTTACATTAAAAAAAAAATTGGAGCGGCACTTGCCTTTACTGCCCACTCCTAATCGTCACCACTGGAGATAATTACAATATTACGAGATAATGGGTTGCTATAAAATAAGTTCACCTGTTTAGAGTCATCTGTAGCTAAAACTAATGAACGGGAATTGCACCAAATTTCATATTCAGGACATCGAAGGCACGATAAGAAGATTCCAGTACAAAAAACACAACCATTTCTGCTTGAAAGTGCCACTTATAGGATTTCTATGTTTCCGCTCACTTATTTTAGCAACAGATGCCTCTAAACAAGGGGATTTATTTTAAGGCCATCCTGTAAATATGTCACAAAAGAGTACACGTTAATAGGTGTGCTTCACTCGTCGAGTCTCGCCCCCTCGTGCTTCAGCAGCCACTCTTTGAGGGGGGCTCCTGCCCCACCCGAGTATTTCCCGAGGGCGCCCCCGCTTTTCACCACCCGGTGGCAGGGGACGAGGAGGGGCACCGGGTTCCTCCTCATCGCGGAGCCTACGGCACGGGCGGCGCCGCTGCGGCCGCACAGGGCGGCGAGGCCGCCGTACGTAACGGTGCTGCCGGCGGGCACGTCATCTCTGAGCTTCGACCACACTAGCTCCGTGAATGCACCTGCAAATCGGGATGGATCAGGGTTCAAAATTAGCGGCCGTTAATAGTATTTTGCACTTAAAAATTTCGGTTTGAAGATCATAGTTTTACACCCAGTCGTCATTTTTGACCCTTAACTTTTCATAAAAAATTTCAGTTTGACGAATGTATATTTTATTTACACACAGACTTCATTTTTTATGTCTAACTTAAAAATATATTTTTTGCAGGTGTGCTTTTCTTAAGAACGATCTGCCGTTTTTCTTTTTATTCCTATTTGTCATTGCAATCGCTTGTTGAACTTCAAGGCGTAGTGTTTCTTTGGATTTTTACTTTTAGATGAAGTATTCAAAAAATGTTTAATCCCAGGAGTTCTTCTCAAAGTGGTGGGGGGGGGGGGGGGGGGGGAGAACGTTTTAGGGGAGCGCAAAGAGTAATCCAAAATAAATATAATTTTACATAAATAAAATATATAAAGTGAAATGTTCACTATTTTACTGGCATTGAAAACCGTTTTAATTGTTTTGCTTCTAATAGAAACCTAAGTAATATTTATGGTAAGTTAATGCCTTAGAACTTAGAAGATGTTTGTTTGGACTTAATCAAGTGGTCCTCAGTTGGAACATACTGAGGGTTAAATCACTGCTCTAACATAAACCCAAAATTTATGTTGGTGATATGCAACTACAGTAAAATGCGTTGTAGATAAGGCATTAACTTACCATATGTTCCAGTTTAACTGAAACAGTTCCAGCTATAGCTGTATGTCCTGGTTTGTTTGTCATTTTGTTCTGATCATCTTAAACTTGGTAAGTGTTAACAGCAAACAAATAAGTTAGCAAATATAAGAGTTAATTTAACATTATTGAACTATTATAGCATTAAAAATTTTAGTAATATACAATGAACTTATTAAAAGTTGATGCCAAAAGAAGCATTTTTTAATATCTAGATTTTAAAGATATCATTTCGACTGAAAATCAATCTACATTTTCAATGTCTATATTAAAAAAAAATTACATGTATTCTCATTAAGCATAAGAGATATACAAAAGAACATAAAGTCTGTATTTTAAAATTTTCTGAAAAATCACAAAAAAGGATATATTTTAAATGGCACACACAAGCTTGAATTTCTTATTTCAAAATAATTACATACATGTGCCATTCGAATGTACTTTTCAAAATTATTCTGGTCAATTCTTAGAAAGCTTAAAAAGCACCATGGTACTGGCATTTAAAAAAATTGGCATGCTTAACAAAATGAAGATTGATTCACCTTTAGTTTTAAAAGCATTAAAATTTCGTGCATGGATAACTAAACTTTCTACCATCTGCTAACTAAGGCATTAGATTATTGAGTTGTCTCATCACCTTTGGACTGCATCACCTTTGGGCAGACTGTTGGGGGCTTTGTGTTCTTTGCCAGCACCGGCCCTTCAAAGTAATCTTTCAGCCACTCCAATGTCTCCATCATGCAACTATTATCATCCACACTGAAAGAAAAATGCATTGTGAATTTGATTTTAACGTCACATTAGAGCTGCACAATAGGAATTGTTTGAGGTCAATCAAGAATAACAGACTCGTGAAAGGCGACTCTTCATTTTGAGTTATGGTCACATTCGATATGGCACCAGTGGCTGTGATTGTATGTTAAGAGTCAGAAAGCAAGGGCTAAAAGTGAGGGGGCAAATGCCTATTTTCTTTACAATTTGTAAGTATTTCTGTTTAATTTTTCAAAAAGTAGGTTGGCATTGCCCCACCTTTCCACCACTAACCACCGCCACTGTTGGCACCCCAATATTCAAACTTTCAAAACAGTACCAACACATGAAAGTCTTCTAACCTACAAAGGACTATGCATACAATATTTTCTGTATGCATTAGGAAGTTATATCCATTCTGAAACTGGTGAACTCCTGATCACTTACTTACCAGATGTAAAAAGGCTTAACTGACTGACCAGCTATGAAGCATAAATCTAATCAACTCGTTGAGGTCGATATGAAGTTATGCAATACAGAAACAAGATATGTTCAACATAGATTTATGAAAATTCATAAAAGTCATATTTACATGAAAGTTTTCCTTTTAAAATCAAGAATTTTGGTTTTTACACTTTGGCAAATCTTTTGAAAGAGGAAAGCATCAGCATATAATCACAGTTAAATCGAAATTAATTTGATGATAAACAAGTGGTCTTGTAAACCGGGAATTGCAGATTGCAAACCATTACAACCATAATTTAGGGGTGTAAAAAGGTTGTTCTTCTTTGAGAATATGATAACCTGAAACCTTCTTTGGATACAATCTGCATATTTCCGTACAAGCACAGGTGGATTCAGAAATTTTATAAAGGAGAGGAGGGAGATAACAGAAATCCTTTATATTCAACCATTTTCGTTATCAACCTCAAAGTAATACTTATATGTTTCGTTCATATTTGTAAAAAAAATGTAGGGATGACCGAGTACAAAACAAGCTTTATTAAGCAACAAATCCCATTAAAATAATTATATGCTTAATTATTTACAAAATCTTATGTAGTAATAATTTCTAAACATTAACTGCTAATAACAATTTTATAATTGAATGCAGATTTGTTTATTAATTTATATGTAGTAGGCGTGTTACCCCGCTGTATCTGCCATTGCTTGGCGGTGGTCCTTAAGTAGCACAAACATTACCATGAATATGCATAAAAGTGTATTTATTAATATATAGAAGAATAAAATTGGGTTTGATGCATGCAACTTCTTAGACATTGGTATCACATATACTTTTAATTAAAAATGCGTTTAAAAATCTACTTATAACATAAATGAAAATTGAAATTCTTAAGGTTTTTCTTATTACAGATTTTTATTAATTCTAAAAGAAGTTTTATTCCGTATATAAATATCATAATAACGTCTTACGTTTTGAAGGCAATATTTAACGTGGAAGAAGAAATTTTTTCTTTTTCGCAGATGTGTATAGAATGTACGCCATTACTGCAACAAGATATTTCTAAAAGGCCTATTTGAGTTTCTAAACTCCAATCACATGGTAAACACATATTAAATTCAAAGTAATTCAAAAAATGCAGACAATTTTTTTTTTATCCTCAAAGAGATTCAGTTCTTTCTGGTTTGGAACAAGAAACTATACTACTGTACTGTTTTGGCTATTTCAAAATTTTCGTATTAGTATTATTTATAAACAATGTATTAATTATATTTTAAATATAAAAAAAATAATAGTTCAGAAACAACAAGTAGAAACATTTTAATATAAAATGAAATGATATAAATTTAAAAATAAAACAGAAATAAGTGGGATGGCAACAATTTTTACTATTTGTCAACAACAAAATTGTTTTGGGGAAAATTTCATTTTTTTATTTCTAGAGATCGGCAATCTTATACTAGAAATATTCCTTTTTGATATTTTTTAAAATACAATGAAAGTGATTTCTAAAAATAATTTAATTTTGTACAAACCTATTTAAAACACATGAGATAAAAACACCAAGTTTGTGTGTTTTTAACTTTAGTAAATTGATATTTTTTTTCATGAAAATACTCGGCAACATATACCCACACATTGTTTTCCCCTTGTGTGTTTTAATTTTTATGAAAGCTTTTCTTGACTTTCCTAATGCAAATACAAGAAAAAATTGCTGGAGTACGTTTATTCGAATATTAAACTTCGAAATCTCACCCAAAACCGAAAATGCCTCATTTTATACTTCTCAGAGTCTCCGAAATGTCACGGACCGTACTTCATCCGTGTTCTGCCGTGGCTCCAATCATACGGACAGACTATGCTCATTCATAAATCTGTGCTACGAACCCGAAAATGAAACATTTGTGTTTTTCAGTGGCCCAAGTTCCGTACGTTCTGGCCTCCCACACGACAGGTTCTCCCCGGCACTGACCGATTTGTCATCCGTGGAGGACCACAACACTCTGTACTTCAATTACATAGAGGTACCTCTCTCTGCTGCAGACAAGTTCAACGTCTCTCTCATAGAAGGACGCGCTCTGGTTTTCAAAAGGTTCCATCCCGAAAACCTGATGCATGTCTTCCATGATGATCTCATACCAGCATTCACAACTCTCCAGGAACTCTCGTTCACAGACACCTTTCTTGTGTTTGCCGACGAGTGCAAGCCGGGACCTTATGCATCGCTTTACGAGAATTTTCTCTTGAAACCGCCACTGTACCTACACTCCCTATCCAAAGACTATCTCCATTGCTTCAAAAACATACATGTCGGACTAAATAAACTTCCCACATGGTACCAATATGGTTTCAAGGTGCCCCAAGGACCGTTGCCCAAATTCCGTGAAGATATCGAGCCAGTCATCCATGCATTTCGTGACTATTTCACAGATAGATTTACGCCACTTGTAAATCTCACAGAGAAACATGCCATCTTGTTCTCGCGAAAACACAATAGAAGAATCGTCAATGAAAGGGAAGTCGTCAAAACTATTTCAGAAGTCACTGGCCTGCATACACACATCCTTTCTTTGGACACTGATAACATTATCGAAATCGTGAGCAAACTCAAAAACTGTCGCATAGCAGTGGGCATGCATGGCTCCCTCCTTATTCTCTCTCTGTTCTTGGATCCTGATTCTGTCCTTGTGGAGTTGTTTCCTTTTGGGATACAGTCTTTGGACATCACTCCTTACAGGACGCTGTGCTGGATACTTGGCTTAACATATACAGCATGGGAGAATAATGTCGAAGCAAACACCCTCCCACACCCAGAGTACCCGGCTGAACTGGGTGGCCTTGAACACCTGGCGGCAGATGAACGTGAAAGGGTACGTCATTCTGTTGTGAAGCCCTTCTTGTGTTGCGAGGACCGGGTCTGGCTCTACCGAATCTACCAAGACACAACAGTGGATGTGGATTCTTTTACAAAGGTTTTACAAGATAATCTTAATGAGAGCCATGGATTTCATCCCACAAGAGGTAGTGCCAAGATCGAACCCAGTGATGTTATAAATGTGTCCTGTGCCATTTCAAATACGTCTTTGGCTCTCACTTGGAACCCGCCCTGGAACCTGAATTTTGTGAATGCATCAATTGTTGAATATGAGGTGTGGTTGCAAGAGATTGATTCGGTGGAGGAGCTGAGGGCATTTTTAGTCAAGCAGAAGCGGCTGGTTGTTTCTATTAATTTGGTCCGGAATGCTTCCTATTACGCATGGGTACGATGTTTTGCTGATGGGCGTGTTGGTCCCTTCAATTCCAGTCCAACTATTTGTTCTGAATTTTAACCTTAAACTGTGATAATTTTTTTTAAAAAGTGCTTAAAGGAAATCCAATTTTGCTAATATTTTATATTTTGTCTTGTAAAATATGAACATTCTTAGAAAGTGTATAACTCTTTATCAGTTTTTTAAATAAATGATTAATGATAAATATTACTATTTTTTAAATATATCTTTTGTGTGTTGCTTTTAATATAAAGGTAGCATAAGTTTATAGCAAAGATTTAATATGCATCTATATTTGACCTGCATTAATTTGGTCCAGAATGCTTCCTATTACGCGTGGGTGCGATGTTTTGCTGATGGGCGTGTTGGTCCCTTTAATTCCAGTACAACTATTTGTTCTGAATCGTAGCATTTAACTGTTATAATTTTTTTTTTAAGTGCATAAAGGAAATCCTATTTTGCTAATATTTTATATTTTGTCTTGTAAAATATGAACATCCTTAGAAAGTGTATAACTCTTTATCAGTTTTTTAAATAAATGATTAATGATAAATATTACTATTTTTTAAATATATCTTTTGTGTGTTGCTTTTAATATAAAGGTAGCATAAGTTTATAGCAAAGATTTAATATGCATCTATATTTGACCTGCATTAATTTGGTCCAGAATGCTTCCTATTACGCGTGGGTGCGATGTTTTGCTGATGGGCGTGTTGGTCCCTTTAATTCCAGTACAACTATTTGTTCTGAATCGTAGCATTTAACTGTTATAATTTTTTTTTTAAGTGCATAAAGGAAATCCAATTTTGCTAATATTTTATATTTTGTCTTGTAAAATATGAACATCCTTAGAAAGTGTATAACTCTTTATCAGTTTTTTAAATAAATGATTAATGATAAATATTACTATTTTTTAAATATATCTTTTGTGTGTTGCTTTTAATATAAAGGTAGCATAAGTTTATAGCAAAGATTTAATATGCATCTATATTTGACCTGCATTAATTTGGTCCAGAATGCTTCCTATTACGCGTGGGTGCAATGTTTTGCTGATGGGCGTGTTGTTCCCTTTAATTCCAGTACAACTATTTGTTCTGAATCGTAGCATTTAACTGTTATAATTTTTTTTTTAAGTGCATAAAGGAAATCCAATTTTGCTAATATTTTATATTTTGTCTTGTAAAATATGAACATCCTTAGAAAGTGTATAACTCTTTATCAGTTTTTTAAATAAATGATTAATGATAAATATTACTATTTTTTAAATATATCTTTTGTGTGTTGCTTTTAATATAAAGGTAGCATAAGTTTATAGCAAAGATTTAATATGCATCTATATTTGACCTGCATTAATTTGGTCCAGAATGCTTCCTATTACGCGTGGGTGCGATGTTTTGCTGATGGGCGTGTTGGTCCCTTTAATTCCAGTACAACTATTTGTTCTGAATCGTAGCATTTAACTGTTATAATTTTTTTTTTAAGTGCATAAAGGAAATCCTATTTTGCTAATATTTTATATTTTGTCTTGTAAAATATGAACATCCTTAGAAAGTGTATAACTCTTTATCAGTTTTTTAAATAAATGATTAATGATAAATATTACTATTTTTTAAATATATCTTTTGTGTGTTGCTTTTAATATAAAGGTAGCATAAGTTTATAGCAAAGATTTAATATGCATCTATATTTGACCTGCATTAATTTGGTCCAGAATGCTTCCTATTACGCGTGGGTGCGATGTTTTGCTGATGGGCGTGTTGGTCCCTTTAATTCCAGTACAACTATTTGTTCTGAATCGTAGCATTTAACTGTGATAATTTTTTTTTTTAAGTGCATAAAGGAAATCCTATTTTGCTAATATTTTATATTTTGTCTTGTAAAATATGAACATCCTTAGAAAGTGTATAACTCTTTATCAGTTTTTTAAATAAATGATTAATGATAAATATTACTATTTTTTAAATATATCTTTTGTGTGCTGCTTTTAATATAAAGGTAGCATAAGTTTATAGCAAAGATTTAATATAAAGGCAAAAAGTATATAATTGAAGAATCGTAATGTGATTTCAAAATTTTTATAGCCTCAATTGGATTATTATCTCTAAATATACGATTTTTGGCTAATTTTTTTTCTTTTATATTTAAATTCGAAGTTTGTGGAACATTTTGGCAATGTACCATATAATAAACGCTAGTCATCCAAAATTTTACTATATGAAACAAAAAATAATCAAAAATATCAGTTTTAAAGTCGGCAGGAGACTGTCCTGCATAACATAGTTTGCTGAAAGGATGTAAGAATTGTTTAATAATTTAATATTCTATTTTTTACATTTAACCAACTGTATAAAATGTATGGTAAGTAAGACAATTGTAAAATTTGTTCGGGTGTCAATGGGTTAAACTATAATAATAAAATGAATGAAAATATTTTATTAAAGCATATTGTTTTATAACATCTTTATTTTTTAACTCGTTTATTTTTAACTCCTACAATTTAAGAAAAAAACTTAATCATTTTACATATCATGCAGTAAAGGGGTCATGTCTTCCATATAATTGTTTGAAAATTCTATATCGTAATCAATGTTTTGACCATTTAGAAAACTTATTATTTAAAAAGTTTGGTTTTTTAAGAATTGAATGGAGACTCAAGTGTCATAAAACAATAAGGAATTTTTGTTTAGAACTGAAAAGGGATGGGATTTTAACAATTATTCAAAATATTTCTTATTATTCATTTACTATTCACTATTATTAAAAATAGTTCTAATAATTATTTTTCGAAATATTTATTCTTATGTAACATGTTTATAATTTAATTTTAATATTTTCATAATATACAAAATTTTCCTGACACATTAAATGCATGTAAATAAAATGCTTTTTATAATCCATATACAGTTAATATAATGTACCTAAATAACAACTTCTTATCATTTCAATCCATTGACACTAACAGGGAAATGACAAAACCACAAGTTAGGTTGTTTAATAAAATCATTTTATAAAAACCTCCATATATATATTTTTAAAAATTAAAACATCCATTTTTAAACAAAAGATTTTGGGTTAAATTGTTATCAGTATGAGAAGTAATAAAAACACTCAACAAAAATGTGATTAAATTCTTCCAAGTTTTCCTCGATTATGAATTTTTCATTGTTAATTGTTGTTTTATAACAATTGCAGTATCGTTCAAAGACAAAGTTTAAAAATTATTGGGGGGGGGGGGGGAATCTCGGGCCCATGGGCTTAATACAAATTTACGTCTATAGTACTGCTAGCTATCTGTATAGAATCTCGGGCCCATGGGCTTAATACAAATTTACGTCTATAGTACTGCTAGCTATCTGTATAGAAAGGATTTTTTTTTTCATCGTGACAAGGGAATGATGATGTACCAAGGGAACTCGGGATCAGAGCCGCTCTTAACGTTTGCGGATCCTGTGCAAAAGAAGCCACGGGGTCCCTTTGACCATATTAAGGTGTTTATTTTATAGCTTTATCAGTTTTGCACCAATAGATTTTTTCAATAGATTTATCAATAGATTTAAATAAAAGTGCATTCTATAAATTATCTGTAGCGCTGGAATATATATTTTTTTATTTTAAATTCATTTTTTAGTATTTAAAATATTTGTAAAAGTTAAAAATCTGTAGAAAAGCAGTCTAATATAAATAAAATTAAATTATACATAAAAAAAAATCGGAGGGAAAGTAATCGTAGCAAGGTCAGTAGGGTTTTACGTGAGATATAATTTCAGCAGAATATATTGATAGGGATTGATGGTCGCCAACCGAAAGAATATATATATATATAAACAAGCTGTTTCGTTTGACGCCGCGGTCAACTCCATGCACGCGCCCCGTGTGTGCTTTGCTTTATCTCATGATTTTATACGCATACTTTCCTATTGAACGAAGCCAAATTTATCTCAATCGTGCTATTCATCACGGAGATGTGTCGGAATCGATACCCTAACACGATATTTTTATTCTGATTTCCTATTTAAATGATTTAAAGACGCTTCATGTTAAAAATCGATTTTCTAATTTTTTTAAAGAATCTTTTCTTTGTAAAAACCCCACATAAAGCGCATGGCCCTGTGCGACGGCACCTGTGGCACACCCCTATAAGGGCGTCCCTGCTCGGTATAACGTGTATTTGCAATATACAGGTATACTACTAACATTTTTCTCGGATTAGTTAGGGAAGGTGTAAAAAGGGATTCTGAATAGTTAACAACAGCCAGTTAAATTAACAACATGTGGTTAAGTAAATTAATGTCACCTCTGTAGCTAGACATAGGAAACTGGGCAAACATTCGGGATTTTTTCACAAGGAAAGACCCAAGACTTTGCTGCATAATTAACCATATGGTCAAATGACATGAGGACATCACTGATGTGAAAAAAAATTTGAGCAGCAACAGAGGTAAAACGACTAACTATACTGCGAGACTATAAGGACCAATATAAAAATATAAGCACTAGCAGTCATGTTAATTAGTAATTAGTTGTCATTTAACAATTTGTTAATTGACTACAGTTATAATTGCATAAGTTTCTTAGGAATTTAACAATTGTATTTAGTTATTATGTAACATTGAGATTAACAACATTGTATGAAATTTTTTTATGTTTAAGAACCTATTTGGGATATTGATAGAAAAATTTGACTTGAATTCCCATGGGAGCAGGGGGAGGGCTTGAGTCATCCTCTTTCCTACCGCCAATGCCTGTCCCTCTATATGCTTCAATTTTCTCACCACGATCAGCGTGAAGACATTTGGAATTTGAATCATAACTGCGATTTACATTTAACGTATTATCTGTCTACAGCAGTGGCGTAGCCAGCATCGGGTTACTTTGGGTTAGAACTCCCCCCCCCCCCCCTCCCCATAGACAGTTTAAAATCATTTTTTTTTTTGAAAAATACCAAATGCAAAAAAAATTAAAAATATATATATATATATATATATATGATTTCTATAGAGAAAATACACGTCGCATTTCCTGGTCTACCCCACTTGTATCTCCTGATCCCTTCCCTTCTGTCCCCTGACGGGATGATTTTAAGGAGAACAATGGTGAAACAACCTTGAAGACAGAAAATTCGACTTTTTTTGGGGGGGGGGGGAGCGATGGGGTAGTAGGTCTGTATGATTGTAGGTCTGTTTGTACATGTAAAGGGTTACTTTTTTTAACACTTGAAATGGGGCGGCAGTTGAGCCGGAATTCACATTGCAGCAATCCAGAAATTGCTTGCTTTGAAGTAAGGTATTTTCCCTGAAAAGACCCATTCATCCCCTACGTGCTTTAAGAAAGGATTGTAAATGACCCCTGTCAAAAATATAACACCCCTAATTGTGATCCTCTTCGCTCCCTCACAATACTAGTGGAATTTTTTCCCGTTCTCAAAAATCAGTTTTCTGAGAGGTTGTATGTCTCTCATTTGCCATTTTTGTCTCTTATTCACAAAAACATAAACTATTAGAAGATTCAGGACAAAAGAAAGAAGCATCGTGCAAAAAATTTGATAATGTGTTTAAAGTATGTACTCCTTTTCTTATTCAAATATTTTTTGTTTATTGAGACAATCGTTGAAAATCCCAAACCAAATTTTTTTATTCAATTACATTTACAAATTAGTTTATTGTAACTCAGACGTGTTACTTTTCACGCGGAAACGTGGTTTTCCGCTTTTCCTTTTTTTAAATTTGGGTTTTGATCATTCCCAAGATTGATGCACATTCATTTGAAATTTTTTATGGGGATTATTAAAAAGTTATATTTAACTATTATAAATACGAAGGTCACATAATGAAAAAGTTGTCTCTATTTACGAAGGGTGGGGTCAACAGATTCTCGTTTAAATCTGTGTTAATAACCTCTTTCTGGATTTTTTTCTGCGGCGCTGCATCTCATGCTGATGATTAGGCAAGCATTTTTCCATTATCTAACTTCACAGATTCTACAAATTAATGTTTTTTTTATAATAATATATTTTTTATTCAGTTATTGATTTTTTTACGAGCAATGCCAATTTTTGTTATGATTTTGCCGCAATGAGCTGTTTTGCTGCGTCACGCAACCAATGAAAACTCCTCCCCCATGTCACGCCACAGTCATGCATGATAAAATTAACCGGAAAATAATGATTATTATTCTGTTATTTTTAATTATATAATAAAGAATTATTTACAAATTTAAATTACTACTTAAAAATTATTATTATTAATTAAAATTACTAATTTAAAATTGCTTCAATCTGGACCCCACGTCAATATCTAGCTACAGACTTAAATCCCAGTAAAATGTCAGCCAGGTTTGTTAGTAATTTAAATTATGAAATGACTAAAGATTAACTTGCGAAAATTAAGCTTTTAATTTACATCTTATTTATAATTTATATATAATATTTAATCAATTTAAATTATAATTTTAATTTAAAACTACTGCTTAAATTAAAAAATATCATAAATTAAATTTACTACTTTAAAACTATTGCTTAAATTAAAAAATATCATAAATTAAATTTACTACTTTAAAATTACTACTTAAAAATTATTATGATTAATTAAAATTACTAATTTAAAATTATCAATTAAAATTGCTAATTTAAAATTATTAATTAAAATTAATAATTTAAAATTATTAATTAAAATTGCTAATTTAAAGTCTTTAATTAAAATTAATAATTTAAAATTATTAATTAACTTTTATTCAAATTATTAATTAAATTTAATTAACATGATTAAAATTATTAGTTAAAAAAATTTCAAATCAATTATTAATAAAAAAAATTTATTTGGTTTTGGTCGGACCAAAAATAATTTATGAACCCCCCCCCCCAGGGACAATCCTGGCTACGCCACTGGTCTACAGCGGAGATTAAATTTAAACTCAAAATATAAAAAGTTTGCCCAGAGGATGGCTGAGGCCGAGCGGTAGAGTAAGATTCCTAACCAGAGCATTGTGTTTTGTCTCGACTTTGAGAGAGCGAGCTCGTTATCGTAAGATTACCATCTTCCATCCGCCGTTTATAGGAGACTGGTGCACTTTAAATCTATTATGGGCCAAACGTTCTCACACCTACAACAAGTGGCCGAGGTTCCAGCTCCCCATCATCTGACCATGGCTCCAATACTATATTTTGTGGGTCTAATATGAGTTTAATTCAAATAAAGGATGGGCATGGTTATCAATAAAAGCGAATCACGTATGCGCTAAAGTATTTTTAGGCTGTTCAAAACTAGTTTCTCGAGTTAAACTCAGGCCCGTAGACAGGGGGTGGACCGACGGGACAAACCCCCCCCCCGAAATTGTGTGATACTTTTTTTCAACACTCCTCTTCCCCCTTCTTTTCCTTCATGTCCTTTTTTTCTTTCTTGAATCCAAGAAAATTATTTACTTATAGTGTTTCTAATACCACCGATGGTGTAGAACTATAAAAAATAACTATGACGTCACAGCCAATCATATTTTATTTTTCTACATCGGCTGGGAGTGTTCTGAACGGAAATGAGCTGAACTCTCGATGTTTAATATCTTTCGGCACTGAACTATAAATTGTAACTTCTGAAACTCTTATAATCAGTTCCTTCTATGGTCGTGGTTGAAACAATACTGTAAGTAGCCATACTGTACCATAACTAATTTTTAAAGAGATTTTGTGGATTTTTTTTCTTCTCAAATCGTTATAGAAACGTTAAATATGTTCAAACATTTTATATTTTCTACACATAGAATCAATTTGCGTATCTCCAAAACTATAGTTTTTTATGCTACTTATCCACTTATTATTGGTTAAAATGGACTTCAAAGAATAGGCATTTAAAATGTGTTTTTAATGTAAAATTTAAAAAAAAAATAGCCAAAAATCTACAATTCGACGTATTTTAGCATAAAAAGTATATAAATTATAGAGGTAGAAACCGCATCAAATAATTTAGAAAATTGTTTAGATACGATACGAAAATTATAAAGGAAAAGTGTGTATTCGTGTTATTGTAACAACGGAAATTAAACCTTCAACCATAACACCCCCCGAAAAAAAATCCTGGCTACGGCCTTGGTTAAACTAGTAATTCGAGTCACTCAGACAGCTTTCTACTACTTAACAGTAATACTATAGAAGACGCTATATTTTAGATTTTACATATTTAATAAGTTAATTAATTGAACTAGCAAAATTACATTTTAAAGTAGAATCATACATTGATTTATATGAAAAGATGAAAAATTGCCTACCAAAATCTTTTTTTCCTAAACTGGGCTGCTTTGCTTGTTTAAGTACGTGTGACGTCATTAGCCCCTCCCTGACAACGAGCTAGCTGCTCTATTGATTTAGCCTCCTCGAACCTATTTTATATTTTTGTGTCAAAGAATGGCAACTCCACAATATATAGATTATTTGTGGTTGTTGTGGTTCTTTCTTTCAAGTCGTAGTGAAGTATTATTCGTGATTAAAATTACAGTCGTCTAGAAATGTCTTACGCTTATTTATTCAAATATATCATCATTGGTGACACTGGTAAATATGATTTTCTCATTCTAATATTCTAAATGTGTTCCCAATGGTTTGTTGCTATCCGACATATGTGACAAGGCATGCACCTATGCGTCACAGGTGACGATCCTAATTGGGAAATTGTTACAATCCTTCGAAGTAAAAAAACAAATGTATTTTTGTTTAAAGTCGTATTTAATTTTGAGTAACATTTTTGTATCATTGTGACAATTTGTTCTGATTTATATTATCTCCCATTTGGAGAAAGTCGTATTTATTTATTTACTTCCTTATCCTTTTGGAAATACGTTTCAGCAAAGATTTTGTTAATTCGATTATAAAATCATATTCTTTTAACTGTACGAGTGTAACAAAAGGAGGCATTCAGACCTTTTATGTACCATTCAATAAATATTTATCAAAACAGCAATAATCTTACCAAAATATTATAATGTTGTAATTTTTAAAACAAGGGTTAAAATGCAGTGAATGGTCACCAACAAAACCAATTTTTGTCGCCTAGTGCGTATTAGCTTGGGAAAATTTCTGAGAAGTCACCAAGGTTTACCTTTCACTGCATTTTAACCACATGTTAAAATGCAATGAACGGTAAGCTCACACGCTTACGTGGTAAGATATTTTTATAGTGCAATGATTTTTCCCTCCTATTCCCTGGCACCCCATCCAATCCTGATTGCCAGATTGTTCACATATGCTAATAATCAAACTACCATCCCCCCAGTCTGTCACCAGTAGCCCAGTATTCAGCTGTAGTGCATTATTAAAAGTTCTCTCGCACAAACAGAGAGAGTGTCCTTTTCTTGCCAAGTGTCTTGCCTCATTTAATTTAATTTCTAGAGTGGTGTCTGGAAGCTGAAAGAAGGACATGATTTCAAAATTTTCAGTCTCTAAGAGACTCGATTTGTGTAGCACTTGTTCAAAGTCAATGCAAGTGTCCTGTACTTGGAATTGGTGGCATCAATTGGCTTGGCAGTGCAAGTCCGCCACACTGAACTCAATTTGTGATCAGCTGCCATTTTTAAATTAAATTTTATTATCAGGAGTAGACTAAAATGTGTAGGTGAAAATTTTTATGAATAAATACTCATAGGTAAATTCCAGTAAAAGGTTAGAGGAATATGGTCGATTAAAAGAATATATCAATTTTTCAAAACAATATAAGCAGCAATTGTCATGGAGGAATTAAGTTTTTCTTTTCTCAAAAGAGCTCATACAATTCTGCTCAGTTCGATAAGTTTTTTCCCCCTAAAAACTTATTTAACTCATTAAATAAGACTTGGTAAATTCCTAGTTTACGGTGCCCTGTTGTCGTCAAGTCCGAAAATTGGCGCCAAGGCAATTTTTTTTTTCGCCAAATCAAAATGGCGGTTTGGTTTGGTTCATTAACGTCGCACTAGAGTCGCACAGTGGGCTATTGGCGACGGTTCGGGGCCTATCTCGAAGGAAAGACCCGGGAATGATGCCTCATATTTTTGAACCATGGTCAGATGATGCAATATGGCGGACATTGTGTTGGTCTGGGCAGTCGATCATGGTGGTTACAGGCGATCCTTCGGGCAGTTGTTTGGGGCATTTCAACGTGTGGCACTCTTAAGTGCACACACGTTCTGCGCGCTTAAAGTCAGACTCCTGCCGTCGATTTTGTGGTCTCTTGCCTTCGGCCTCCGACTACTCATTATTACATCCATGATCCCCTCTGGGCCGTCGATAATGGTGCTTACAGGCAATCCTTCGGGCAGTTGTTGATCGTTAAATCAACATTTTATATGAAAATCGGAAACAATATCGGATCTAGGAAAACGAACTGCTGCAAAACGTTGAGAAAGTTTCCGATTTTCGGTCGTCCACGGCAACCATGAAGCACTTGTTGGTACCGGATTCAATCCCTCCAAACACCCTCTGGCCTTCCACACGCTTGCTCCGGTTGTACTTGCGTTTGCCGAACTTCGACTCGTCAATCTCAATGACGACATGCTCTCCACCGATAGGAACAGGATTATAGATGAACCACTCCGTACATACCTCCCGGCAGAATATCATCCAGTCAGTGACTGTCTGTTTCGCTAGGCACATTTGCTGCATAACAATCCGGCATCAATGCACCACTCAATCACGGCACGTTTGCCTTTCAATTTCCAAAAATACTTGCTATTCAAATAAACATCGTCAACACCACGTATACATCGTTAGCTCAGAAAAATCAAAATCACCACGTAGCCGCCGAACGTCCATTCAGAAATGCGTGAAACCAAGGCTAAACTAGATGCGCTCGCGCATCTAGTTTAGCGTCATGTAACTAGATGCATCTTCGCATCATCAAGCGCAGCTACGTGGGTAAAAAATTTAGGGTTGACATAGAACATGATATTGTCAAGTAGGGTTGCCAAAATATGAACTTTATCGCCCAATCATTTGTCGCCAAATCCCATTTGGCGAGTGCACCGGACACTAGGAATTTACCTAAGACTTTATATATGTTATAACCTTTAAAGTTTTAATGTCCAACTACAACTTGCAGTTCATTGACTTCAGGCTCGTAGTACATTGGCGTATAACATGCATTAAAAAGTTGCTTGGCCTCACAGCCACTTTACACCAATTTTTGATGTGGCAGTTATTTAATGATTTGTTAAACTGCAAAATAAACAGCAACTTTACGATCTCTTAAGTTTCCAAACTACTGTTCTTCAGCATTAAAGCTTTCCTTTAGGAACCCATTCATAACTAAAACACATTCTCAGGGAATTGCACTTCTTTTAAAACATCACCAATTGAAGGAGTGAACATCAATGGTGTTCCATGTGCTAACCAAACTTTGACTTTTCCCGATTTTTTTATTGGTAATACTATATATTCCAGTGACAATCTCTCATTCATGTTATTTGAAATTCATTGGTCGAGTGAAAAAGAAAATGAAATTGGATCTCTTCACTGAGGTGCAATTAACGTTAGGTTCATCATGCAAAATTCTGTTCAGTAAAATATTTTTCTTAAATGGAGGTAGTTTCTTGATAGATGTAAATCTTTCTGTGTAATCTCAGCGTATTAATGTGCTTTGTTTTTTGCAGGTGTTGGGAAGTCGTGTCTTTTGCTCCAGTTCACAGACAAGAGATTCCAGCCTGTCCATGATCTCACCATTGGTATTCAATTATCATACATTTATTTATATTGGATTTTTTTATTGCTTATGCCATAACATCATTTGCATGTTATGTACATCTAGGTTTACTTCACCTTTAATTTAGTTAAAGTGGCACTTGCAATATAACTTTTTGTAATTCATTTTGCAATTTAAAAATGTTGGTAACTATAGCTTTTAAAATTTATTTTATAATTTAAAAATATCTATTTAATTGATTTGTTATTACATTTCTTTGCATGCCTATTATAACTGCTTTAAAAATTAATAAATGATCAGAAATATATGTTTATTTTATACTTAACCAGTTGTAGAGATTTTTACTATTTTCTTAGGTTTATACATCAAACTTAATGATTAACTTTTTTTCTTGTTATAATGCAATATCTGTTTTAAAGCAATGCATGTATTTATAAGTAAGTTGGTAGAAAATAAAAAGTTAATTTAGTAATTTAACATTTAGTGATTCAAATTCAACTATAAACCTTCCTAGTGTCATTTAGAACAATTTATGCATATTTGTTATGATTTGATTTTTGAAATTTTGGCTAGTGTGCTATTTGCAATGGATAAAAGGTAAATGAAACTTTATTGGTTAAGGTAATTTTTTTTAGTTAATGTCCAAAATTTGTAGATTTCTTACATCTGATTTTCTTATTTCAGCGAAAGAAAATATTAATATTTTAGACCTCTGAGATTTCTTTTAAAGCAATTTGCTAAAAAGCAGTTTTGGGTCCATTTATACCTATCACAAAATTCCATTTTCAAAAAACGAACCTTTCACAAAAGTGTAACCTTCTTGCCCTTCTGCGAAACAAAAAAACAATCTGCATGTGAATCATGTGTGAAGTAAAACCATTGTTATAGGATAAGATGTAGGCATTGAAATCTTCTTATAATCCATGGTTTTTCCACTTTTTTTTTTAAACAAAAATAAAATTTTGGGGATCCACAATTTTTTGCAGCTTGAACACAACAACCCTTTTTTAAATCTCCGCATAGAGCACTACTTAATAGAAATTTTAATTCCATTGTCTTTATTTGTATTATGTTATTTGTGCTTAAATATATTTAGGTGTGTTTATAAATTTCTCAAGTTTTTATAGTATATTTTTTAAATGAAACTCTCCGATCCTTTTGTAAGATATTTGACACTTGGAAAAAGTTTTATGTCAGTTATTTTTATTCTTATATAAAATATTTAAAAGAAATTAAAAAAGAAAATGACAAAAATAGGACCCTGTTAAGAAAAACCCTGATTCGAATATCGAACTGTCAACAAAAATGTCAGGTCTCGCACATGGGCTCAAAATAATAAAGGCTTATTATTATCTGCAAAGTTCTGAGATTAGTGCCAGTGACATTGTTAGTGATCTCTGCATTTTGGTAAATAGGGATTTTAAATGGGGACAACAATGTGGGACTGCCAGTAAAAAGGTGAATAGAATGTTGGGATTTATGGGAATGTTGGAAATTATGTATACACTCAAGGTGAGAAGGATTAGAGGGGACCTTATTCAGTTATTCAAATTTATCAAATTGGGTGATGTGGAGAAATGGGAATTTAATATTGCCAATGTGGCTAGAGGTCATAGATT
Source organism: Troglohyphantes excavatus (assembly GCA_963932185.1). Lineage (NCBI taxonomy): Eukaryota > Metazoa > Arthropoda > Arachnida > Araneae > Linyphiidae > Troglohyphantes > Troglohyphantes excavatus. Next base: position 16,924,651 of record OZ010674.1, read on the forward strand.
CAAATTATACAAATCACAGCCAAATTGAGACGTTGGAAAGCAATATTAATTTTAATAGGGTTATAGACAAATGGAATAGTTTGCCTGAGTATGTTATTAATTCTTCAGGAGTGGGTAGTTTTAAAAAGCAACTGGGGAATCGTGAGGATGATAGATTGACAGGACCAACCTTCCTGGGCCTAGAGCCTGTAGTTGGTCGACATTATTTGTGTCATTTTTTTTAAAACAAAAATACATTTTTATATGAACAAGCCCAAATTACAAATATAAGTTAAGATATTTCATTCCCTTTTATCTATTTGTAAAACAGTTCAGTCATATTGTTTTTCATTCAGAACAGGTATGTTAGGTCAATACTCTCAGGTGCTTGTTTTAAAGTAGCAATTATTCAAAGTTAACTTTCTGTTTTGCAGGTGTTGAGTTCGGAGCTCGTATGATTACCATTGATGGAAAGCAGATCAAGCTGCAGATTTGGGATACGGTAAGACATCTTACAATAAAATAAAAATTCGACCAGACAATAAGGATGATTTATTTGAGTTATTTAAGAAAGTATTGTACCAGAACATTTATTTAAACCCACAAACTTAAAATAACTTAATACTTACAAAAATTACTTGAATTGTTTAGAGAATAATCATTGATGTTGAACATCAATTTGGACAGTCCCAATTTTTGGCGTTTTATAGAAAAGAAAAATAAACTGGGAATTGAACTATTGTTCTTTAAAGTAAATAAATTGTTGCTTTTAAATCATTGAACAATTTTTTTTTATGTTTATGTAATTCATAAGCCTTGTTAAAATTTATTCGCTTTGCTTTAATTTTGACATGCAATTATATTTAAAATTAGGTTTAATTAATTTATTCTTTTATATATATATACATTATTTTCATATCTAAAAATTTTCTTATATTTTACTTGTACTTTTGTTAATTCATTTAAAAAACTGCGACATTAGTTAAGATATACGAATTGATATTGTAGTAACTGGTTCTAGTAAAGAAGTACATGAATGTTTAAAAGTAACAATCAAGATTGGTCCAGTTTACTTTTATCTGGGAGTAGAATGGCACACTTTTGAAAAATGGAGTGTCTGAAAAAAAATTATAAGCAAAAATATCTCAAAACTCAAATTTCACCAATGTGTCCTATTTTCTTATAAACTACTTTTACCAATACATTATTGTATTCTGTAGTATATTGTGCATTTAACTTTTATTTATGTTTTCAGGCAGGGCAGGAAGCATTCCGCTCCATCACCCGCTCCTACTACAGAGGTGCTGCTGGTGCTCTGCTCGTCTATGACATCACCAGGCAAGTGGACATTTATTGTTTTAAACTTGAATCTATTCAGATAACTTATAAATCTGGATGGGTTATTTATAAATTTTTATACTAGAAGGTTACATTTAAATTTTTTATAAACCAAGTGTATTTGGTTAAACCAATTTTTTTTTTAGCTTGGCTTTTCCAGTTTTAAATTATTTGTAACATTGCTGAGAACCAGATGTAAAATATTATTCAATTAATATTTCAATTTATATTCAATTAATATTTTAATCCCAATTAATACTGCAGGCATGTTGCTTTACCTGTGTTTTAGTTGAAATCCTGCAAATTTAATTTTATTGGGTGCCTGATTTTAGATAAATAATGTTTTTATTGAAATGAAAGTCACCATGAAATTAAAATAATTCTTTTTGTCCAATTTTATGCTCGATGCTGAAATTTTAGGTAAATAATTTTTTTGTTTCATATATATATATATATATATTCATAAATATATATATATATATATATATATATATATATATTATAAAAAAAGTGTTGACAAAACTTATATGTTGTAGTGTATGGCTGCCAAAAGCCTCTAAAGTTACTATTTTAAAATTTGACGACTATTTTCATTAAAATAAAGCTAAAAGTGACTATTTTAATCAAAACCCATTTTTTTCAGCTTTTGATGATTTATTTTTAGCAGCTCTTTTCTTAACAACACATTTTTTCAACTAAAGTTGCTACTATACTTCTCAGAATCGCGGACTGTTTTTCTCTTTTTAATACATCACGTCATCTGATTGGCTGTTGTACACAACCAGGGTTCCCACGCACCGGGAAAACCGGGAATTGTCAGGGAAAATGAAAAGAGGTTGGAAAAGTCAGGGAAAATCGCAGAATTTGAACAATTTCTGGAAAAGTCAGGGAATTTCTTTTCAGTTGGCTAATTCTCAATCCGTCACCGAAACCGTTCACAGTCGTTCAATATGTTCCGTAGTGATGATGTCATACTTAACACTTCCATCATTTTTAATGACAGGAAAAATGTGCGCATGCAAACGTCTAGCTTAGCTGTGCGCTTTCTATAATGATTGTCACAATCTCCATTACGTTAGCTAACGCCGTACCCGTACGTTTTTTTCTCTCGTTTCTAGACAATCCTGTAGCAGATTTTTATTTTCTTTACACTCTTTTGTCTTAAACTCCATAATGTTAAAAAAAATTATGCTCGTATTGCCGAATTTTGTGATGTATTATTTTGGAAGCGATGTAGATATAAATATTCTTTTTCTGCGCATACTCTTTGTAGGTGACGTGTTTCTTTACTCCGTGGTGACGTGCTCCGTTGTTTCTGCGAGGGATCACTTTCTTGTTGCCGAATTTTTTAATGAATCTTTTTAGGGGTCATGTCTTCCAAACATTAGTTTTCTGCAAACGTTTTTGGTTTCTAATACCATGCAACAAGAATATTTCAGCTGCCTTTATTGCCAAATTTCCGAATGCAATCCTTTTCAGATTTTTATTTTCTACCATAAAGGTTTTCTTTAATTTTTAATCCCATATACTGCGAAATGGATAATTTTTTTATTGCAGAATTTTATGATGCATTATTTGTGTGGGCATATCATGTAAATAAATTTCTTTACATCCACCCGTTTCCTTGAATGGATCGTTCCCCTATTGAATAATTTTGTGGGTGAATTATTTTTGTGGCAAACTCTTCAGAGGTCCTACTTTTCGTAGTCTAACCCGGAATTCCGTTTTTTTTTTTTTTAATTTGGAGACTTTATTTTAAAGTTGAGATTGTTATACCTCTAAGGCTATGCTAAATTTCGTTGTGTCTGGCAAATGCGCGACCTCAGTAAAGGTCGTTTTTTTTAAGAATTTTTTTCCATTAATGAAAAGGCATCAATTTATAGAAATTCACGAAATGCAATTTGCTGCGAGGTCCGTTGAAATGCTTTCAATCCTTTTGCATCTCATAAATAAATGCTTATTTTTCAGTACTTCTTAGTTTATTAGGATTTGCATTGCACTAGTTAACGAAATTGCTTAAAACTTTTAAATTTTTCCACAAATGAAATTTATTTTACTAAGTTGAAGTTTGGGACTTGTCTTTTTATGTTAAAACGTTGACTTTTGAAAGTAGCTTGTCTGTTTACGTTTGGATAAAAATTATTTTAGGCATTAATATTGGGTTGAAACTTTTATGTGTTTAATTTATTTTAATAATAAAAATTTAATTTTATTTAACTTTTTATAGTTTTTTTTATACAACTATATATTTAAAGGGATTGAAAAGCGAACCTTGCACCTTAATTCAAATTGATTGATAGACGAGCAAATGCATTTTGCGTATTTTCGTGTGTGCTTTTTGAAATTTTTTTTTTTAGCAGTAGCTAATTTGACATAACTTGGGTATTTGCTTGCAGTGTAAGCTAACTGATGTTCATGCATGTGCTTAAGAAATTTTGTTGATGGGTTAAAAAGTGCTTAATACAGAAATTTAACTCTGCTCACGCTGTTGCATAAGACAGTATTTGGTTTTTCATGCATAACAATGATGTCGGTAGTATACTGGAATTTTTTTTTAATCTACTGGAAAAGTCAGGGAATTTTGTTTTAGGTTTTGAGTGGGAACCCTGACAACGCTAATTAGATACTATAGAGGGCGAGCAACGTTGATCAGTGAGGCATGTTTATCAACAAAAAACAGTAGTCCTACTAAAAATTCCCCCAGAAACTGGTTTAATGTGATTACTTTGATCCCTCTCTACCTACCCCTCATCCCTTCGTAATCTGTAAACAATGCTTTCTTCCATGTGAAAAGCGATTCAATAGTTTAGATTTTACACATTTAACACATTTTATTAAGTTAATAGTCATAAAAATGGTATTTTCTGAAAGCTTGGATTTCAATCTATATATCTTGGATACAGTATTTTTTTTAATTGACTTTTGATAAAACCAATCGATCCATTTGAAGATTGTAACTTTTGTCAAAGAGAAATCGCTTTATGTTTGTAGATGTTGTAATAGGCAGTGTTCACTCTAGGCGTTTTTTGAAGGGCGGTCCGCCCTGCCTGTCCTTTTTTTATATCTATAGCGCCCTCGTGCCCTTTTTTTCAAAAATGCCGCCCTCTTTTGAAAAAATTCCGCCCCTCTTGCCTTTTTCAGTCAAGCACAAGCGTCCTTGCTTCCATAGCTGTCTTTAACAAAGGCATCAATTAAAAAAATGTGTGTGTAAATTGGAATTAAGTGAATTATGACAAAAAAAATACAAACTCCTTTTAACTATGCGTGTTGCATAATCGCGATGATTCCGCGGTTATTTGAGCGCGGGGCATTCCACGAATCCTATTGGTTGCCTGTACCCTCATATGAAATGCTATGTTTTTTTTAACGTGAAGATGGTTTGGTTACAATATTAGGCCTTTTATTACCAAATTTTAGATTTAAGTAGCCTTTTCATCAGTTTTTTTAAGTGATCTGATAGGGCTACTTACAGCGAAAACATTAATTTTTAAGTGTCAAATTTTGTATTTTAAGTAGTATCTTCATAAAGAGACGTCAATTTTGCACGGGTGTTTCCTTCAAAATAATCTCCGAATGCAGCTCTTGCGCAATATCAATCAACAAATCGGAACTTTTTTTTTGTTCACGGGTCCAATATATCAACGAGTGGCCACGCCCACCTCAAACTTTTTTTTTAAAAAATTGCCCTTTTTAAAACAAGTGCCTTTTTAAAAACAAGAAGTGCCTTTTTAAAAACAAGAAGTGCCCTTTTACAACCAACAGTGCCCTGCCCTTTTTTATTTCTAGAGTGAACACTGTAATAGGGATTGTTTTGTTTGTTACAGAAGAGACACGTTTAACCACCTGACAACGTGGCTGGAGGATGCACGTCAGCATTCCAACTCCAACATGGTGATCATGCTCATCGGAAACAAGAGGTCAGGACACATTTTGTCTTATCAAATTTAAATTTTCCCACTTGAATAAATCTGGTTTACCAGATCAACATTTGTTCATTTCTATTATTGCGATGCTGCTTTTAAAAACTGTGAAATCATGATTACCAAACTATTTGCAGATTACTTATTTTTTATGTATCCTGGCCATCTTAATTGCACCATTATAACAGGAATAGTGTTAAATAGTTGACCATTTTTTTGTATTTTTAATTTTATTCAACTTTTTAATATAAAACCATTATAAATCCCTGATATTGTTTTGTACATTAAAAAATATTTTATATTTTTACATTGGTGCTGAAGCACTTTTTGACTTTTTATCTGTACAAAAAGTAATTAGCAAATTTCTTATTATAATTGAACAAGATAGAAATCAATGTTATTAACCCATTCCATCCCATGTGCAGAACTGTTGTGTGCAATAGTATGGCATGCAGCATGTCTTAGAACGGAATGAGGTAAACATTAATTCACTTACACAATGTTATGGTTAAGTTTAATATAAGAACCAAAAAAAAAATCTACCATGTCATTTTCAAGTTTGGTGTTTCAAAATTTTAAATATGCCCAACAATAATGTATAAATGTATGTTAATTCAATAATAAGGTTACTGCTCTAAACGAGCCATAAAACTCCCTGTGTTTTCAAAAAATACTCATTAAAATAGACCATAATTCACTTGTTGATGCGGTTGTCGGATAAAGTTTGGTTGTTGTTTCAGTGACCTTGAGTCCAGGCGTGAGGTGAAGAGAGAGGAGGGAGAGGCTTTTGCAAGGGAACACGGACTCATCTTCATGGAGACGTCCGCCAAGACAGCCGCCAATGTGGAAGAGGTATGGAGATGTTCTATTGTCTTCTTTTTGTATTGAAATTTGATCAAAAACCTTGCCAACCGAAGGAGGGAGATAAACCAGCTATTTCATCTGACGCCATGAGTATCCATTCATTCCCCGAACATGGCTTTGTTTCAAGATCTTAAATGCATCGGTGCTTAGTTTACTACCCAACCTAACTTTATTACATTTATGCCAATAGTGCTATTTGTTACAAAGTGGAGCAGTGCTATAGTATCGGAATGGGCCACCATGAAAGTTTGACTTATGGTTCCTATAATTATACCTCCATGTAGCTTATTTTAAAGGTTGCACTACAAAAACATTTTACTGAAATTCAAAATGAATATTTGAAAAGAAATCTTGTCAGTAAATGCATACATATTTAAAATTATATTTTACAATTCTCTGAAATTGCAGGGTGAATAGTTATAAATAAAAATAATTCCTAATTTATTTTTTCTTTAGAAATTATGTTCAAAGACAGATATATAGACTTTGGTCGCCAATTAGCACACTAAAAAAACTTTGACAAATACTATAAATTATTTCCATTTGGAAGAATTTAATATTTTTTCTTTGATATATTATTGCATAGTCAGTATTGAAACTAATGAACAAGAAGTTTACTATTTGCGTTTATTGTTATTGAAGGCCAGTGTTGCCAAGTGTTTTACTTTTATTTTTGCTGAATACGTTATTTGTATCAACATTATATTTTAAGTCTAATATTCACAAAGCTTTTTTTATTATTAATTTTTAGGAATTTTTATTTAAGAAAATTACATTTTACAAAAACATCAGTTTAATTAGTAGTCGTATAACATGTAAAGTCGTGAACATAAAAATTAAAAAAAGTTCGATTCAGGTATCTTGAAAACTACTCAAAGTAATTGAATAAATCTAGATTTTGATAGTTTATTTTTTACAGAGCACAGAGAGTGATGCAATGGCATTGCTAACAAAAAGAAATGAAACAGCTCTTACTTTGAAAATAGTTGATGAGCAACTCCGGGTCATATTGCTAGTAAGAAATAAAATAGTCAACGATATTACCAAACAGAAAAACTTGCAAAATATTCAAATATTGCTGAAAAAAATGCCTTACACATGCAAATTTTTCAAACATGTTATTCCACTTTCACTCCTTTATTTTTAAAAGAACAGAAATTGCAATTAAACAAAACACTTGGAGTGCATTCTGTTACAGCGTCTTATTTATATATGTGTTGGTTTCTTCTTGTATAGACAGAAATCAGTTTGTTTGTTTGACAAATAGAGTTATGTTTAATTGACGACAATATTTACATTCTTTGACATTATTTACAGAATTATTTGAATGCTTAAATGCTCATCTGAAGAAAAAAAAATTGTAGTTAGTCGCATAAAAAAAATACAATCCACTTGACGGCTTTTTAGAAAGCATGTCACTTGGCACAGCATTACAATGTTGGCTACTTCGCAATATCGCCAATTAGACAAACTGTTTATATGATTGTCCCAAACACATTCTATATATCATTATAAAGGTATGTTCTGAAGTTTCATTTGTAAGAAATGTCTTTGGTTCTTTCGATTAGACATTTGCTTTGCAAAAGCATCCATTTTCACTAAATTGACATAACCAATGTACGATATTTATATGTCTACTGTTATGCAGTGCTCATCTCTACACGAACATACAATAAGCAACACACTCTTTTGTAAGGCATTGAAGAACATTCCTAGTGACATTTTTTCCTAAGCAAATAAAACTTTAGAACTTTCGCTGTACAAAGATTTGTATAACGGCGTTCCAAGTTGTCAGGCTGCGGAGATATAGCCTTTCTGAGTTGTTGTTTTTATAATCACCCCCGTCTATTAAAAGTGTTTAAGTTGTGATATCTTTTTTAACAAAATGTTAATTGATCAATCATTTAGCTAAAATATAAAGTACAATTTAAAAAATCTATTAAAATAATATTAAAAAAAAGTAATAAAACATGATTCTTTTTTTGAAAGCAGGTGCATAAATTTGTGTATTTCATATATAAGATGCATCCATGAACTTCAGATTTTGTCTTCATGTTTTTAAAGTGGTTATAAAAAAAAGAGTCAATAATGTATTAAAATTTAAGAAATAATTTTTTTAATGAGTTAAATGTTTTTCTTTTTTAAAGTTTAACTCTTAAAGTTGAACTTTTGTTAAAACTCTTAATTCAAACTAAATATAAGATTTAAAATACTTTAGGTGTTGGATTGCCCTTGATTGTAATTAGACATATGAAACACAAATAACATTTAATCTCTCTCTACAGGCCTTCATCAATACTGCCAAAGAAATCTATGAGAAAATCCAGGAGGGAGTGTTTGACATCAACAATGAGGTAATGTTTCATTCATCGACAAGTCATTGTCATATTGTATATTAGCTTTTAACTTCCATTCCATCATAATACAAGAACTCAATTCTTAAATACTCTGAACATTGCAATTTTAAACAAAACATGTGGGAATTAAATAATTAATTTGACTTATTCCTGTGTCTCTTGAATTAGTGTAGCGCAAACTCCCAATTCTAACTAGCATTCAAACTCGAATGTTCTCTAGTATTTTTTGTATCCTTAATATATTAAAATATAACTGAATTTAATATATTTTATTATTAATATTTTTTTAAAATACAATTTCACAAGTGTATAACTTAAGATATTGTAAAGACATTTTATTAAAGTTTTTTGTTTTTCATTTGGTGATTGGCCTATATATTTAATTTTAACAAAAATTAAATATTTTTTCAAATTTTTTTTTTTAACTCTTTAAAATATATGACAAAAATTATGATGCAAAAATTGCACTACTCACATAAATAATCCTTTTAATTAACTAAAAACTTTTTATTTTGATACATATTTCATTGATTTGTAGAATTTATGAAGCTACGCTACTTTAATAGGATTTTGGATGGAAGACTTAAGAAGTTGACATCATGCATAGCACATCAAACCTCTTTTAATTATAAAGTCCATATTTTTCTTACTCGATTGCAATAATTATACACAATGTATTTCACCAATACAGATTTTATTCCTTGATTATAGTAACCGTTGTTTTAATAAAATTTCTGATGGAAATGACTTTGAAGCTGTAAAACTGGGACATTGCTATTCCGTGAATCCAAGCTCTACATTTAAATATTTTTTTTTAAATTTACAAGTAAATGTTTTAATAAGAAGTATACACACATTTATTAAATACTATACTTGTAATTTCTTCTTGTAAAAATGAAGTAAAAAATGAATAAAAAGTACCAAAAAAAATGTCCCAGTTTAAACAATTTTATGAGTTATTAGACTTGTTATTATAATGTATTGTTAATTTTATTTTTTTATTGGAAATAAGAAATAATCAGGACAAAATTGGCAATATTGGTCCCTCTTTCTTATATTTATTAAATCTTCTATAAATTTATGTAAACTTTAGCCCCACCTTCTCTGTTCTAGGCCAATGGAATTAAGATCGGTCCCCAACACTCCCCTACCAATCCCAACATGCCCATGAGTGGGCAGGGATCAAATCAAAGTGGTGGATGCTGCTGATTGGCAGCGCCCAGAGACATTATTCTGTTCTACACCAATCGCGTTCACATTGAAGGAGTAAAAGACCACTTGAACTGTATCTTTTTCCGGAGCATGCAACGAGACGGCGCCCCTCCAAGATCCACCTACTGTTACGCTTCCTATTAACATTCCTGAGTTATACAAACTTCTTCTCTGTGTTTTGATCCGCATCCTAGGACCAGCGTCCTAACTCAAAGCATGTTATACTACTCACTGGATGAAGATGTTATGCGATTTTTTAAGAAAAGGTACTGTATGTGAGCATGCCTGCCAACTAGCATGAATTGTTTATACAATGTGCGAATTTCAATCGTGTGTAAGGTTTCGGAATTTGCAAGTTTTGTATTGATTTGTTATCGTCTTTTTAGTAAGTCATTTAAAGATTATTTTTTTCCTCTGACGAAAAACTCTTTTATTCCATAGAGATATATTTTTTTTTTATTTAAAAAAATATTAATTTGTTCTTATGGTCTTCAACAGCTACTTTTAAGTCTTCATTCTTTTAAATTTTGTTTTAATTTGCATATTTTATTAATTTTTTTTTTTTTTAAGTCGAAATAAATTCCTTAAATTATTCATTCCAAAGGCAAACTTTTACACAAGAATGATTTTCCCCTCACATGTATTCATGCAGATTTTTTTTAAACAGTATTTTAATATTGCTTCTGCATTTATAGAGGTTTAAGGAATTATGCATGTAACTTGAATTTTTTTTTTAAACGAAGGTCATTAATTTTTAAAGTCTTAAAAAATACTTCCCAATCTGTTACATTGCAGTACAATTTAAATTATTTCTTATAAAATTTAGATTATATTAATGTAAAGCCACATATATGAAATATTTGTTTAAAAAAAAACTATGGCATTGAAAATGTTTTAAAATTTTGTAAGTATACAAGTTCTTTGTAAGGGTTTATTCTCTCAATATTAGATTTTAAACATAATTTAGTCACCTGCATTCAATAAGGTATATGTGAATTTATTTATGTAAATAAAATTTTAAATGTTGGCAAGGTATGCATAAATACTTATATTTATGGACTTATAGTTTTAAAGGTTGCCACACAACAAGACCACAAGAAAATCCTGGAATAGTACTGAAAATTAAAAATATATATATTGGTACTTTTTAGCAGGAAAATTAAAAATATATATATTGGTACATTTTAGCAGGAAAATTAAAAATATATATATTGGTACTTTTTAGCAGGATGCAATATTTATGTGTGAAAATATTGATTATTTTTACCAGTCATTCTTTCTTTGGGATTTTTTAAAAAGTCGTTTGGAATTATCTTGGAAATTTAGCACGCATTTTGAGTGGCAACCATATTTAAGTAAATTAAATTATTATATGCTTGTAAGTACTTAATCAGAGAAGTGTGTGTTTTTAATATTTTTGTTGCATTGCACCTTCATCCACTTAGTGTATTCTGGAGAAAGGGTGGTGGCTCCTTTAGTTTGAGGTTTTCAGCAAGAGTTTAGATTTGGTTTCATCAATCAATCAATCTAAACTCTGGTAGGCATGTTTTCAGGTTTTTTGTTTTGTTTAATATTGCCACATTCTTCCAATGATTTGGCTTTTTAATGAAGAGGCTTAAAACACAAAATATTACGATTTTGTGGTTTTATAAAACTTCTTTTTTTTTACAAGTAATTGATAATTTTAATTCACAAGTATAGAGCCTTACATACAGCAATTTCTAATATTCAAATTGTCTTTATTACATTTTTTAATATCTCTATTGTAGTAATATTGTGCTTGCTGATCAGATGCACAAGTGTGTTTTTGAAGGTAAGAAAATATTCTTTCTGCTCTCTTTTGAGATTCAATATTTTTAGTCAGAAAGAGTCATGAAGATATTTTCAAAAGAATTTGTAACAATGTGTTGAATGATGGAATAGTTTAAATCCAGATCATCACAGATTTTGTAGAGGAAATGGTATTTACCGATTGAAAAGGTTACGCATATACTCTTGTTCTTTCCGTGTGGGAAACGTGCCACTCAAAAGGAGTAGCCACCCTCTCACAATTATTAGTAGTCGTAACAAAAAATGTGTGATTCTAAGTGTGTAATAAAAAAATTTGTAATTGGAAAGTTATTTTTGCTGTTGTGAAAACACTGAAAAATTCTGCAACGATACCCACTGTTTCTACACCAGTATTCTTTAAATTCAAGAGAAGCAATTATAATGGAAGAAGTTTTATGTTGCCACACTCTATTCATGTAATGCAGTAGAGCATCATTTGGTGAACCTTTCCAGACCAACCTCTATGTCTAAATATATATTTCAAATAATAGATCAATAATAAAAATTCTTGATGTCAAACAATAATGCATGTTCCCATTCATATAAATGAATGTTTGTTAATAGAAAACAAGTCGTTCATGGGTTCTCTATATACTCATTACAGTAAAACCCGGAGGTTCAGGTAAACGATATTCTACTGTTTAGGAAGCTTCATTTGGTGTGACCATGGAAGTATTGTGCTAAGGAAGTGTGAATCTTTCTGTTATTTTAATGGATTAAATCGAAGCCTACCGGTATAGATGCAATATGTCCGCCGCGCATGCGCCATGTTATTGTATTGATTGAGGCTAACATTCGATATCGATGAACGATATTTCTCTTCTTTAAAAAGTAAGAAATGCTTTTCCTCTAATTTTACGTGTGAGGGATTCGACTTGATGCTATTGACTTGGTTATAAATTTGGTTTCATTTCCCCAGTTTGGTACTTCCATGGGTAACTTGTCACTCTAATGCTAATTTTTTTTTGTTTTCCCGAGTTCAAACACGAGGAACCTAGTCGTCTGATTTTTTTTACTTCTGTGTTTTGGACCTCTACTCTGTTAAAAGCTATTGGACTTTGTTTCCGATAGAATTCAGTGTCTTTTCTTCAAAAAGCGTATTTATTTCAAATTTGTTCTATGTGAAGCTATTATTTCAGAATGTAGAATTTTTATGTCAAACTTATTTTTTATAGAACATAGGTCTTTTATTTATGTATATCAGCAGCCTTCTTGCTTGGTTCTCTTATGTATTGAAATTTTATAATGTTTGTATTTTGCATACACACTTTGTAATTGAGGTTTGCTGAATTAAAATGTGTTCCCGTACAGTGAAGCTTTATTTGTATGGCCTTGTCTGAAAACAATATAACTTGTAAACTATTTTTTTTTTCATGTTATAATTTTAATTCAATATGAGAAACAAAATAAAACTTATAAAAACGCAGTATTAAATAATAAAAAAATTGAATGTCACTCCTCTTAAGTAATAGTCAAGGTTACGTTGTGAACGTTAAACGCTTCTTTTGCAGACTTCATGTGCCATCTGACTATTGAAGAAACAGCCTTTGAGATCTGCAGATTGTGATATTCTTAAAGTATGTTTTGGACACTTTGGTGCAGGGCAGGAACATGTAGATAGACTACTATTTGTGCCGATACGTGATAGATTTCGACGAACCGTTCACAGATTTGGGTCGTCGTCAATAGCCCAATGTCTCTAGTGTGACATTTTTATACAAATCGAACAATAGATTTGGGCCGTTAATGGAACGTATGTCGTTCCCTGGAGAATTCTTTAACGATGTATCGACGTTAGTTTTTTTTAGTTAATTAACGTTGCACATCGACTATTAGCAACAGTTCTGGGGCCTTTCTCGAATATGTAACTACGGAAAGGTCTTCAGGGAACTGTTGAAGGCATGTGCGTAGGAAGTACAGTAGAACTTCACCTTTCCGGATCAATTAAGAACAGTTCTCATCCGAATAATCGAATACCCATATAATTGGATATATCATGAATAAATAGTTATTTCTTAGTAAAAAAACGAATTTTGCTTTAGTATGCAATTTAATGACTTTTACAAACAATATCGTTCACCGATAATAAACTTAAAATGTGGATTTTGCTGATTTCTTTATTTTCCTCAAAGCGATCCGGATAATTGTCGATCCGCATTGTTTGATCCGGATAATTGGAGTTCTACTGTATTTGTAAATGCCTTGCAAACAAAGCGATGATTTTATCGTAAATCTTTGGTCGAAATGTGACGGCGTCGGGCTGTCCTCCGATGGCTGCGTGCATAGCGATCTGATAATCGGCGAGTTGTTCCTTTCGCGTACCAAATAATATCCACGTATAAGTGACTGGTGGACATTAAATCTGAACATAATCTGATAGCCTGACACCTATTGATGTTGCGTCGGGTGCCAGTTTAGGTTTTGATCTCGTCATCTGACCATGGTTCAAAAATACGAGGCATTGTTCCGGGTCTTTCCTTCGAGATAGGCACTGAACCTTCGCCAATAGCCCAACACTGCATAGTTCTAGTGCGACTTAATTTCAACCTACCATCTCAAATTGATTTATTAAGGTCTGATGCTATTTATTAAATCGGACAATAAAGCTTTAGGTTGGTTTGGTTTGTTTAATTAACGTCGCACTAGAGCTGCACAGTGGGCTATTGGCGACGGTTCGGGGCCTATCTCGAAGGAAAGACCCGGGAACGATGCCTCGTAATTTTGAACCATGGTCAGATGACATGGACAACACCTGAGCTAGCACCCGACGCAACCTCAATAGGCGTCAGGACATTGGACCCCGATCAGATTTATCGTGCATCAGTCCCGTATACACGCCAGTATAATTTGTTGGATGTTCTGGACGACTTTCTAGTATTTTTATAGCGAAGCTGGCAATCTTCCGATCGCAAGATCACTACTTTTTTACTTTTCTTTGTCAAGTCCATCGTATAGATTCGAACCACCAATCCTCTGATTAGTAGCTGAACGCCTTATCCACTAAGCAACTGGGGCTCCGAATAAAGCTTTAAAAAAAAAAGTTGTTTGAGACTATGCAAGATCAAGGGCTAAAAGGTTTTACATGAAATGTCATTTCAGCAGATAAAAGGAATTGGTGGTCAACGATGGTTTGATTTTGTTAATTAACGCCGCACTAGAGCTGCACAGTGGGCTAAGACAAAATAAAATGTGTTGGCGTTATGGGTTCTCATCCTCTCCGCGTACGTACTTTGCTGTATTTTAAAATTTTTATGCATCAGAACTTTGATCGTTTCGATAGAAAAATTTCTATAGAATGAGATCAAAGTTATGTCAACAATGCTATTTCTCGCTGTGTTATAGTGTATGGTTGGTTAATTTCACGTCGTCCTAGAGCAGCACAGTGGGCTATTGGCGATGGTTCGGGATCTATTTCGAGGGAAAGACCCAGGAACATTGCGTCATATTTTTTGAACCATGGTCAGATGACGAGGACATCACTTGAGCTGGCACCTGACGTAACCTCAATAGGCGTCAGGACATTGGACCCCGATCAAATTTAACGCGCACCAGCCCGTATATATATTATTGGATATTCTAGACGACTTTTAGTATTTTAGTAGCGAATCTGGCAATCCTCCGATCACATGTTCGATACATATTTACTTTTTGCAAGTCCACTTCGTCGGGTTCGAATTCGCAATCCTCTGACTGAACGTTGATTCACTGGCTACCGGGGCTCTGTTATAGTATGAATGGATCACCTTAAAAGAGTAAGTAACATGGTATTTATATCCTGATACTCGATTTTAAAAACATTTTTCACGTAAAAATTTTTGTTTTGGTCATGGAACCTGAACCCTTTAATCGAAATTCTAACCCAAATTTAATACTTTCATTATTCTACATTAAAATATCATAGGATAACTGTGTTCTATACCCATAATATCTATAGCAATAAAAGGAAGTGTCTGTCTGTAGATCGTAAAACGTCTACTTTTTCTGTATATAAGTTTTATTCATCCTCAAAATGTGCACCTGACTTGTAAAATTCTGTTTAGTTTTGTTTTTAAATAATTTGAAATTTTGCGTAAATAAACATATTTAAAAAAAAAAAGATTCTCAATGTCCGTAACTTGCCTCTGCAGCTTTGTCGGATAGCGCGCATGATTTCGGAACAACAGCGGAGTCGAGTCAACGCCTACTATATAGAAAGCTGTATGGCACATGCTTTTTAAGTCGCAAACTGAAGGTCGATTTCAGTTCGTGACCAACAGGAGTTACGATTTTGTTTTTCTCCGCCCTTTCGACCTTCAGCTTTGTAACGTAAAAAGCATGTTTTATAGGGTTTTCTATGCAATGGGCGATGGTCAAGTTCAGACGAGTGCCACCCATTAAAAGAAATCTATATGCCTTTTCCCCCAGCAATGTTAAGCTAAACTTGGTCGTATACCAATATGAACAAGAAAACAAAATTAGCAGTCATGTTAGTCTTTTATTATCAAAAGGAGCCCCAGTTGCTCAGTGGATAAGGCGTTTAACTACTAATCAGAGGATTGGTGGTTCGAATCCGTGCGATGGACTTGACAAAGAAAAGTAAAAAAAGTAGTGATCTTGCGATCGGAGGGTTGCCAGCTTCGATACACAAACACTAGAAAATCGTCCAGAACATCCAACAAATTATACTGGCGTGTATACGGGACTGGTGAACAATAAATCTGATCGGGGTCCAATGTCCTGACGCCAATTGAGGTTGCGTCGGGTGCCAGCTCAGGTGTTTCCTCGTCATCTGACCATGGTTCTAAAATAACGAGGTGAATGTGTATGTGTTCTCGGGTCTTTCCTTCGAGATAGACCCCGAACCGTCGCCAATAGCCCACTGTGCAGCTCTAGTGCGACGTTAATTAACCAAAACAAAACTATTATCAAAAGTTATTTATCAATTAGTTATTAGAAATTTTTAGTTATCATTTATTCGTTAGTTAGAAATTGTTAATTATCAATAATTTGTTAATTACCTAATTTCATTAGGAAATAATTTTAAATAATAACAATTTGGTTATTATTGGATAATAGTAGAACATTTTAAATCTGAAATCCTATGGGGGGGGGGGGGGGGGGGCGCACGAAATAAATTATAACTAGCGTATACAAATCCTAAAAAAGAAAAAGCAAGTTCCATTTGAAAAACGATTTAAAAGATATATTTATAATAAAATTTCTGCCTAATATTTGTGGAAACATCGGTCGTTTCTCTAAAGAAAAAAAAAAGATTTGGAGTGAATATTTTGCAGACTAAAATGGTCACGTTCAGCTATTTATCAAATTACGAATTAATCATTCAGTTCCATTAAGAGTTTTAAACACAAATATTTTCACTTAAAAATACACACATGTGGCTAGTAGAATAAACAGATTCCAAAATAGTTTTGAATTCGTTTATTCAAGTCTCTCGAAATCCTGAATATCATTGAATATGTTAAGTTTAACTATTAATAAATCAAATTTTAGAATAAGTTGGATATGGAAATGCTCGTTCGCGAACTCGTTGAATCTTTTTTTCACCTTTTCAGATCCACTTCAATTAAATACGCATTCAGTCACGTTCTCAAAAAGTTATCCATTCGTTCAATTCAATTGATTCGATTCAAAATACATAGGTTGTATTTAAGTAGTATTCGGGCGGAATCACGTGATGTTTTAAGATGTTTAAGATACTATCTTTTAAGATGGCTAGTTGGTTGAATTAACATCGCACTATAGTTGCACAATGGGCAATTGGTTCGTGGTCTATCCAATACATCCTATACAAGAAGGCCCGTGCATGCATCTGTGACGTCATCTGGAAAGTCCACTAAGTTAATTTTTTTCGGAAAACATCAACACTACTATTTATTTTTAACCGACTGAATAGCGCGCCACCAAAACTAAAAAATAAAACCGCCAAAAATTTTAAATTAAAATCCCCAAATTTTTAATTTTACGACCAAGTTGAAAAAAATTTAATTACTTTATATTAATTTTATATTACAACTTTTTGAAGTTGGTGCCAATTTACAAAAATTATACATAAATTTTGGCGCCGGTTTCGAAAAGTTTTAATAAGTATAAAATTAAAATTAAATAATTCAATTTTTTCAACTTGGTCGTAAAATTAAAAATTATTTTTTACTTTTTACACATTTTCTTTAAGTCGGTTTTCCTTTTTTTTAAAAAAAAGATTATTTTATTTGTATAAATCTTTATAGATCTAATGAGTGATAAAATATAAATATTAAAATATATTTCACTGATAGGTTAACAATTTGTTGAAATTCACGACGTACGAAATCGATAATGAATTAGGACTATTAAAACACTTTTTTTAAGATTATATAGATCAACAATTTTCTCTATATTGTTAATAAAGTGATATATAGATTTACTATTTAACTGTATAACTTATTTACATCGGATTTTTTTTTCAATTCCTTTATATTAATTAAATGGTGAATAAATGAAATTTTTTATTTAAAAAAAACATCTGGGATAAAAGGAAAACATATAAATATTTTACTTGCTTCTGTGAGGAAATTCTATGAATCCAAATAAAGATTTGTAATTATTTTCTAATAGTAGTTACTAGTTAACCAGTATATCCCACTCAATAAGTGAATTAAAAGATTTTATTGTAAACATAAGCAAAATTTGAAATGTAATGTAAAAACCTGTAAACCTTTTTTTTTTAAAAGTGAAAGTTAAATGTTTTATATTTTTTGTTTATAAAAAAAATAAGTTTTATTTGTTATATTAATAGCAACTAATGTTCACTTATTCGAGATCCTTCTATTTTAAATTTTTAAGTTTTCTGTTCTTGTTTCTGTACTTACGTCTTGAAGATAATTTAAGATTGATTCCGAAGATATCATGACATCAAACTAAGTGAAATAAAGAACGAAGGAAACATTAACAATTGGACCTTTCGAATGAAACACTATTAATCTTAAAATAATTAAATGAAAAATAATGTTCTTTGCGATCCTACCTACAAATATACGTTAACATGAAAATCTTGATTGCTCACTTTTTAAAAAAAAAAAAGTTTTTACATTTCTACATCATATCCAAGACTTAACTTACAAAGAACTGCGTATTTTTACATTGACGAATATTATGTAATACAAAAAATACTATGCGTGCAAACATGGATACTGGTAACTTCCAATATTTTTTAAAATAATTTTTTATTGAAAACCGTTTTTCCATTGGAATTACAGTTTAGAATTACAGTATCACGCTTGGCATATTTTAACATAGAGTTGGTGGGGATTTTTTCCTACCAGTGTGTAGAAATGCCCCACCAGTCATGCAGATTTGCCCCACCGGAATTTTGTTTTGTTTAATCAATTTTTCATAGTAAAAACATAAACTTGAATCTGTGACATGGGAAAGAATGACGTTAGACAGAGACAGATCCCCATTCCTGTGAAAAGGCCCGATTTCGACACTCAATCTCCTCAGATCCCCATTCCTACAGATGTCCCTTAACTTAATGGAAAACTTACTGGGATTACTATTGTATCTTTAACGAGGGAAAAAAGGTTTCACACCCCTCCCCCGTCTAGCTATTTCCCATCCACAAAAATCCTTCAACTGAGTGGTGGAGCAGTTGACAATATATTTCGGATTGCCTACTGTTCAAAATCGGTTTATTGCATCCTTTCTTATCTACGCAGGATCTCTTAATTGGATACCAGCTGTTTTTTTATAGTCGGGAAAACTCCTGGCATGTATGTAAAGGGATTAGGGCAGAAATATATGGCCTGGAGGTGTGGGAGTGTTATAAGGGGTGGAAAGTGATTCAATGGATCTTTTTGGTATGGTTCTCTTGAAATGTTGCCAGTACAAAAAAAACTGTTCACAAACAAGACGTGCCAGTATCATTCCTTCGGCCGATTTTTCACTTTAATTTTAAAAGATATTTTTACCTTCATTTAAAAGCTACAGAAAGTAAGTAAATTACATTTATTTTTTATGTAGATTTCTTTTACGGTGTGTAGTTTAACTAATTTTTATTTGTATAGTTAAAAGAGATTTATAATTTTTAATTTTGGGGGGAAATGTATTTCCCGATGTTAATAACAATTTGAAGGGATCATTAATTACAAATTTTAATGCATATAAATAGAGGCCTACATTTTTCAAAATTTATTGGGGAGGGGTAGCTCTAATTTTTAATAAAAAATGCATAAACAATATGAACGTATAGCCAGTCTTTCAAAAGATTATACAAGATTATGCACGATTAAAAATATGTTTTAGTTTCTTTTTTAAATTTTATTGGTATTTCAATATGAACAAAATATATCATGGATGTATAATTCTAAGCTAACCAAAATTAGCATATATAAGTTATTTGTACTAAATGTCTAGAGTGAAACGACAGCAAGAATAAGGTTAAAATAATTTATTTGAAAAATATTTTTTTTTCGTTACTTACGTATGATCAAAAAGAGATAAAATATTTTTTATTAAAATTGTTATGAAAATGTTTTATTTTTAGATATTTTCAATATATTGATACCAATATAAATTAATCAAAAAGTAAAAAAAAATGGATATATTACTTTTTAACAATGTAATGTGCCAGGTTAATGGAACTATTAACAAAATCTCCAACTATCTTACTTAAAAAGCCATTCCATTAAAATTCTGGGACAGTAAGTCTTAGTCTCGCCACCAAATCTTTCATTGGATATTTATATTGTAGGTTCAGAGCCGTAAAGTTTTCTAAATTATATTTGAGGGGGGGGGGGGAAGCCCGTGGGCCCAATACAAGCTTACGTTTATGTGTAGGTTACATGAAATATATGAGTAACTTTAATAAAGGTGTTGGTAGAAATGAAAATGTGTCTGAAAGTTTGATTAAAAAAGTAAATAACTTCAAAACAATGCAAAAAAATAGTCAAAATTTTGTAAATGCCATTTAATACTAGTTTTTTTTATTCAACTACTTATCTTAGATTTTTATTTTAGATGTGCATGCGTCGATGAAAACGGCAATGCTTTAAATACTTATTTTTTGATAATACTGTTATAAATCTCAAATAACTTTGATTCACTATAAACTTCTATTTCCCCACCGAAATAATTTATTTGTTTTAATCTTGAAAAAGAATTATTTAATATTTTCAAAAAATGTGGACTTTAAGGGAAGTGGAGTTTGAAAGAGGAGTTCCATCATGTAATTTTAACTCGTGGTCGCACCACATTCCATGCAAGTGAAAAGGGTCATTTCCTGCTATAACATGTTGATGTCAGATCATATAGGCAGTCAGATAATTTCGAAACAATTAATAAGAGACCCATCATAGTCTTAAATGGAGAAGGAACAGCATTTTTCAATCACCGCCCTTCAGTTCTAAAATTTCTGCAGCTGAAGGAACGTCAACAAAAGTTGCCGGAGCAGCAATTTACAAAAGCAGAGATTATATAAAAACATTTTTCAGAAATGATAACAAGTTTTAATAAAGTATTGTGTTTTTTAAAAATTTAAAACTACTTATATTTGTGCTGAAAAATAAAATATTTTTCGAATACAAATAAATAGAATACTATTTGTTCATCTTATAAAGTAAATGCTTTTTAAATACAAATAAAACGTTAAAATACGCAATAAAAATCCATGAAATCTGGACATGTTTCGGGAGATACGTCTCCCTTCATCAGTTATGCATCAGATATGCATCATGCTACTTATGTAATGTTATTAATGCACATTTTGTTTGTAATATGCTCGAGTACTAGTCTAAAATTTACGTATGTATACGGATTTAGATGTATATATACTATAGATTTAAAACTTTACATTTGTGTAAAGTAAAATGGCGGAAATGTAGGAAATATATATATTTAAATACAAAACATTAGGGTTTTTTTTAAAAAAATATTGAAATTTTTTTTTAATAACATTTTGCATTATGAAAAGAAATAAAACATACTTTTATGAATCCTTAGAAAATTTCATGAATTCGTTAATTTCTTTTAAATAAACTTTTTAATTAACTTTTTACAGAACAAATAATTTTAAACTAAATTAATTAAATCACACCGCTCATTTTTGTGAAAGTACAAATACAAATATTGACGACCAACAACAGGCTCAAGGCTCAACAAGGTTGGTCCATCTAGTACCTCTTAACTATCCCCCAATGCATATCTAACTTCTTCTTAAAATCCGTTACTCCTTTACAATTAACAATATTCACTGGCAAGTTGTTCCATTTGTCTATTACCTTATTATAGAAATAGTGTTTTCTCCCTTCCCGATTAAAATGGGATTTGTTTAACTTAAACCCATGACCTCTCGTTCTATCACTCATATTAAAATCTAAACCCTCCACATCTCCTTGTTTGATAATTTTGGTTGTTGGTTACTTAAATTGTAGTACGTTATCGCTCATTTACTGTGTAATTGTACTCAAATAAAAACGAGTAGGTTTAGGTACTCATTTTTAAGTACCTTTTTTTTACGGTAAACTATTGTAACTTCTTGTGTTAACGACTTTGAGGGAATTTTTTTTGGAATACACAAAAAACGGTAAAACCGTTTCTTCGATATTTAGACCGTTTTTAGATTAATATTTCTTAATTTGAATGTCACTCTCGCAGATAATTGTGTAAAGAAGAGAGAATTGTTTTTGGCATTGTGATTCTTGTTAAAATCTACCATTATTTGAATGTGTGCTATTAAAGTAAATTTTTTAGCATGAACTGCGTTAATTAAATTTGGTGGTTCAAAATGGAAATTGGATGCTTTGAAGATGACTTCTTTTGATCCTTTAATTTTTTAAATGGGTGATCATATTATTCTGTAAAAACAATTAGATATCCATAAAAAATATTTTAAATGAAAAAAAATTATTACTGCGAAAAAGTTAGGTCTGAAAAGGTCAAAGATACCCCAGTTGCCCAGTGGATAAAGGCGTTCGGCTAGTAATCAGAGGACTGCGAGTTCAAGCTCGACTTAGTAGACTTGACAAAGAAAATTAAAAAGGTAGTGATCTTGCGATCGGAGCCAGCTTCGCTACTAAAATACTAGAAAGTCGTCTAAAAATATCCACAAAATTATACTGGCGTGTATACGGACTGGTGCACGATAAATCTGATCGGAATCCAATGTCCTGACGCCTATTAAGGTTGCGTCAGGTGCCAGCTCAGGTGTTGTCCTCGCCATCTGATCATGGTTAAAAAATACGAGGCATTGTTTCCGCGTCTTTCCTTCGAAATAAGCCCCGAACCGTCACCAATAGCCCAATGTGCAGCTGTAGTGCGACGTTAACTAACCAAACCAAACCTGAAAAGGTCAAAAGCGTAACGGGATGTTTCAATGCTGAAATCCCACGCAGCTCATTTTAAATATATTTCATGCCTTCAAAAATACCCACTTATCTGAAAAATTCGATTCCCGCAAATCGTTTGAATCGAGAGAAATCTCGCTTCTCCAGTCGTCGCGCCGACTGCGCGTGCGTCGCACCCCTCCCCCTCATGTGAGAAGGACTCTTCGAGGTCAGAGCGGCCGGAGGGATCGTCTGCAGCAGCAGCAGAAAGGTGAGGAAAACCTTTTCTCCGTAGAATCGAACGATGCATGCACCTTTCACCGCTTCGGAAGGGTCCGAATGTCGATCCGACGATATCGAATTGTATTCACTTTAAAGAAACAACTCGGAAAAACTAGATTGGGTATCCACGTAAAATGGAATTTTTAAAGAAATTGACATTCATTAGGACGGTTTTTACTTTTAAAAAAAAATTAATAATTTCGTCAATAAATTTCCGAATTTGGTTTTTGTTTCGTGACATGAGGTATTTTGATGAATTCTAAGATTTACATAATTACGTGTTTCGATGAATTCTAAAATTTAAGTGAAAATTATTTAAAAATGTTGAACATAAATACATCCGAAAAGAAAGCATTTTTAAGTATTATTAAATAATAAATGTTTTATTATTGTCTTGTAATTATCAATATATAAAAGTAAAAGAGGTTTTTGGAACCATGGTCTAGAATCAAAATGATTTTTTACTATAAAAATCATAAATTTACCTTCGTTGTCGAACTTGGTGTCTAACCTTGAACCGTAATAAAGTTAAACGGGTCAAACTGTCAAAATTATAAATTTGTTTCTACAAGTATATATCGTTGTTTAATTTTATCGTGTTAAAAATTCGTAACAAAATGGGCTATAATTATTTTATTAATAATTGGTTTCAGAATTTTATAATATTGGTTCAAATTATATTATTTTTATTTCAAACTGTTTAGAGAAGTTGATTTAATTAATCAATTTAAGTTTTGCGTTCCAAATTAATGAATGTCAATTTAGAAGTATAAAGTTGTATAATGAAATATCCTAAGATTTATACCTAAATAAATTTTGACTTTTGAACTGAAATCGTAAAGAATACTAAACGTATCATAATCATTCCATTATAAAATCAATGTTGAACAATAATATCTTTAGCAAAACTTCATATGATTCAGAATCCAACCTGATCCCAACTATTTATACTTATAGATGTATTTATAGAAAAACTAGCTTTTTCTTTCCTTAAAAAATTATGGACTTTTGCTGGACTAATTTTCAATATTTTTTAATGAGAAATTAAAAGTTTTCTTTCATTTCGTTAACTTTCATTTGTTGTAAAACTTCTTTCCTCTTTAATTAGAATTATTTTCATAAATAAAAAACTTATTTTTTTAAGAGTAACCTAAATTCAGAACACGTAATTTTTTTTTAAATAAACATCACTAGCTATTTTATTACATTGGTGTAAATTTTTACCACATAACTTTAACTTATTATAGGTTTTTTTTACCATAATAAACCCTGTTATAAGGTTTGGAAGGTATTCGTGATTTTCTAAAAACAGTTAAAAGTGGATTAAATCATCCGTTTTGACAATGGGATGCTAAAATACTTTCGACAGTGAGTATTTTAAACAAATTCCCAACGCGCAATTTTTTCACAATATTTAATTGAACAGAGTACTTATTTAATATGACACTTTAAATGTCTTCAACGTTACTTTATTTAAATGTATCACTTCACTTAAAAATATAACGCCTTTATAAAATTATCACTTCCCTTAATAATATAACGTTATTTTTTTTAAAAAATACTTTTTTGCTCCACATTCCAATTTTGTATTTAATTAATCAATTTATACCCATTTAATTTTGTAGAAAGTGAACGTTGAATATAATCGTGTTGACATTCATCATGTGTGTGTATTTAAGTTTACATCATTTAACTAAATTTTATTCGTGAATCTAACTGATAGAATTTAAAAATAGTTTTTAGTTGATTTTTTTAAAGTTAAATAAGTTTTTAAAATTGCGTAATTATAAACAACAATGTTAATTAATAACTAACAGTTAAAACTAACAAAAATTAATTGATAATATTTAAGTGAAAATGTATTCCTTCAATATTATTGTGTAATTTTTAAAAGATCTAATTTTGTGATCTGTTATGTTATCTATTTTTAAAAGCGCCTTTTTAAGTTTAGATAAAAATTAGAGAAATAATAAACTGTGATTAAATAATTAAATTTATTTTTAGTTTGTTCTTCGAATGTCCGAAATTTTGTTTATATTGGAATGTTTGAAATAAATTATACGGAACAATTGACATTTACAAACAAGGAGCAAACATTCAAAACATGTTTTGTCGCATTAAGATGATTTAAGAGAAAACTCAAAAATTTTTCCTAAATGCATCGTATCATATACATATTTCAACTTTTCATGTTTATTTCAATAAGACAATACATATTTTGGATGACTAAAATAGTTTATTTCGATAGTAAATCTGAAGTAATATGAATTCATGAATGTAATATTCTAATTTCTTGAAATTTTGAATGTTTACTTACTAAATATCACACGAAATTTGGTTTGACAATCAATTTTGCAAAGACATATTCCATAATATAATAAAACTACTCCTAAAGTATAAAAACATTCATTGATTAATTGTCTGCTAAAACATTGATAAAAATCTTACACTTTTTAGGTTAACTCTCATAGGATGCAAAGTTTTACAAATGATAATTTCTATAAAGGTTTATGGGAGAATAACTTTTTAAACTTAAGATTATGTTGTTCTCTTTCGTTGCTAAAGACATAGAAAATAACAAGTCTTACTTTAATAACTTAAAGGTGATACTCAAGTGCAGGGTTAATAAAATGTATTGATATCCAAGTGATATCATATTTTAAATGGGGTTAGATAAATAACAAACTAATGAAAGAAAAGCATTTTTTTATGTTCAAGAACATTTAGTTATCGTTCAATTAAAAAAAACAGGTATGAAACAACATGTCATTATTTTGGTGATTGAGAGTCGTCGCTTGAGTTCAAAACATTGAAAATATTTAATAATTTCATGTTAACATAGAAAATTAATATCCAAATCGTACTTCTATCAAAAAGTATTTTACTCATAATCAATTATAATTCTTTAATTCCTAATTTTATCAAAACTATTTTTTTTAATATACTACGAACATTATCTTAAATATTACAACTTAAAAATTCGCATAATTAAAAACTACTTGTTTAACTTTTAGACATTTTCACGTATGTGATTTTAACATCCAGTTAAACACTCCTTTTTACTTAAACTCTCACTTTATCTTCGAATGCTCTAAAGTTCTACACAAATTTCAATTATGCAAAAATTATATATAACATAACACTATGTTGCTATAAATTAGTTAATGAAAAGTCCATAGATTAAGGTGTATCACACGTAATCATTAAATTTGCAAAGTTTTAAGTGTTAAAATTCTAACCAGTGAATTAATAACGATCATGGCGTGTTGGTAAATGGGGCTTTTATATGAGGACATCAATGTGGGATAGCTATTAAAAATATTAATAGAATATTAAGATTTATTAAAAGAAAGAATCATCTAAATCTAAGGAGGTAATTTTACCAATGTAAAGGAGTTTGGTTTGGCCTCATCTTGAATATACAGCAAAATTCCGGTCACCTCATCTTTAAAAATATATTGATTTGTTCGAACGGGTCAATACAGGGCCAAGAAAATGGTTGAGGGTTCTCCGGAAATGAATAATGGAGATAGGATTAGATCTATAAATATATATACAATCGAGGAGAAAAGGATCAGAGGGAGCCTAACTCATCTATTCAAACTTATCAAATGGGGTGAGGTGGAGAGATTAACATTTAATATTACCATTGGGACTAGAGATCAGGGATTCAAGTTATACAAATCACAGCTTAATCGAGAATGTAAAGCATTGTTTTTAATAGGGCAATAGACAAATGGAATAGCTTGCCTGATTGCGTTGTTAATTCTTCGGGAATGTGTAGTTTTAAAAAGCAATTACATCGGCATTGGAGAATCGGGAGAATGTGTAATATAAACAGGGATAACTCTCCTGTGCCTAGATCCTGTAGTTGGTCGCCATTATATAAAAAGTAAATGTTTAGTTTTTAAGAATTTTTTTAATTTTTCATAAAATAGGATTTTGAAGAAACGGAAAGTTATATATAAAAAAAACGTGTATTGATGTAGTGCATTTAAAATTTAAGTCGGGATTATCATAGGAATTTTTGCACAAAAGCCTTAATGAGTCTTGCTAATGTTTAAAATATAAATAAATACCTGTTTATTCCTTATAAAATAGGACTTTTAAATGCAATTGAATTATTTTTCAGTGTAGAATTCAAAACGAATACGATAGAATCTTTGAAACCAGAGTTGCTTGGAATAAGTTCATAAACTTGTCGTAAATAGTATGAATGAAGATTAATGAAGTAAACAATCTCCTGTTACTCTCAGTTAATCTTTTGACACTCGTCATTGATCTACTAATTAATGAATCTTAAAGGCCGAAAAATAGTATCTACAATT
The DNA here is from genome assembly GCA_963932185.1 of Troglohyphantes excavatus. Lineage (NCBI taxonomy): Eukaryota > Metazoa > Arthropoda > Arachnida > Araneae > Linyphiidae > Troglohyphantes > Troglohyphantes excavatus. The sequence goes on from OZ010674.1 coordinate 16,952,058, forward strand.
CAAATATCTACATATAAACAGACGTTTAAGGATATTAACACAAATCGAAACTGAAGAGCAAAAAATAAAATTGGTTATAAAAGAAATAAAAAACCTTACTTGAACTGAAATGAAAAAAAAAAAATTATAAATATTTTAGATTTAAGTGGAAATTACTATTCTATCTAACGTTAGGCATGTAAGTTTTAGGTCCATTTCAATGAAATAGGGAATTTAAAAATGCTTGCCAAACAAATCTTAAACATAAAAAATGGAAAGAATGCGAAACTGAATAATAGGCCTTTATTTTAGATTTTACTTATTACATATATTTATTTTTTATGTAGGTGTTTTCTGCCATTACTAATATTATTTTCGTATACCTGTACCCCCCAAGGGAACGCGTAACATAGGTTGAGGACCGCTGCTTTAGACTTACGCTACTCCCTATTGTGTAAACTATCTACGTCCCCTGCGAAAATAGCAAAATGTTTTTTACAAAAATAAAAAAAATATTATTTTAATATCGGTTAAAACAAACTTTTTTTAACAATTTTTTTAACCCTAGGAAACATCTTACTTTTAGGCATCCAATATTTCCCTCTCCCATTTAAAAATTTCCCTCTACCTCCAGTGCGGTGTAAATTCAGCTTCTCTGCGCGTAGTTTATAGCCGTAGCAAAAGAACTTTTACAGATCGGTGTAGACTCGCTGCTCCCCTGATTGTGTAAATTATCTACGTCCTTTGCGAAAATAGTTAAAGGTTTTTGTGGATAGTAGGGAAAAAAATATTTTTTAATATCGGTTAAAACAAACTTTTCTTTAAAAAAAAATTCTAACCCAAGGAAACATCTTAATTTTAGGCATCCTCCTCCCTAAATAAACTTTCAACATTCCCTCTCCCTTAGGAGAGGCGTAAATTAAGCTTCTTTGCGCATACTCTATAACCGTAGCAAAAGTACTTTTACAGATGGCTTTATACTCGCTGCTCCCCTGATTGTGTAAATTATCTACGTCCCCTGCGAAAATAGTAAAAGGTTTTTGTGGATAGCGGGAAATAAAACTCTATCGTTTTAATATCAGTTAAAATACTTTTTTTGACAATATTTTTTAACCCTAGAGAATATTTACTTTATAGTTCCCTTGGGAAACGTTAAAAATAGTTTTAAGAAAAATGGGAATAAATATTTCTCTAGCAAAAATTACCCATAATTTAACTACATCCCTTTGTATATATTTTTAAATCTATATCTAATGAATTTAAGCATTCTGAAGTAGAATAGAGACTTTTAAATTAAACTTTTTATAATATATATATAGAAAATTGCATTCAAATATAATGTTACTGAGATGCACGTATAATAAAAAAAATCGAATGTTAGTAAACCTAGCCTACAAATTGCTGGATTATAGTACATTTGGAACTGCTAAAACGATTTTTGTTCGAAATTGCTATTGCAACGTATGTGTAGGTGTTCTTGAAATGATGTCAATGACATCCATGTAGAAATCAATAAAAGAACATGCAAAAAAATAATGGCGAATTTGATGCAAGTTTGTAAAGTTTTGATATTAAAATGTGCAAAAAATGAATGATTAATGAATAGTTTTACAACCACGCGCAATTGATGCTGAAGGTTGTTGTTGTTCTGAATTAAAACATGTTATTTTGAAGGAGAGTAATAGAATGTTGTATGAAGGGGACCTAGATTACTCTTTCTCGGAATAAAACTATTTTGAATTGCACTATTATAATTTTCATATACAATCAACAAATTTATTTCATTAGCAAACCATTACTCGCTCGTAAATGTGTATTCCATATGATAAAGCTGGTATCATTTTTGTTAAATGTGTCCCGTTGCATAAAAATGTTTTTACCATTGAATACAGGACTGTTGTTTCAAAAATTTCTAAATCGCCACACTAAATAAAAAAAAATCCCAGCAAACTCGAAAAAAAATCATTCAAAATAAAAACAAATTTACAGAAATGAAAAATAAGAATTGCAAAAATATACAGTTAAACTTTCCCAAACTTTCATTTCGGAACTTAAATCGCCAAATAATATCGCCAGATTGGCTCCTTTTCGCCAACCGTCTCAGGAACCGATCACACATTGAAGAGCATTTCTCGGCTAGGGCGTCACGGGGCACCTTTGCGAGCGGGGCTTACGTTCCACTTCCGATTCCGAACCGTGACCGAGGGCTGCCACCTTCACAGTTCTGAAAGAACCGCCAAACGACTGAAAGAAAATCGCCAATGTTCACCGCTAAATTAGGGCGCAACCATTAAAGGACAATTGAAACGATTTACTATTCTAACGAGCAGGCCAGCAAATAAGTCAGAATGAAACCTTCATCAAACATTTTTATAAAACCATCATGAAAACTGCATGTTGTGTCAAATACCTTTATAAAACCTGTATGTTTTTTTAAATTTTTAATTGCATAAAATTCATTAAATCATTTTAATGCAGATTTCATTTTCCATTAAATTATTTTAACGTAGAATATTTCAGCATAAAACCTTCAAGGTTACGACTTTAATGTAGGTTTTATAATAATTTTTTTAGATGAGAGTTGTGACTTAATTCGGAAATTGTAAATTAAAAAATGAGCATTTGTAAATTTGAAATGGGCAGGGGTAAAATTTATCAAGTTTGGGTTAATAAAATGAAATAAAACTATTAATATATACTTTGTATAAGAAAATATGAATATTTATTATTCATTAAATTTCCCAAAACCTTATAAAAAATTAGGCAGTTGTAGGCCGTGATTTGCATTGTAATGAGAGATTGAGTAGATTAATATTATTAAACAACATTAAATATTATTCGATTTCGGCTCTATACAATGAGGATGTAAATGCTACATTTGAATTAGTATTAAACTTAGTTGCGAACTTTTGTTTCTGAGAAGGTTTTTGACCTTTAGGGATTTTAGCGGATGAGTGGTTGTGCCCATAAAGATAATAAATTGAGGAGGTGCCCTATAGTACTAAAGAAGTGAAGCTTAAACTACAACCAATTTGTTGTTTGTAAAATAAGACTGGGAAGAGTGGCCTAGTGGTGAAGAATCTGGCTAGTAATCTAGTAAGGAAAGCAAGTTCAAGTATTTACGTGGACTTGACAAGTTCTTGAGATCGGTAGAGTTGCCAGATACGTGCCTAAAACTGTCTAAAAATATCCACAATTTCCACTAGGGACTGGTGAGCGTTAAATCTGATCGTAGTCCGATGTTTTAATGTCTTTTGATGTTGCGTCGGGTGGCAGCTCGGGTGTTGTCCTTGTTCCCGGGTCTTCGAAATGTGCCCCAAACCGTCGCCAATTGCCCCTGTGCAACTCTAGTGTGACGTTTGTTAACCAAGCCAATCCAATCAACTAATACTAAAATTCAATTCTTGTTTTATACATAAATAAAAGACCTCCCATGAAAACAATGCAATAGCTTAATCAACAATATATATAATGTTATCTTCAGATTTACGAATTTTATAAAACCCCACACTATTATTACAAGGCAGCGGGTGGCTGAGGATTGTCGTTCGAAATCTCGACTTGAGAGACTCGTAATCTCAATGTTGCCAGTTTCGTTTCCTCGTCGTTTGATAAAAAATCGTTCACCCTGCAGAGAGAACTCGTGCACGTTAAATTTGCCAAGGTACAAACATACTCAAGCGTGGGGTGCCAGCTTAGATGTTGTCCTCGTCATCTAGTTATGGTTGATAACGAGGCAGTGTTCCCGGATTTGATCTATAATTGCCACTAACAGTTTAAGTGTGATGTTAATTCAGATAAACAAAACATCAATAACAATCCTAAACTTCAACAGCATGACCAATGTGAGGACATTTGCGCCATGTCAAATTTAACGCACGCCAATTCGCTGTACATGGTTTGGCGGATGACGAGGATCTAACTAGCAACCATGCGATTGCGAGTTGCTTCTCTTCCGACCAGGCCATACCGGTGCCGATGAAGTGATGGGGTACTGGACTCAGAACTGGACGGCTGTCGTTCGAATCTCAACATAAGAGTCAAGCGAGCTTGTGGTCGGGAGGTTGCCAGTTACTCTTCTTGGTATCTTCTAAAAGAGATCTTGGTAGATTACATCCGCCGTGTAGAAAGCTTGGTGCACATCTGTCGTGGTTCAAATGTCCTTTCTGCTATGATGGGTTGCGTGAGATACCCACTCAAGTGTTGTCTTCGTCATCTAACCATTGTTCAAAATTACAAGGCACATTCCTAGATCTCTCCTCCGGGATAGGTACAGAGGCCTCCGTAACCGAGCGGTTAAAGGCGTCAGCTGGGAATACGAAGGTTCCAGGTTCGATGTCAAGCGATGGATTTGACAAAGAAAAGTAAAAATTAGTGATCTTGTGCTTGGAGGGTTGCCAGCTTCGCTACAAAATACTAGAAAAGTCGTACAGAACATCCGCAAAAGTTAACGGCGTGTATACGGGAGGTCTGGTGCACGATAAATCTGATCGGGGTCCAAAGTCCCGACGTATATTGAAGGCGTTGGGTGCCAGTTCAGGTGTTTCCTCTTCATCTGACCATGGTACTAAAATAACGAGGTGAATGTGTGTGTGAATGTGTATGTGTTCCCGCGTCTTTCCTTCGAGATACACCCCGAACCGTCGCCAATAGCCCACTGTGCAGCTCTAGTGCGACGTTAATTAACCAAACCAAACCTAAAAGAGATCTTGGTATATTACATCCGCCGTGTAGAAAGCTTGGAGCACATCTGTCGTGGTTCAAACGTCCTTTCTGCTATGACGGGTTTCGTGAGATACTCTCTCAGGTGTTATCCTCGTCATCTAACCATGATTCAAAATTACAAGGCACATTCCTAGATCTTTCCTCCGGGATAGACCAATATCCTATTGCTTAACTCTAGTGCAAAGTTAATTCAATCAAACATGCCATCTCGTGATACCTCTAATTTGTGAGGCAATCTTTCAATAACCAAAAATCGCGAAGCAGGCGAATCGCGCCAATAGTGGCATCCGTCTCACGATTTCGTGACGTCCCGCGATCTGATGCCACCGGGGGATCGATTGAGGAGTTGTTGGCTTTTCGACTCCCCGTAAACGACGTCATGCGATCGCCCTCGGATGACGTCACTCATCGATTACGCCCCTTCTTCCCGAAATAACTCCTTTCTACGCCCCTGGAGGGGGAGGAGAGAGAGGAGGAAGAGAAAGGAATAACGATTGGGGTGACACTCGCACCTTGGTCGTAATTTTTACTTTCTATTACTTTATCTACGGTAATAAAAGAACGTGCGTGGGTTTCAAAACCCGAAACGCCCAATTCTACTTGATATAAAACTTTGAAACTTTAAACATGGATTCCACATGAAACGTCGATTTTGCAACCTGAGATCTGGAATATTAAAAAATTTATATAGATGTTACCGTTAAAGTATGAAATCCGTTATTTCATAGAATACCTAGTTATTCCATGAAATAACTGATCGTGTCCGTTAAAGTGTAAAACTCTCTTGTATTTCATGGTTTAACTTGTTATTTCATAGAATAACGATCTTCAGCCCGTTAAAGTGTAAAATAAATGAAATTAATGTTGGATAAATCTCATTCTGAAGCCTCTGTGGGGTTTACCGTCCGTATCCCAGTGCCTGAAGTTGACAGAGGAAAAGGTGATGCCAAATCTATTTTAGCTATCATCATAAAAATAACCGAAGAAGGATTTTTCCAATTGGGCACAAGAAACGGCCGCATAAAACAATTATATTCCCGATCCCAGTTTTTATGGTACGTTTCCATAAATACCATTTATACGCTGCATAAATTAGATAAATTGCTTTTTTTTCATTTTAATTGTCTATCATTAGTTTAATTTCATTTTAGATAAATTGTTTATTTTACACTTTAACTGTCTCTCATTAGTTAATTTATAGAATACCTAGTTATTTCATAGAATAACTAGTTAAAGTGTCAAATTATAACATATTACACACTTTAACGGACACGATCAGTTATTTCATGGAATAACTAGGTATTCTATGAAATAACTGCATTGTATACTTTAACGGTAACATAGATATATAAATGAAATTTAAACTTAGTTTTTTTTCTTTTTTGGAAAATCAAGGCAACCTTTCCAAAAAGTTTTAATGCCTAAAAATTAAATAGACACTATTTATTGTAGCAAAATTAATTTTAATTTAGGCTAATTTAGCTACGCGACCTCTCTCTATATATCTTTTTTCTAATTGAGGACTAGAAATGGAAAACGACCTAAGTCCAAAAAAGATTATCTTTCAGGACAGCCGAAAAATGAAAAACACTCGCATTTGGTACTTATTGGGTTCTCCATTTCACTCAGATTTTTAACTATTACTATTGGAGTTCATACTTTGGGCGTTCTCTACTTTGTTTAGCTTGGTCTTTAGGACATTTTTCCGTAAAAATAAATATTTTAGATTTTTTTTTGGTACTTAGGTCGTTTTCCATTTCTTGTCCTCAATTATTGTGTTTTGAGATTAAAATTTGGAAAAATGAACCGAGTTGTTTAAGAAATGTTTGACGAAAATAATGATTGTACTTTAAATAATGTATGATTCTTTTCAAGGATATTTAATTTCAAATATCAAAAACATTTCATTGCGAGAAAGCAAAACGCAAAAAAATACCCCAAAACTTTTTATTTTATTTTTTATCTTCGTTTAAAAATATGATGCGTGGCGGTATTTATGGTCAACAAACATTTTTTTCGAAATTGTAAGAAAAAAAATATCGAAAATCAGCATATTTCAATCAACATCCGCTCTATTAATTAAGATGCATTAATAATTTAGTTCTCATTTGAATTTTTAGGTTTAAAGCAGTACAATGATAGTTACTATAAAATAACCTTCAAAAAAGAAAATAAAAGACTGGAAAATCAACTTTAAGAGAAAAAAAAAGCGATTAAAGTAAAAAATAATTTTTAATTTTAGGGAAAAGTGAAAAACAAATTAAATATTTTATATTAGTTTTTTCATTTATTGCAATTTTTTAAGTTGGTACTAATTTACAAACACCCTACCTAAATTTTGGCTCTGATTTAAAAAAAAAATTGCAATAAGTCATTTTTTTTATATTTTATTTTTCCCCTTTTTAATTTTTAATGTAACAGGGGGCTTCGCCGCCTACTATTATTCACCAAGAAACTCAAATTTTTACTCACGTTTTTCCACACCCTGGACAATATATTTTAAAATTATTTTGTTTAATACCGGGTAAAATAAATATGGTTGTAGGACAATCCCTTTCCACAATGAAAATATTTTGAAACCGGAGAAAATATTTTTAAAAAAGTCCGGTTAATCAATATTTCGGATAATTAAAGTCGAATAACCACATTTTTTTAAAACATTTTTTCCCAAGGTGAATTTGTCTCTATCCAACAAAAAATAATTCTTGAAGTCGAACAATAGTTTTTAAACGGTCCTGTTAATTGAAATTTCCTGGTACTTAAATGCCGGATAAGTTTATACTTTTTACAAAAGTTTTCGAAGTGAGATATTCCTTATCCAACAAAATAAGTGTGTGTATCCAAATATCAGAATTCGAAAAGAAATTATGCGCGAACATTCATAAAAAAACATACATCGGTTAAAAGGAAAACCTATAACGCTTTTATGTACTTATTGCTATAAAGAAAAATTTGTAAGAAAAATTTGAAAGTTTTTAAAATATTTTATAGCATAAGTTTTTTTTAAGTAAGTTTTTTTTTTCATTATAGTAATAGGGTGTTTGTTTTAAGCATTTTGCCTCTTCATACACCATTTTTTTCATTTTATCTTTTAATATAAGTATCTAATAACAAACAAAAAAATATAATTATTTTTAAATGTTTTATAGTAAACTTAGTGTGAATTTCAAAATACTGACCTTTAGCTTTTGAGATGCGAGTGAAAGAATTCGAGTTTATATATTTTACGACAGCAACTGTATTTTCCATTAGAATGATAAGCAAGGAAAGTTTTACTTATTAGTAAATTTAATGTTTTTTACTAAGTATTATTACTACTAACGTTAAATTACGAATTAGTTTGTTTGTTGTTTTAGTTTTTACGTTTTTCACTGAAAATAGCTACTTCCAAACAATATTGTGTACTTGTATATTATGTTTAATGTTAGTTATCACAATACTTTTCTTTTTTCCTTTCAGGATGAGATCTTTTGTCTGAAATACATCAGCTATTGGAACATTTTCGCAGTATTTATACTACCAATAATAATCGTCATTCCAAATTACGATTATTATAGGAATTTTGCTCGATCAAGAGTATAACAGTTTATAAACTCAACGATTTAATTGTTACTGAAAAGGAAACAAAAAAAGAAAAAAAAACAGTACAAAGTTTGCAGTGATTTTTGACAGTCAAGATATTTTTATTTGAAAAATATTTTCATAACAAAGTAAGGTTTGAAGACAGAATAAGAGTTTTTCTATTCAGAAAAACTATATCTTGAAACAAAAAGTTATCTTTCGACCGATGCAAGAAAAAAAGGATTCTTTCTTGTTTTACAATTCAGAAGTATTGCTTCTGAATACATTTTTCCGAAACTGTAATTTACTGTTTTGTTCCAAAATGTTGAATTCTAAACTTTATTGATTCAAAGCAAACTATCAAAACTTGAAAAATCATCTTTTAATCGAATTCCTATTTGAGACAAAAAAGAAGGTATAATGTTCCCTGTTTTTTACCAATTAGGAATCTTATACTAAGTGTTTATAAATTCACACAGAGCGAATCAAATATTGCAAATATATAAAAATTATCGCCTTTTGTATCAAGGTACCATACAGTGAACATTTTGGGGATTTTTCGGTGGTTTGGGCTCTTGTACAATTGGGCTTGGAAAGGCCCTTGCGCCTAACCAAGACGCTCATGTAGGAAGTGACGCTCTCATTTTCCCGCCCACCCCCTTCACGGTACCCCCCTTGTGGTGGGTCTTCGCAACAACATCCCAAACAATGTGATCGAGAAAAAGTTGAGAAGTTTCTTTCTCTCTCACCCTCCCCGCCCCCTTCTTCACCTGCCAGAGGACCCTCCTTTCTCTGTCCTCCACGGCCGGTTGTCCTCCTGAATAGAACCCACGTCGGTCAACTGTTCTCCAGAAGAGCCTCCGTTGATCTTCGTCCTTCTGAGTAGAACCTACGTCGGCCGTTTGTCCTCCGAAGAACGTTATTTTCATTCGTAGAAGCTCCGTCGGCCGTTCTAAAAGATTCGTTGATCTTTTACCTTTTTGAAGAATATTATCCTTCTAAAAAGAAGTGTCTTTGGGAGAAGATAGTAGTCCTCCTGAGTAGAAAGTTCTCCGGTTGATTGTCCTCCCGAGTAGAACCACTCTGATTGTACTCCTGAAAATGTGTGGATCGCTTAATGCTTTTGTTGGTGAATGCTGAAGAAATTTTTTATATATTTAAAGTTTCAACGAGGTATTAATGTGAAACGTCTTTTTTTTATTGAATAGGCATCATTTTACGGTAGACGTATACGTACTTTCCTGGATAAACGTATTATTATCGAATATGTCATATTACTAAAGAAAGACATTCTAAACCAGAATAAAAGTTCGATCAGTTACTGACTTCCTAAATCAGTCCTTTTGAGGAAATAAAAAAAATTAGAAACAATGCAAAACTTGCAATTCGAGCTCTAAGGTTGTTGTTCTCCTACGTAGAACATTCTTCGGTTGATTGTCCTTCTGAGAGAATTTTGTGTTTTTTGTTGGTGATAATTGTGAATAGAAATTCTCTTTAATCAAAGCTGCAACGGCCGTTCTCTTTGATATAGACATCAATTTCCAGTAGGAGTGTACTTACGTCCTTTATATGACGTTAATTGCTCTTCTTTAGAAATCTTCATGTCATATTAACTGAAGAAAAATATTATAATACAGAACAGATCTCAATCGCTTTTCTCAATCAACGGCCCCTCCCATTCAAACGGCCCCTATTCAAAACTGAGGGAATTCAATAGAAAAACAACGAAACGATGCAGAACATAATGCGCAAGCAGTGCTCGAAAGGCGAGCTGCCGGTGGGCAACAAGCTGGAGCTGCGCGAGATGCAGGGTCCGCTGATCTCCGCAGACGGTGACATAGCTCCAGGGTACGGCTCTACGAACGTGGCCTTCGATCTGAGCGACGTGTCGCCGGTGACGCAGACTCGCATCATGACGCTGGACATGGCGGACAAGGCGGATTTTCTACCCCCGAGCGACCCCGGGGGAGATGCCCGAGAGTCGTGGGACAGCAAACTGCAGTTCATGCTGGCCACCATCGGGTACGCTGTCGGGCTGGGCAACGTGTGGCGGTTCCCATACCTGGCTCAGAAGAACGGGGGAGGTGAGTCCCTTTGTTCTCGCTTTTCATCCATTCAGATCACACAAAATACAGGGTGTTTCACTGTTTCCAATTAAGGAATATGTAGCTCGATCTAACAACCGAAATAGCACGAAGTTTGGTAGGGAAAATTATACAGACATAGGAATTTTTATACCGTAAAAAAATATTTTTTAAGTTCGAAAAGTCACCGATAGAGAGAAAAGTGGCGCTGTTTCATGTAAATGGTCGATGTCTTCGACAGGAATGTGGGGAAGTAATATTGCTGATTAAAGAAGGATGTTTCAATACAATTTCGTCTTTTTTATTCATTTGTCTTTTTTGCAACTATTTACAAGACACAATTCCCCATATCAGTGAGTTTGGGCAAAAATAAAATCTTTTTCACTAAATAAAAACTCGCATGCAGTTATTAGTTCCCCTACCAACTTTAGACCCTGATTATTAGATCCGGTTATTAGATCGAGCTAACATTCCTCTGCAGAGTGTCAGTTTAATTAGAAACACTCTGTAGTACTGACAAACAGCAAGCAATCCATACTCATACTAACAAAATTAGAAGATGGGGGGGAGGTCTTGATAATTGAAAAACTATTATTTTTTATTTCAACATAACATACATTCCTATGATACGCTGTTTTAATAAACCTCGTGTGAAGAAAAAATTGTCTCACTAGTAAAAGTTCTGTATTGGACAATAAATAATACCCAAAGTGTGTTCTCAGGTGCCTTCCTCATCCCCTACTTCATCATGTTGTGCCTGGAAGGGATTCCGTGCTTCTACCTGGAGCTGGCCGTGGGTCAGCGACTGAGGAAAGGGGCGATCGGGGCGTGGAACTATGTCAGCCCCTACATGGGCGGCATCGGCATCACGTCGGCCGTGGTGTCTTTCAACGTCGCCCTCTACTACAACACGATCATAGGGTGGTGCCTCTACTATTTCTTCCAGAGCTTCCAGTCTCCGCTGCCCTGGTCGCGATGCCCCGGGGAAGAGGGTCTAAACCACACGTGGAGGGCGGTGCCCGAATGCCAGGTCAGTTTTGCTTTACCATTGTTTAAATGATCATCTGTCCAAGAACTGTCTTGACCGTCTTTTTATTAGTACAATTCTGCTGTTTAAAATTGCGTGTTTCGATATGAAGATAATCCCCAAAACGTTTTTCTATGCGAAAATAATCCCCGAAACGATTTTCAATATGGAGATAAACCCAAAACGTTTTTCAATATGGAGATAGTCCCCAAAACGTTTTTCAATATGGAGATAGTCCCCAAAACGTTTTTCAATATGGATATAATCCCCAAAACGTTTTTCAATACGGAATTTATTTTTATATGACATGGAAATTATTTTCATATGATACGAACATAATCCCTGATTTCCTTTGATCTGAAAATTACTTCATTATTTTAACAAGAAGATTTTCTTTCGATTTATAAATGCGAAGATAAGATTTTTATTTGTAATTTCTAAATAAATTATAAAACACGAGGGATTGGTATTACTAGGGGGACACTTTAAATAGCCAATGCGATGCGTCGGATAATATAATCTACTAGGTAGAGTGATTTAATTTCTTTTGAGTAGAGTGTCGGACTAGGAAACGACTTTGTCTAGCATATTGAAAGCGCACATCCGCTTTTAAACTGGTGACCCAAACGTCGTCCAACAACTTAAGACTTGTGCTGCCATCTACATTATAAAAGTTCTAAAATCATAACTTTTGTTGTATTCAGTTTCCGTCTTTTTTTTTTTTTTTTTTTGCAATTGCAGAAGAGCAGCCCCACCGAGTACTTCTGGTACCGACAGACGCTGGACATCAGCCCGGACATCGAGACTCCGGACCGCTTCAACTGGAGGATCGCCGGATGTCTGCTGCTCGCCTGGTTCTTCTGCTACCTCTGCATGGCCAAAGGGATAGCTTCGTCCGGAAAGGTACTTGCTTTCAAAATATCGTTTTTGAGATTTTTACATATTTGTATTCCCGAATTAACAGCATTTAAAATGGCATATTACGTTTGTCAATTAGAAATTTATTAATGTAATATAATATATTTATTTACTGTTGTTAACAGGCAACGTACGTCTTCTTCAAATCCATTTTTCTCATTGATTGGTATTTTTTGTGTTCCATTTATCTTTTTAGAGAAACTTCAATCACATATGCACAATTTTTTGTACATATGCTCGACATATACCTAAGATTATAGTGAAATGAGATTTTAATATATTTTTAAATATTTTTCTGCTTAAAAAAAGGATTTTTTACTCAATTGAGGTGACTTTCATTAAAAAATATTTTTAAACACCTGTAATATTTTTCTCTAACAGCTTATTTTAGTAAATTAACAACATTCTTTAATTTACACAGAAAAAAATTCAAGCTTGTATCTATAGCACATTTTGAGAAAAGGTACATCGAAAAATGGGCAATTTAGCATAGGTGGTATAGGACGTTCCAACTCCCGTTAATACGAAAAACGAGAAAGCCTTTATTTTTTATCGTATGGGAAACTACATAAACCAGAAAAATGAGCACCCAAAGTTAATAAAATATTGTTAACCCTCTGAGAGATAAACAAAATATCGATTCTGTAAGTCTGCTTTCACTGCAGAAGTGTTTATATATCCCATACATACATTTTTAATAATTTGTTTTTCAATTATTGTAGTAGAGAAAGATTTCAAAAGTTCCCTCAATGCTTTAAATTAAAAAAAATCATAGTAGAAATTTTTTATAAACTTTTTAATTATATTTATTGTTGGAAAACTGGTAACACACAACGGATATACACGTTTCTATCCCTTAGATGGTTTAAATTTGAAATAAATAAATTATCATGCGTTACATTAATTAAACTTCCCCTGTATATTACCTCCCAAAAATGTAAAGGTACCTTTGTCTTATTTATAATAATACCATGAATGTACTGGGATGCCACACAATGAGTCCGAGTTCAAATCCCGGCTACGACATGGATTTAAAATGTCATAGATTTGGATGTAAGTCTATTTGGCATTGCGTGAATAAAGTTAATATCATTATTTATTTATTTAAACGTTTATCACTTTATATATGGGATAACATCTTATGTGTACTGTTAGTTATGAGTTTAAGAATCAAGGCACTATTAAAAACAACCAAACAGTAACTACTATCAGATGTTGTGGTAGATACCAGGAACGTAATCAAAGAAAGGGTAAGTAAAAGTGATCAAAATAGTAAATTGATTGGAATGGCAAAAATAGTCAAAAATCAGATGAAAGAAATTACATATTTATTTAAATTAGCACAATATAGTTGCAATGGATAATTAAATGACTGAAGGGGACAAATGCAAAACAAAATAAGCTTAGAAGGGATGCTCAGTTAATGAAATGAGAAGGTTTCAACTCAATTAAATAACTAAAGGGTAAAATTATTATTTAGCATGTATGAAAATGAAGATAAAATAATATGGCGAAGTCACTTAGCTGCCTGGTTGGGATGACAGGAAATCAACGCAGGATGCAGTCAAGGGAAGGAGAGTGGTGAGTTATAAGAGAGTTCTATTTGCCGGATGCGTCCGGGGAATGTCCGGATATCAGAGGAGGCAATGGGGGAGTTTCAAATCGGCATGTGGAGGCCAAGTATGTTAGAGAAAAACTTTGGGGTATCCGGAGGATGGCCGGACACTAGATGAGGCACTGGGTAATATCAGGTCTTCATGTAGAGGCTCAGTGCGTAGTGAGAAACTTCGGAATGTCCGGAAGATGGCCGGAAATCCATCGCGGACCAATGTCCTACCATTTGCTCAGGTGTTGTCCTCGGCATCTGAACATGGGTCCACATTACGAGGCAATAATCCCGAGGGAGTCTTTCCATCGAGATAGATCCAGAATCGTCGCCAATAACCCATTTTGCAGCTCTAGTGTGGCGTTAATCCAACTTACAAACCATACCCCCATATCTAACAAGGGAAGGTTATCTGAGTATTTGAATGAAAACGAAGTGAGTTGAGACGGAATGTTGTTGTTTCAGGTGGTGTACGTAACAGCCACCTTCCCTTACCTGGTGCTGGTGATCTTCTTCTTCAGGGGAATCACACTCGACGGCATGGAAAAGGGACTCGAACACCTCTTCACGCCCGACGTGAGTATACAGTCTCTCTTCTCTCCTCTCGCTCAATTTTTCATCCTCTCTCTCCTCGTCCTCTCTCTATCTCCCTCTCATTCTCTTCTTCCTCCCCATCTCTCTCCTTCTCCTTTTCCACCCCTCTCTCTCTCTCTCTCCTCATCCCTCCTGTATGTCTCTCTCCTCTTCGTCCTCTCTCTCTTGCTCTCCCTTTCACTCTCTTCTTCCCCTTCTATCTCCCTCTCCTCTTCGTCCCATCTATCTCCCTCTCCCTCCCTCCCTCTTCTCTTCCTCCCTCTGTTTTGTAAATAATTTATTTCATCTGTATGCTACTCCTTTCTGACTTAAAATATTTCCTGGTACAGTGGTCATTGGCAGAAAATTGCACGACATAAAAAGTGGTGATATTTCAAAGCATAATAACTCCTGGGGGAATTAGCCTATAAAGAATATAAATGACCTATCATTGTGTAGAAGAATACTTGCCGCGTTGACTGGATTGGCCATTAATTTGGTCCCCCCCCCCCCCTCCTCTGACCTTTGAATCGTGTGGGGAGGAGGAATAAGTCAAATTTCTAGCAAAAGATGGCCGGTTTAACTACTGTAACCTCGAGTTTCAACTGCCGAACGTCTACTACTGTATTGATCCCTATGACAACATAGCATGATGTTTCAATCCGGAAGTCCCATGTCACCGATTTTAGAGACATTTCACGTGAATGATAATAAATGTTCCACATAAATTGAGAAAATAGTTGCCCAGTTTCTAAACGCCTCTTGACCACTTTGGAGAACATGCCCATCACATTTTTAAATCGCATTTGATTTTCGTATTAAATTTTATTTCTACGCCTAGAATTAAGCAAAGTATGTTGTTTAATGTGTAACATACTTTGCTTAATTCCAGGTGTAGAAATAAAAGGTCATACGATGGGCTTGTTCTCCAAAGAGACGTTGTTTTGAAATTGGGCGACTCAAATCGTTTGTTTTGCTTGGTGTGTGACATTGTTTGATGTGTCAGTGGTCCAAGCTGGCCGACCCGGTGGTGTGGCTGGAGGCGGGCACCCAGATCTTCTTCTCGCTGGGGCTGGCGTTCGGGGGGCTGATCGCCTTCTCCTCCTACAACCCGGTGCACAACAACTGCTTCCGGGACGCCATCACCGTCTCGCTCTGCAACTGCGGCACCTCCATGTTCGCCGGGATCGTCGTCTTCTCCGTGCTCGGTGATGCTCCTTTTCTTCTTATAATTATTATTACTACAAGCTTTTATTCAACTCACTCTGTCTGGTGTTGTATCCCAAATAATGTAACTCAATTTAAGGCCACTTCCAAATAACATATAGCCTCGAAATTCGTCAAAAATAAGCTCACTGGAGTAACCTACGAGTCGAAATGAATCGCAGTGCAATTGGGGAGCCTAACTATTAAAACGTATCGAAACTGCCGAATATTACGTCGTTATCGTAACGTTTCCACGTCTTAAATGATAAGGTGGTGGAAGGAAATTTTTAGAATAGATTTTAACCATGCAGCAACATGGAGTTCATCAACCTTTCTTTCTCTACCATACAATTCCTGGAAAGAATTTCCACTTAGACAGTGTTTACATCAAAGAGCCAATCGTATAGCTCTAACGCATGGACCCACGCAGGGGACGTGCTGAATGCGATAAACGCTGACGAAGAGGAACTCATTCCCAGACATTCCACCTAACTCTCAAGAAGCACATATCTCGTGCTCTTCATCTAACTGTAATGCTATAGCCATTACCTTTAAATGTAAATTCTTAACTTTTATATTTGCATCATTAAATATTATTTATTCTCTAACGACTATGGCTATCAT
Source organism: Troglohyphantes excavatus (assembly GCA_963932185.1). Taxonomy (NCBI): domain Eukaryota; kingdom Metazoa; phylum Arthropoda; class Arachnida; order Araneae; family Linyphiidae; genus Troglohyphantes; species Troglohyphantes excavatus. The sequence goes on from OZ010674.1 coordinate 16,968,361, forward strand.
CAATTTGTCCATTATCAAATAATTCAACCTTCTGATATGGAATTTTACAATCGCGTGGCCTACCCAAACAAACTTGGGCCCCTGCAACCAGTAATTTTGAAACGATAGGTACTTCGGACCATCGAGTTGAGAGTTAAGCATTGCGAGGAACACCAGTGGTCCACGAACCACGGGCTGGGAACCACTGCTACACTCAGAAGACAATATTTGTTTTATATGCTACAGTTTTTAAATGTAGCAAATAAAACAAATATCGTCTTTTGAGTTTAGCCATTCTAAAAGTGTTTTTCCTTCTATCATTTGATTACTTAATATTCCTCTGCTAAAGCATATTTTAGCTAATCCGCTTTTTAGAACGACATCATACAATAGTGAAAAGTTTGGTGGTTATTATTTTGGTTTCTGGCAGGTCTCGTAAGAAGAAAAACTTAATTCATGTACTCTCGATGTGAAAAGATTTCATCTAAAAATATCTAAAATTTTAAGACATGTCGTCGGCCCATTCGAAATTAACTAATTTTAAAACCTGTCTATGAAGAGCTTTTTTCAAAAGGAACATTTCCAATTGTTCCGTTAAATTGTTCCATTTTGTAAATAAACCCCTCATACAATACTCCACAACTACTTTGTATAAGCATTGTAATGGTATCCCCCTACTCTGTATAAGTGTTGTTTGGTTACTTAACTCGTTCGCTGCCGTTGTCTAAAAGGATGCAAATCGAATATTGCTTTCTACGTGTTATTTTGGAGAACGTTTCACGCGCCTGTGTGTGGCTGGCTGCAAAAGTGTTAATTACATTTCAGTCAAAATGTGTACTGTTACGGAACAATGATAATTAAAAGAAAAACGGTTAATTAAATTATCCTATTTTTAAATCGACTCATTTCAAGTGTTCGTCCTTTCTGAACAGGCTTCAAGGCGCACACCATCCACGAGCGTTGCCTGGCCGACCGCGACCACCTGTTGCGACCCTTCTACCCTAATGCGACCACACTCCCGTCGGACATTCCTCAAGGGCTCGTCGACCACCTGTTCAACACCACGCCCGGACTGAGGCAGGACTTCCCGAAGTGCGACCTCCACGAAGAGCTCTCCAATGTAACTATTTGCTCCTCTTTTGGGAGAATATAAACTTTTTTTACAGGGATGAGGGGATGCAAATTTTTTAATATATAAATATGTATGTATTACGCGTGTGTACAGTCGCCGTTCATTCATGTGTGCTGCAGAAATGCCTTCAATTTATTTTTGACGTGAATACGTCTACCTATCATCGTGCAGAGAAAAATGAACCATGTCGATCAGGCTGGTTGTTATCCCATTCCTCTCACTGGTCTTTATATTGTGCGCGTAAGAATTTTGCCATTGGCTGCAGTATGCGATTTAAACCCCATAGCTCCAAGGGAAATCAATCTGTGGGAATAAATAACTTAAGGAGTGTAGGCTGCTTCAATCAGGCTGCTCATATACCCACTCCCATCGTTAACCTTTATACCGCTTGAAGAGGGATGAGTCACATTTCGGACATACGCTAGCCTGTATTACCGTTGTAACGTCAGTTGTAATCGACAGGCCGTAGCGAGTGCGTGCTTAAATTGAAGAAAACGACAAGGTGAACAAATCCGTTTGACTACACTGTAAAAAATTACTGTAAAAATACAGCATTTTCGTAGCATAAATACAGCGCACGCTGCTGTAATTTTTTTACAGAACGTTCTGTAAAAACAATTTACAACACATTGTGATGTAATCTGTTTCCGAAAATTTCTCTCAGACCGTCTGGTGCGTACCATGTGATATTATTAACGAATCAGCTTCGAGAACAGTACTTTCAAAGACTCATGATGACTTCACGATGGCAATGCTCTGTTAGGGTTAGCTCCGTTCTCTAGCTCGGGTAAGTGTAATTATGTAGTTTTTAAGTGTAAATTGATTAATTGCGAACTTTTATGTAGTGCTTTTTACCTATTTAATTGTTTAATGTCTATTGACAACCCTTTTTGAATGGTGTTCCATTCTCGGGATGTCAATTGCGCAGTTAGCCATTTTGGCCATACATAACGGTTATTTCATTTTTTTTTTAATTAAACTTTACTGTGGGCTTTGAAACCACTTTTTTATTATTCAGAATTAGGTTTTTAGCACTCGGCTAAATTTTTGCTTCATTCGGAGCATTTTTAGTAAGCTTTTTCAGTGATTTTGCTACCTTTTGGTGTTTGTTTTTTGCCACCTGACAAACCACTGTTTTTGAGGTTTTTTCTTAATAATTTTTAATAATAATTGACCGGAACCTAGTTTTTTATTGTTGTGCATAAATTTTTAATGTTTTTAGCACTTTTTTAGCGCTTTTTCAGAAAACTTTTTGCTAGGTTAATTTTACATGGGCGCATTACGAATAGTGTTCCCATAGGATTAACATAGGGAAATTTTGGAATGTGACTTTAATTTAATTTTAATTTCTCGGCGTATAAATCTGATTTTTATTGTTTATTAACTTGTTTTCAGTCACACCCTATCTTTTTGCTTCATTTGAAGCGTTTTTATGTGTTTTATAAGAACTTTCGTATATTTTTGTTCTTTGTTGACATTTTTTCGAATGTCTTTTAACTCTCAATTAACTACCTTTAATGGGTTTTTATCACTCAAATTTGATAGCCTAGAATATGTTTCATTGCCCTGTTTAATTTGTTAGTGCTTTTAGCACTTTCTGTGGCTTTTTTTTTCGCGTTTTATTTTCTTTGGTCTTTTAAACATGGAGTCTATGGCGTTCGGATTTGGTATAATGGTTGACCCGTTTTTTAGGGAATTCAGTGTTAAGTAAATTTTTTCTGGGGATTGCATATGCTTTTGACCTTGGACTTTGATGTTGTACCACTATTAATATTCAATTTGTTTTATACTTAATTTTATTTGCAATTTTACTTACTTTAAAATTTTTATTTGTAAATTTAATTTTTCTCGGATCGCGCTGCGATAAGTAATTTTACTTTTACCAATTATATTTATGTTGCACTTTTGCAATTTCTTTTAATTCTTGCACCTTGGTGCTGCACAGTTTACATTTAAATCCGTTACTCTGCTTGAATTTTTACTAAATATTTTTATTTGAGCAATTTTTGCTCATTTTAATTGAAATTTCATGCGCTTAATTTTCTTTAATTACAGCACTTTACTGTACTTAATTACTGCGTTTTGCTTTCTTGATTAAAGTTGATTTAAAGGATTGAAGTTTTACAAGTTTTATTTTGCGACTTAAATTCTTTTTAAATGATTACTTAGCTAGTTCTCCTGAACTTTAAATTTTCACTTTTTCTTTATAATCATGATCTTTATTCTTTTTTTTTTTATAAATTGCGTTTTCCTTTGGGAAATTCTGGGCTTTTTGTTGGGTTGTCCGTCCTGTCCTGTCCTGGTGTGCTTGGGGGTTCTGTGTGAGTGATGGCTGCTGGTGAATGGATGTATCGTTCTAATTTAGCTTTCCAATTTCGGTTTTCACATTCTGATACAATTTAGATTAATTGGTTTTAGTCTTCGGACACAGGTACCAAGAGAGAAATGAAATTAACGTAACGTAAGCGTAAGTGGCGCTGTCTCACATACTTGATTAGTTTGGTTTGATTAATCAACGCTGCACTAAAGCTGCGCAGTGGGCTATTGGCGACGGTTCGGGGCCTATCTCGAAGGAAAGACACAGGAACGATGCCTCATATTTTTGAACCATGGTCAGATGACGAGGACAACAACTGAGCTGGCACCCGACGCAATCTGAATAGGCGTCAGAGTATTGGACCCCGATCAGATTTATCGTGCACCAGTCCCGTATCCACGTATAATTTGTTGGATATTTAAAAAAAAATCCTAGTATAGTAGCAAAGGTATCAAACTTCCGATCGCAAGATCACTATAATTTTACTTTTCTTTGTCAAATCCATCATCCAATCTACGGGACTGTTGCACGATAAATCCAATCGGGGTCCCACGATAAATCCAATCAGGTTATTGAGGTTGCGTCGGGTGCCAGTTCAGGTGTTATCCTTGTCATATGACCATGGTTCAAAAATACGAAGCATTGTTCCCGGATCTTTCCTTCGAGATATGCCTCGAACCGTCACCAATAACCCAATGTGCAGCTCTAGTGCGATGTTAATTAAAAAAAAATCATCGAATCCCCTGATTACTAGCCTAACGCATTTATCCATTGGGCATTCGGTGGCCCCTCTCTCACTTACTTGTAGTCGCAAAGGTTTAGACATGTGCAGATAGCATTTTTTTTTTTTTTGGCGTTTGAAATTAAACGTTTCGTCGTCAAGAAAGGTTTGCCATTTAGTGTAAGTCACAAGCAATTTATTATTAATATAGCCAATTTAAAGCGCACATATACTTCTGAATGTTGTTTTCTGAAAAAACTTTGTCTCAAACGGCAATAATGCGACTTCTTTAGGCTTTCCAAATAATTGGGGGGTTCGAGTAATCTAAGTACTAGAATCGGAAGCTCTGTTAGTTTTTATTATATGTATGTCAACGGATAATACGATTACATAAGAGGATTGAGAATAAAGCCGATTTTCATTTGTGGGGATCGTTTGTCAATGCTTTGATATCCTGTAAAAATTTTATATTTGTTTGATGTGCAAGATTTAATTAGCTTCGATTATTTACAAATGGCAGCAATCTGTATTTTATGAAAATTGTGTGGCAAAAACCTCGGTAAATAAATATTAAAGAGCCAAAAATGTAGCAAACATTTCGGAATATAAATATTTAAAAATTTTATGGGGAACTCAACGCGCATTCATAAAATTGTTCAAAACATCTTTTTTAACTAAGATCAAGTATAGCTATCTATATCTTATTAGTCTTTTCACAAAAAAAAATTATCTTAATAGTCTTTTCACAAAAAAAAAAATTATCAGCTCATCTTAATTTGCTTATATGAGCAATTAGTTTGAATTTGATCAAATCTGAAACTTTTAAACTTTGAACCGCATGAGGTATACAATTATCAGAATTTTATTAAGTATAAGTATTCTTATAATATTTTCTGGACTACTTTTACATCCGTTATTTGTTTTTAGAAGAAGACTAAATGTATATAAACATATTTTTTATTGTGAAATTATATGTTTTAAATTTTGTATTTTTATTTCTTAAATAATTAAAAACTAATAAATAAATAATTTTTGAAACATATAATTTAAAATTAAATTTTTTTTAAATATTACTTGTATTTAAAAACACTCCTTAATATAATTGTAGTCTTAAAGTTGTTTTTCATAAAATTTCTTAGTGTTCGGTTTGTTCGCTTGTTGTTAAAATAATATATTTACTGATTTATGTTTTTTTTTTTTAGTTTACTCCTCTTCAAAAACTGCTGGGGAGGCGAGTTAAATTATCTTCAATTGCCATCGGCGTGGATACGGGACTGGTGCACATGAAATGTGATCGTGGTCTAATGATCTGACGCCAATTCAGATTGCGTCGGGTGCCAGCTCATGTTTTGTCCTCGTCATCTCACCATGGTTAAAAAATACGAGACAGTGTACCCCGGCCTTTTCTTCGAGAGAGCCCTGAATTATTATCAACAGCGACTGGGCAGCTCTAGTGTGACGTTAACCATACATCAAAAACTGCTGCAAAACATAAAATGGCATAAGTTTCTGAAAGAAACTAATATGCAATTTAAAAAATAGTGATGACATCCGATGACTCTTCAAATGAAAAGTTTTGAAAGATGGCTCCATTTTTCTATAATGTTATGGCCATTTCGCAAATTATTTGTAATAATTTGTATAAGTAATAATTGTTTTAGTAATTTTGATGGTCATCATATGTTATAAAAATTGTTAATTATGTATCAAATGCACTAACAGAATTAGGTACTTAACGAAACTAATTGTAGCAAATAATATAAGTTTAATTATAGAATGTAAATTAAGTTATAATTTTTAATTAATTATAATATTTTTAGAAATATTAAAACAACTGTATAAAAACGGGTAAATGTGATTTGTTTTTATAAAATTAAATGCTTATATATATTTTTTGACATGTTTGTTTTTGCACATGCACGCTCCTCAAATATTCTAGTGTTTTTTAATGGATATACATTATTAGAGTTTATGATTAAATGTTATTGTGCATTCTAAAGTAAAGCCAATTTCTTCCTACGATCAGAATAGCAAAAAAGCAAACTTGACAAGTTTTGTATAAGTGTTATATGTCAAATATTTACCTAAAATTATTTGTCCGTATTTTTGCATTTATAATTATACATAACGATTATTCTCATATTCAATTTGAATTTATAGTTTGCTCTGTGTAAATGCCTTTTTTTAATCTATAAATTTGAATTTATATTTTTCTCTGTTTAAATGCCTTTTTTAAATAAATATTTTCATAAACGAACCATTGTTTTTCTGTTCTCTGAAATTGATCAGAATTATGATGCCTTATTTTTATTCCACTCACATAAAACCCTGCTAACTTTTACAATAACTGCAAATTTTTTTTTTCGACTATTGCCGTATTTCTCTAGACCGGTTGCTGCATTTTAAAGTAGTAAAGTTTTTTTATAGTACACTCAAAAGTGTGTTATACAAAAGTAAATGCTTTGTAATTAAAAAAAAATGCAGCAACCGGTTAAGAGAAATGAAAGTTTTTATATACTTACATTACAGAAAATATATATCTGTAGCTGTAAAATAATTTTGCTGTACTTTTTAATCGCACGTACTGTATTTTTATAGTTTGTTTTAAATTATTTTTCTGTAATGTTCCCTTGCTTGTGCAGTGTTTTAATATATATATATTTTACATAAATATATATATGTAATATATATATATATATATATATATATGTAATATATATATATATATATATGTAATATATATATATATATATATATATATATATATATATATATATATATATATATATATATATATATATATATATATATATATATATATATATATATATATATATATATATATATATATATATATATATATATATATATATATATATATATATATATATATATATATATATATATATATATATATATATATATATATATATATATATATATATATATATATATATATATATATATATATATATATATATATATATATATATATATATATATATATATATATATATATATATATATATATATATATATATATATATATATATATATATATATATATATATATATATATATATATATATATATATATATATATATATATATATATATATATATATATATATATATATATATATATATATATATATATATATATATATATATATATATATATATATATATATATATATATATATATTAAAACACTGCACAAGCAAGGGAACATTACAGAAAAATAATTTAAAACAAACTATAAAAACACAGTACGTGCGATTAAAAAGTACAGCAAAATTATTTTACAGCTACAGATATATATTTTCTGTAATGTAAGTTACCATCGTTATATAGGCTTGTGTATATATAAAAACTTTCATTTCTCTTAACCGGTTGCTGCATTTTTTTTTAATTACAAAGCATTTACTTTTGTATAACACACTTTTGAGTGTACTATAAAAAAACTTTACTACTTTAAAATGCAGCAACCGGTCTAGAGAAATACGGCAATAGTCGAAAAAAAAAATTGCATATATATTTTACTTAAATATATATATGTAATATATATATATATATATATATATATTAAAACACTGCACAAGCAAGGGAACATTACAGAAAAATAATTTAAAACAAACTATAAAAACACAGTACGTGCGATTAAAAAGTACAGCAAAATTATTTTACAGCTACTGTAAAATTACAGCACACGTGATGAAAAAGTACAGCAAAATTATTTTACAGCACACTGTAAAATTACAGCACACGTGATGAAAAACTACAGCAAAATTATTTTACAGCACACTGTAAAAATACAGCACAGTGTGTTGGCGTTACTTTTACCAGCACACTGTGCTGTAATCTTACTCGGAAATTTTTTACAGTGTAGTGAGCAGTTTAAATGATTTGCGTGACAATTTTGTGTAGTGGAAAGAGACGATTTTTTAAATATCATTTATTGTGTAATTTTTTTTAGTCGGATCCGGTCAAAAACCATTCAAAGTGAACATAAATTAAGTATTAGTGCCAAAACGCAAGTGGGAATGTCGACTTTTTTTTTCTTCTTTTTTTTTGTGATAGATCGAGAATGCCTAAAAGGAATAACTGATTTTCCCTTTCGCGCTGCCCAGACTGCAAACCTCAAATCTTAACTTGATTTTATTTACATTTACGTTTCTTTCAGAGAACAGTTCATCTCATTTCTCGTTCTTTTTTTTAAAGTTTTTTTTTCAGGTACTGGCGAACGTGCAATCCTTGAGATACGCACAAATATTTCAATCATTCCCTTCTCGATTCTCGTTCTAAATGAGACAGCATTTTTTTTTTTTACCTATTTTAAAGAATAAATGTTTTATACTTGCAGAAAATTATTTTTTAATAATCGAGTTAAATGAAAATTAAAAAAAAAATTCAATTTAATGGTTCCCCAGTGAAAGGAATTGATTCACTGGAAAGCGTAGAAAATGTGCTTTGTTTAATTTTAGTTCTTTGGTCACTATTCCATTTGAAATTATAAGTAGAAACCTTTATTTAAAATTACAATGTATTAATAACATTCAGCACTATCCGATTCCCACCTATCGAGTCTTTACTGTATTTATGTCTATCATTGCTGGTTGATTATAGATATGACAGGGTGGGCATTAATTGCTGGGCGCTGGTCATTATTAAGCTGTTTAACCACACTTAATAAGCCATTCCATTTGCTAATCTTTAACTACTTTGTTTGTTGCTACTAAAGCTAAGAGACTTGTTTAAAACATAAGCGAAGTAGTTGGCCAAAAATAATGTCTTATTATGCCAATCAACTACATCTGATACAGCCATCGCCCAACAGTTTGTGGCCATATTGTATTATAACTTTTCAATTCCAATGTTCCTGTGTGAATTGAGCACTGAACTCTAACTGTAACTTCTGGAAGGCTCAAAACTTGTTTATGGGCGCAATGAAGCCAATATGGAAGCAGCCATACTATATCCCAAGTTTTTTTTTTTAAAGTGATTTTGTGATGTTTTTAATACCATAGCATTGTAGAAAAATTAAATGTATATAAATATTATATTTTCTTCTTATAGAATTCATTTTTATATTGCCAAACAAACAGTTTTTGCTCTTGCTTTTTAACCACTTCGACTTTGACTTGCAAATGACTTTCTATTTTAATAGCAGATTATATTTAAAAGGGGTTTCAAAGAAATTAGAAAAAAACTCAGTAGTCAAAAGTCGGCTTATTTTAACATGAAAAATATACGAAACATGGCGGTAGCGATGAAGGGGGGGGGGGGGGGGTACAGTTGTTACCCTTTCGATTGCCTTCAAGCACGGAGTAAAGAAGAAGGTGGAGGTGCGATCAAGTTTTAAACCGGTTTGCTATGCGAAGTTAGGAATCGCTTAAAAAGTAGGGACTGGCGAAGTATTTGGCGCTATTCCAAAGCACTACTTTGAACCAGTACTTGGCGATAATTTATTTTATAATTTAATTTACATATAAAGTGGAAATAATAGCATCCTTTATCAATTTGAAACTTGTACTGCATCCCATAACTGCAAAATAGTCATTTTTTAAGTTTTAGCATGCGTTTTCTTAATTTGAAAATAATGCATTCCTCGTAGAAAAATCACTGCAAACTAGGTTTGTTTGTGCCTAGTTTGGGGTTGCTAACTTACGTCTCATGAAATCTCGCCAAGTCATCTCCACCTTTTTCTTTACTCCGTGGCTTCAAGTCAACAAAATGTCTTGCCCAATCTCTAGAAGTTACAGTTAGAGATCAGTGGAATTGAGTGTTGGTTGTCGTTGCAGAGCGCTTCGGGCACGGGCCTCGCGTTCATCGCCTTCACGGAGGCCATCAACCAGTTCCCCGGGGCCCCCTTCTGGTCCATCCTCTTCTTCCTCATGCTCTTCACCCTGGGCATCGACTCGCAGTTCGGCACGCTGGAGGGAGTCATCACCTCCGTCGTCGACATGAAGCTCTTCCCCAACACGAGGAAAGAGATACTCACTGGTGAGAGACCAACCCAACGATATATTTAACCCCCTTCTCGGTCGGCGTCGCGTCACTGTTAACAATTCATGCCTACACTTGACGAAACTTTTGCAATTTTTGACAAAACGGATGTCTGCCATATGAAGCGATTTAACATTTCGGTCAAACTGAAGAAATTCATTTTTGTCGTTTTTCTTGGGAAATTTATTTCGCCAAAAATGCAGACGATTTCGAATAAATATAGAAATCGCGATTCGAAACGCGGACCTTTCGTTCCATAGTCCAACGCCTTATACACTCGACCAAGAAGGTTCGTTTGAATTTTGATCAGTATATACAGGGTGCGGCCAGAGAGTTGTAATATTAAATAGAGAGCGCCTTCAATACCAGACTCTCGTAAGGCCGCGGTGTCAACATTGAAAAGAAAAACTCACATCACGTGGTTATAGCTCTGCCACATTTGGCGTTCAGACATCTGCAGGAGTTTCAAATTTGGCGCACTTTCTTCTCTTTTGGTGATAAGGAGTTCTGTCCGTATTCAACTTCTTAACATATATGTACGTATTTACTTATTTTCAAACAATATGCTCTAAATATTTCCTCTTCATTAACGAAACGAAAATATTTTATTTGTGTTCAATACTCGAAGAAGCAAAACTCTTTATATTTCTCAAATTTTATTCTTCATATTTACTTATTGAAGTATACAAAATAACAATTAAAAGAACTTCGCTTATGGTAAATTTTTTACATAAAAACGTAATGCAATTATTTCAAAACTACAAAGTAAGAAAAATCTCCTTAATATATCTGTTAAACTCCCTTAAATTGTGGCACTCGTTAAAAAAAACTATATTTAAATACAAAATTAAACACAAAACCATATTACAATACTTCGATCTCGTTTAGTTCTTAAAGTCGCCAAGGCCTGCCAATTAATATTGGCGCATGAATGAATTGGCATTTCCACATATCACGTGGTTTCAATGATGGACACACGGAAATCAGCATTTTTATTCCTCTATTTTTATCATTACTCTATGGGTGCGGCAAGCTAACTTCCTTTTTTCGTATTGCAATAAAACAAAAAGGAGTAAAGATATCTTTTTATTTATTTTTTTATACAAAAGTTACACATTTAAAGTTGGGGTTTACATAGTTTTAAAAATCATATCGGATAAGTGACGCCCGCCATTATCGATACACTGGGTGAACCGAATTCTGCTGTTTCTCATCACTCTCTCCAGCATATTGATGGGTATGTTGGTCGTTTATCCCTGAATGTTTCTTTTAAGATCTGCCAGAGTTTGTGGGCGGTCAGTATAGTCACGTGATTTAAAATACCCCCACAAAAAGAAATCACATGGGACCAAATCGGGAGAACTAGCCGGCCACTCCAAATCGCCTCTCAGTGAGATGAGGCGCACTGGGAAGTGATTTCGCAACACAACCATCGATGCCCTTGAAGTATTGGCTGTTGCTCCGTCCTGCTGAAACCATACTTCTAAGTCAATTTCATCAAGTCGTGGAGAAAAATAAACTATTCGAGCATGTTCACATAACGGTCTAAAGTGACTGTGACAGTCTGTTCATTTTCCTCGAAAAACCATGGGCCGATAATCCCAATTGACGATATTACGCACCAAACGGTGACACGTGGTGAATGTAAAGGCCTCTGATGGAGTTCTCGGGGCTTGTCAGCAGCCCAATAGCGCATATTTTGCTTATTGACACATCCAGTCAAATGGAAATGAGCCTCAACACTGAAAAACACAAGCGCGTCTTGAGGGACATGTCCAAGAAGTGCTTCACCCGTATTTCGAGCATTAAAGTCACATTCGGATAGTTTCTGCCCAATGGCCAACTTGTACGGATGAAAATGAAGTTCATCGTGCAAAATTCGCCGCACGGAACGATCGGAAATTCCAAGGGCAGACGCATGTTTGCGCGCCGCGGTGATCGCAAAAATAACACTCTTACTACTTCGATGTTCTCGGGTGATATGATGGGACGTATGTCTCCCCTTCTTTTTTTCTGCACAGATCCAGTTTTCCTGAACGTTGTCACCCACAAAAGAATAGATTTCCGGTTCGAGACAGGTCCAAAAGGCACAATATTGAAGGGACTTCGGAAAACGCGTTGGGTTGAAATCACCGAACTTCTGTTGGAAAAATATGCCTCTACGGCAAATGCACGCTGTTTGTTATTCCAACGCATGATGGCGACTGAACCAAAGGGCCGCAAAACTTTATGATCTCAACTTTCGAACAAGACCACACCCACCCGCTTGGGACTCCTGTAAGCTTCAGAGCACTCATTTATTTCAAAAAAGAAGTTAACTTGCCGCACCCTGTATATATATTTTTTAAATATCAAAAACTTTTTGAACAGACAGCGTAATTGATTTTAAGTATTGAAATTATGCAACCGATTTGACCACCCGTGACATGTTTCTTTAAATGGACATATACAGTTTTGGATCTAATATAAGATTTTTCGAATAATCAAAAGCTTCCAAAAGTATTCGTGGGTTTCTTTTATTTTTAAATTTTCACTGCATAATTGTTCTCAAAAGCCCAATATCAGAAAATGGTTCAAACAAAACTATCTTGAACAGCATTTCACCTGTTCCCCAAACTCTTGACTACCTTTAGGGTAATTTTCAACAACCGAATCGTAGCACAAGGCGCAAGAAAGAGAGCATTATTAGGTAATGGCACGTATATCTCCTTCTTTCTTGTCCAATAAAATCATTGGATAGAAGTTTTTACTAAATAATCTTAGTTTGTGTAATATTACATAAAAAAGTTTTTAAAAAATGTCCAAATGAGTAAATTCATTCATATTGTAATTTTACTAAGCCTCTGGAGAACTAATTTGGATGTCAAATATTTGGTATTTGGAATGTGTTTTCAGGTATTTGGAATGTGTTTTCAGGTATTTGGAATGTGTTTTGCGGGCACACATTTATTTTCAGGAAGAAAACATATGCAGTGAAGGGTTAGATATTGCGTATTATTTTGGTGTTCCCTTAAAAATTATACAAAAAATATCTCAGTTTCATACAAATATGAATTGTACAGTTTTGGCCCTTACCTCTTATATATGTGGCTTCTAACAAGAAGAAGAAATATTATAATTGACAATTTTGAGAAAAACAACTTCAAAGTTCGGGGCTCAGCCTTGTTTCAATGTCACGGAAATCATAGCACTATTTGATTTGGCAGGTCAGAGAAGCCCGAAAAAAGACACTGGTTTCTATTTCGTTTATAAGTTTAAAATTAACATATTCAAAATAGTAAAAAAAAAATTAAAAATTGCCATTGCTCCTTCTTGTTCCAAACCAAAGATACACTCAAGTAAAAATGTGAAGTGGTTTCTTAATAGGAAAAACTAATATTTTTCTTATGCAATGTTTTAAAAGAAATGACGTAAAACGATTTTAAAATCAGACCCACACATCTTGTATCATGACGGAAATAACGATGCTAATTTGTAGAGCATTTCTATTGAAACTATACTTCGTAACACGTCATATGAAATAGTAGATCTTCCTTAACACAACAATCCGATTTAACTGCCCCTTCTTTTTAAAGACAATCAATGAAATCTCTCTATTATGTTATATATAATTATTATTTTGCATATAATATTTTTTAACTCGTTACAATGACCTTTCATTTTCGCCAAGTGATGAAAGAAAGGTATGCGGTAGTTCGCCTTAAGTAGCAGGTCCGTATTCTCGGGCTTGGTGATCGTTTTGGCTGCGAGGGATTACGCGTCTTGCTACGGATCCCGTGGTCCCTTGCTCAAACCCCAATCGGCGTCCTTCACTACAGGCACAATCCAGTACTTGTTGTCCGTTGATGAACACTTGAACTATCATAATACTTTTTAATGTGTTTGCGAATTAATTCATTACTTTTTATAGGTGTCACGTGTCTGGTATGCTTCTTCTTGTCGCTGATCTTCTCCCAAGGCGGCGGCAACTACGTGTTCACACTGTTCGACAACTACGCGGGCAACTTTCCGTTGCTGATCGTCGCCCTCTTCGAGTGCATCGCCATCTCTTACGTCTACGGACTCAGGAGGTACTGGACTCGTATATCCTCTTTTGTTGCATGGGGATGGATATTGCATCGTCGGGTTATAATCTGTTTTTATTTTGGAAGAAAACATTCAAAATGTGTTTGTCTTAAATTTTTAAAAATCAGGTTATTCTTTGAATTTTTCTTCGGAGTTTTTATCGAACTAAACTGTTTGATTCGTCCGAAACAATATTTTAATAAGAACATTTTTCTGAACAATTTGGGCAGTTGTAAATTCTGCTAAGAATAGGCCATGTATTACGTATTTTGTTCTGCAATGTATTGGTGGAAACCGAAGAGGAAGATATACCATGAAACCCTCATCAAAATTGGGAAATTTAAGGTTATTTACAAAGGAATTTGAAACGAAAACTGCAGGTTTTTTTTTCAAGTTTTTAATTTTCCTGCCTAAAACCTTTAAAAAAATCTGCATTTTTCCCTTCAATAATTAAATTTTTTCAAAATTTGAAAGACATTTGGAACAAAAACCTTTAATTTAATAGATCTTAGAAAAAGGTTTTCCTGCATAAAACCTTTATTTTCACAATTTTGATGAAGGTTTTTATGCCTACTTTTTTTGCTGGGTAGAAAAAATACTGCATATACTTCGTACAAAAAAAAAATTATGAAACCTCTCTCGCTATCCTGCTACATTACATCTAAACAATGGAGTCAGCATAGCTCTATGGTCTTTTAAGTCTTTAAGTTCTATTAATACTTAAAACAACGAAATTTCTTTTTTTTAAATAATTTGGGTTGTTAATAGAATAAAATTTTATATTTAACTAAAAGATAGCTTTCAGTTAGGATTAAATATGAATTCTAGCATGTAGACCCAGAACTGCTTCAACTGTTTTAGTCCCATATCAACTATTTTCTACTCCTTGATAGAAAAACAAGATTTGTACTTTCGCGTGAATTTTCGTCCATTCTTTTAATTATTTACCATGTAAAAGGCCTCAATTTTATAAGAAAATATGCGCGAAGTCGAGTTTAAAAATGAATAATACAATGACTCCTTAGGGGATCACACCCCACAGTTTAAGAACCCCTAATCAAATTTATTGTTTTGCTTTTCCATGGCAACTTAATAAATGCATTTGGGTCTTTGAAGGCGTGGTCACCAAAGTAGAGTGTTGAATCTTAAGATCTCAAATCGTAAGTCTTGTTTTGAATGCAGATGGGTTCAGCTTCCAACGTATTTTTGAATACGGACAATACCTTTTTGAAAGCATTTTTTTTTTACTTTATAAATATTTAATTTTTAACCCTTGCATCCCCAATATTTTGTCGAAGTAAAAAACATTATTTTAACTTTATTTTCTAGTCATCTAAATATGACACCTAATTTATTAAAAAAATTTGGGATCACTTAGTTAGAAAATTGATAGCATCAATGGAGCGTCATAAAGTATCAATGGAGCAATCTTTAAAGCATCCAAATTCTATTTTGAACCATGAAGCTTAATTAAAGCTAAAAATATTTCATTTATCAGCAACAACAAAAAAAATAGTCAGATATTGACAAATTTAATTAAAAATCACATTAAAAAAATATTTTTTTGCACAATTTTCTATGCGAGGGACTTTTGAATGTTTCTCTATTATTTACAAATTTACCTAAAATTTCCTCAATCCACTAACAGATTGCACTATGCGCTTCCAATTCACGCATGTTTCCCATGGAAAACGCTGGGTCATCCTACAAATGTGTAAATAGGTAGTTTTAGTGTAAGATCACAGGGAGCCAAAAGGTTAAAAAAAATCATGAACTTTAACTTTCTTTCTTAATTCCTGCCATTGACGCTTTTTATTTTATAGTAGTCATTTCAAATAATTGACATTTAGCACCGGGTTTGGAAAATTAATATGGCCCAAGAGTTCAGTGCTGTTGTAGCATCAGAATGCTCTTGGTTCGATTCCAGGATCCTTTAAAACTATAATCGCTACATTGATGAACTTGATTGAATACACTTTCTACCGTAAAAATCAGTTATAACTTAAAGTATATTCTGGCTCAAGTTAAATGGTGGTTTTGTAACGCCCATCAATACTAATTTTAACGAATCAACAAACGACTTTCAGCGAGTTGGCCAATCGGCTTATATAAAACCTATAAACAATGTGACGTCACAAAGTCCGTTTAGCTGGAGCCGTACTATAAATAAGATTAGTTAACATATGACTTCTTATTGTTGTTCAGCATTAGGCGTAGAACTGACCTATCCGTATTTTGACCTTTTTTTTTAGTTGTAAAATTATTTATCAGTGACGCAATATTTTATATTTATTGACATTTTGATGTTGACGTAAACGTTCAATTAAAATATAAATATTTTTTTTAATTATGTAAAAAAAATTCTAATTTTAAATAATGCGCAGAATGCTTTAGAAATCAGTTTTTTTTTTCTGGTTGGCGATTATCAAACTTTCAAATTTCTAGTTATGATAGTTAATTGCCGAGTTGTACATTGCGAAAATTATTGCTGAGTTGGAGCACAAATACCGATCATTAAATATTTTTTTTTTTTTAACGGATTAAGATATCGGTGAACACAACATAGCAAGAGATGACTTGTTTGCCATCCCACCATCACTACGTCATTGCCACTCTGATATTTTTTAAGTAAGAACTGTGTGATATAGCCTGGCTCCGGTTAGTTGGCGGTTGGTTAACGCCCCTCAGAAATGGTTTTAGCGAATCAACAAAAACATTTCAATCAGCTGACCAATCGGCTTATCGAAACCATGTGAACAAAGTGACGTCACGGAGGGAATTTATACACAGCCGAACGTAGAGAATTCTCTTCAACCATGTATTATACTTCACGGACGTATTTAATCGTTTATTCTGTCCGTCCGACTCACTGAGAGGCGAGCTCTGTGGTGCTCATATACTCACTCATATATGGGTGATTCTACAAATACGGGAAAATTTGTGTTCCGTACTGATATTTTTTTTTGTTTTGGAAATTAAAAAAAACTTTTTAATGTATATATTTACACTCCCTTAGCACTATTATTCTGACTTTTATCTATGAAAAAACTTCATATTTTATTCCATTAAAAAAACTTATTCAAAAGTGATTTCCTGTTCATTTTTCTTTTTATTAATGAATATATATGTATGAATAATATTAAGCTAACAAAAGTCAAATTAAATAAAATTATTGCATTAAAAAAATAATTAAAAGTTTGTCCCAAGGAATATCAGTCATCCACATGGCTGAAACAAATGGAATTTTTTTCTCAAGGAAATTGAAACTTTTAAAGTGGCAAAAGTGCCTGAAAATAAACATGGCAGTTTGTGGCTTATGACTAAAAGTTGCATTTTGCTGTTCTTCAAAGATTTTTGTGATTTGCTCTAAGTCGTATTTCATTTTCAGGTAAGGGTTTTTAATCCTTGTCATTAACATGACTTGTAATAAGCAGGTAAAATGTAAATATAAATAAATTCTGGTTATGTATGGTGATAAACCTTGCAGTTGTAAGTACTTAACAGAAGTTAAGCCTACAAAGCTTCATATATGGCTTACTGAGAACATGCAAATTCTGGTTTTGTCATCCACATGCCCATTTTCTTATATCCAATAGGTGGCAAAACAAAAATATAACAATTAAGCTCTGCTGATATTTTATTCTAAATATGTACCCATTGAACTACTTTAGTAATTTTTTTCAGATTTTTAAAATTAATTTAATTTTTGGAAATTTATGTACTGTAAATATTCCCGTATTTGTAGAATCACCCATATATCTCTTGAATAGGTTCAGCGACGACATTGAGCTGATGACGGGCAGCCGTCCCGGCATGTACTGGCTGATCTGCTGGCGGTTCGTCGCCCCCGCCACCATGATCACCATCCTGGCGGCGTCCTTCTACAAGATCGTCACTGGGGGGAGCGACTACGAGGCATGGGACAGAGAAAAGGTATAACCACCACCTTTCCTATACTCCTTCCAACAACACGCGATGCGAATGTTAAGCCTTTTGAACACCACTGAAGTGAGAGTTCAGCAAATATGATCCCGTGCAATGGTAGTGCGAACTTACCAGTGGCGAGCCTTTTAATTCTACATGTCATCACTTAATGAATGCGTACATTTGTTTCATTTGGATAAATTATTTGATGTAGTTACATAACTCATTTTCATTCGCAGAACGTATTTCTTATTTACTAAAGGTTTAGAAAACTATTTCGACACTAAACTAGTTATTAAGTGTTGAATTTCTTAACATTTAAGCAGCAAATACAAATTCAGGATAAAAAATTTGAAATAACGTATTAAGAAAACATACATTATTTTATTGTTTTTCTCTATTTTCAACCATTCCCTCAGATGCAAGAGGGGCCTCTTTTTACACGTTCGCTGTCGGCCCAGAGAGTTGTAATATTAAATAGAGAGCGCCTTCAATACCAGACTACTCTCTTAAGGCCGCGGTGTCAACATTGAAAAGAAAAACCCACATCACGTGGTTATAGCGCTGCCACATTTGGCGTTCAGACATCTGCAGGAGTTTCAAACTTGGCGCACTTTCTTCTTTTTTGGTGATAAGGAGTTCTGTCCGTATTCAACTTTTTAACATATATGTACGTATTTACTTATTTTCAAACAATATGCGCTAAATATTTCCTCTTCATTAACGAAACGAAAATATTTTAATTGTGTTCAATACTCGAAGAAGCGAAACTCTTTATATTTCTCGGGTTTTATTCTTCATATTTTCTTATTGAAGTATACAAAATAACAATTGAAAGAACTTCGCTTATGGTAAATTTTTTACATAAAAACGTAATGCAATTATTTCAAAACTACAAAGTAAGAAAAATCTCCTTAATATATCTGTTAAACTACCTTAAATTGTGCCACTCGTTAAAAAAAACTATATTTAAATACAAAATTAAACACGAGACCATATTACAATACTTCGATCTCGTTTAGTTCTGAAAGTCGCCAAGGCCTGCCAAGTAATATTGGCGCATGAATGAATTGGCATTTCCACATATCACGTGGTTTCAATGATGGACACACGGAAATCAGCATTTTTATTCCTCTATTTTTATCATTACTCTATGTGTCGGCCACGCACAGGCACTCTTCAAAATTCCACTGAACTCTAACTGTAACTGCTGGAAGGCTCAAACTTTGTTTCCTCTACGGGCGCGTTGAAACCAATTGAAAGCTGCCATACTGTGCCCCAACATTTTTTTAAAAATGATTTAGTGGTGTTTTTTATTACCAAAGAATTGTAGAAGTATTAAATATATATAAATATTATATTTTCTTCTTATAGAATTAATTTTTATATTGCCAAACAGATAGTTTTTGCTCTTGCTTTTTAACTACTTCTACTTTGACTTGCAAATGACTTCCTATTTTAATAGCAAATTACATTTAAAATGGGTTTAAAAAGAAAATAAAAAAAACTTACCCTAAAATAATATATGTCGGCGTATTTTAACATGAAAAATATACGAAATATTGCGGTATCAAGAAAAGTGTGCCCCATCATGGCGGCCTCCATATCGGCTTCAAGTCAATAAAATGTCTTGCCCTATCCAGAAGTTACAGTTAGAGATCAATGGTTACTCCCTTTGTATGTTTTAATATTTTATTTTGGATCTTGTAAAAATAACTTAAATGAAATGAAAAATACTTATAAGACTGAACCAATAATCACTTGGTTCTCCTTTTAAACCAGGAGGTAAGTTTTTCAGATCAATCGAATATGCCAAAAAGCTCATATGGATCCGGCAAAATCAATCATATAGTCTTACCGCCAAAAGTTGAGATTTTGCTTTCTACAATCAAATATATTTAAAGAAAATAAATAGCTTCTAATTATGAATATTAACATATAATTCTTGAAATAAGTAAAATTTGTGTTGAAGGTAAGTGACCAACTTGATAGGACAGCTTTGAGACATAAGCATGAGACAATGTGACTTCTTTTCTGGTAAAATATTTCACACAAAGGTTATCTTCTCATTGCTATGTCATTGTTTTATGAACTGTAGACCTAAAATTCTACTGTAACCTTCCTCTTCAGGCAATTACCTTGGTTGTAGCTTCCCTACTTTATTTATATCTACCATCGTTTAACGCACTCTAAGGCCATTCCACGATATTTTTTCAAGATTTGTCTCCTCCGTAACTTTTTGTATTTTAAAATATGTTAATTAACGTAAAATAAGCCAAATTTTTTTTTAGTGGATACAGTTAATTTTCAGTTTAGTTAGTTTTCAAAAATCGTGTTAATTTTCGTTAATTAACATATAATAAATAATAACAAAAAGTTGCGGAGGGAACAAATCACGGCTAAATACAATGGAATGGCCCTTTAGCGTTTGGTGGTTTAACCCTTTAGGTACATTTGACGAGTGAGACTCGTCATCTGCTTACTTGAGCGAAGTTACGGTGGACGAGTCTGACTCGTCATCTGAATTTAAGAAGCAGGCGTTGATGTTTGCGACAGCCCCGCCAGTGGCCGTTGATCGCAAACAATTTGTTGTAGGGTTGGTCAAGAATGGGATCAATTGAACCTCACCAAACCGGTCTCATGGGCATAAAAATCTTCAAATAATTCAGTACTTAAAGGGTTAAGAAAGCTAATTCAAGTTACCCTAAAAGACAACTTTATCCCATCAGAAAATCCGTAACCCCTACAAATTCGGATGGACATTATCTTTCTATTACTATATCAGTGGCTTGGAATAAGAAGGACCAAAGTCTTAACATAGGACATTAGTCCTCCTTGTTCCAAAACACAAATATAATACAGGCAACTCTCGAACTCGAAGGGAAGTGTATAAAAATTCGAGATATCGAAAATTCGAGTTATCAAAATTCCTATAAAAAAGCTGTTTTGGTAAAAATAAATACAAGTATACTTACCCTACTTTATTTAAAATATCTATCCAAAATTTTTTGGTGAGTATTTCTATTTATTTCGGAATCAATTATATTTTCCAAATGCATAATTGCTTGAAATGTAGTTGTTTTTATTTCCGGCCACGATTCACTGAATGCACGCATAGTTTTTATGGAAGATAGAGCCTCTTTCAAAGTTATCTTTAGAGGAGGTTCGTATTCTTTTTCCGAGAGCGATCTCTCATCAAAAGCTGCTATAGAGAGGGTATTACATTTTTGTTTTGTCGCCATTGTTCGCAGCGACAAATCAACACCACGCCAATTGCATATTTGCTTAAGTTTCTTCAAAATCCGTAGTTTTGAGAGGAAAACCAAATTTTGAGTTGTTTGGAAACTTCGAGTTACCGAAAATAAAGAAGAAAAACTTCGAATTAACGAGATAAAATTACATTAAATAAGTAATGAAGGTGCAGGGAAATCGATTTTTTTTCGAGATATCGAAAAATTCGAAGTTCGAGTTATCGAGAGTCTACTGTAATTGTTTAATTAATGATAGCATAAGCCCCATATAATTTTTAAATTACCATTCCATAGGACTATAAAATTTTAAATGAAACCTACTGACAAACTAACCTACACCGCAAGACGCAAACCTACTGACATAAGTGTAATTAACTACATTCACCCTACTTTAGACATCTAACGGGACGTCACTTTTATGGTACATTAAGTGCTCAACTTGTATGCGATTGAATAATATCTAGACATATATGAGAGCCAAAGCTATACTTTTCTTAACAAGCCTCAATTATTTTTTTATAAATTTTTCTCGGGAATTTTAAAAGGATTTTTTTAATAATGAATTTTACTGATATATGAAAATATGTGCTTTCAGGCCCACACCGTCCGCCTGGAGTGGCCCAGGTGGTGCCTGTTTGTGGCCGCCTTCCTCATCCTGGTGAGCACCATCTGGATCCCGCTGGTAGCCGCCCTGCGCTTCTGCGGCATCAAGCTCCTGCCCCCGGAGGAGCCCTCCTGGTTCCCCGCGGAGGAGCTCCGGGACTTCCACGGCCTCGTTCCCCACAAGGAAGGGGCCCTGGAGAGGGCCATACTCTGCTGCGGGCCCCCCGAACCCCACGGAGACGATGACAGGGAAGACGAGTGAAGCCGATCCCGAATTCACAAATGGAATTTAACTGAGGTACAAATCGAGAGAAATAATGAGAATCGATTGCGAACTGGAAATCAATCGATTCTCGGTCGTTTTAATAGTGGATATATTTTTTTAATTTCCATTGTTTCATCGATACGACTCCGGAAAGTGGAAGCTCTGTGTTAGTTAACTACTAGATGTGGTAGATTCGATTTGATGCACATCTCAGGCTCAGTATGTATCCAGATAAACAATAACAACGAATTGTTTTTGAGTGAAATATAGAAGGGATTACTGACCAATACATTAGCTGGACCTCTCTAAGCCTACAAAAGATTAATTTCAGTGTTAACACTTTGGACTCGAATGGTGACTCTCAGTCACAAAAATAACGACCTGTTCTTCAAATTAATCGAGAACTGCATGTTCTTAAACATACAAAATGCTTTTACTCCTTTAGCTTGTTTCTTCACTAACTATAAAACTGGTTATTGTTTCTATCATTCGGTATCACTAAATGTTTTGGAGGGAATAATAGACAAGGAAATAACTATCTCCTTAAAAGAACGTAAATGAAAAAAGGCGTTCTTCGAGTACAAAGGGTTAGTAATAACTCTCAACTATTCTTGGCAGAATGTAGAAATGCTGGTTAGTAGATTTTAAGCTTTTTAAAAGTAATCAAACTGTTTAAACCGTAGGCAAAAGTTCAGATTTGAATCATTACAATTTACTGCAGATATCCGAAATTTATTCTCCAGAAAAATAACACACCATTTAACATTAAAAACCACTATATACTTGTAGTTACCAATATTTCAATTTACGGGAGACTAAGGCATTTGGATAACTGGTTATGAAAGACCCAGTAGTGTATAAGTCAGTAAGTGATTTACAATAGCATTTGAAAAGCAATATACGATTCTGAAGACTATGTGAATATATTTTGTCGAGAAAATCCAAAGAATAAGCTAGTCTTATCTATTCGATTATTTGTTCGATGCAGTTTAGCTGGAATACATGTGTATCTTGTTATATACCCACCGAAATCTTGAATGACTCTTACGACTATCTAAAGAACCGAGTGTGCCAGGAACTTTCAATTTCAAAATAGGAATCGAATATGGCTGCAGAAAAATAATTTTATACAATATATTTTTCTTAGTTCTAAAAATTATTATTTTACAATTTGTGTTATTATTACGTATATTGAATAGGTCATTTTGAAAAGAAGCCATTTTTACAACTAAAAATGTGTCTTTTACCGATCTTTCATTAATTTCAGATTCAGATGCTTGTCTATGCTGAAAATTCTTAAAGACTCGAGATGGTTGAATTTCAGAATGATCTATTCAAAATAAAAGTTACAATGAATTCAAATCAGACATTTTTGCCTACGAAATCTTTTCAATATTCATTTATTTCCTGGATCAGTGTAGGACTTTGAAAAACGGATTTTTCTCGTATCTCCTCGATGATAAAACAAATTTATAAATGTTCGTTTCGCTCACCAAGCTACAATTGTTTTGCTAAATAAAAGTTAAATGAATCATGGTTAACAGTTTAATATGAATTCCGCACTATAACATGTATGCTTGCGTGCATCATCTAAAACCATTATTTTTTTTTTATTGAAACAAATGAGCTAGTCATTCAGCTATGAGATGGTCCCATACCGTCGGAAAACTAAAACAAATAAGGTTCCTCTTTAATATACTCCTCAAAATTATAAGAATTAAAGTTAGTGCTCACTTTCGCCAAAGGTGGACATAAGATTCGACTCAATAGAAATTGCTACTCATATTCTGTAAATCCGATCTTTTGTTCTACAGCCAATCATAAATGGAATAACATTTAACTCAAAATAAAATTTCATATTCAAGATGTAAAGCTTTGTGAGTCAGAGCAATATAACGAATCGTATTTTCGTTAATTGAACTGAATGAACTTATACATTTGAACTTTAAGTTCAAAATACAAGTTAATCGCAATAAGAACGATTTATATATTGTGATCTTTTCTATGTGTTGCACAAAAAAAAAGGTGTCCATTTTCATATATGTTGTACAAAAACGTGTTAATTTACTTTGTATTTCTGACATAATGAGAACCATATTCAGTCTATGTTGATTGAAAGAAATGCAACAATACCGCAATTTTTATTTGAAATGTAGAAACACGTCTTCTTTTCTATTTAATATTTTAACTCTTAAACTTTCACTCATAGCTGCTGAAATACAGCATGTACCAAAATGATTGACGCATTTTCGAAAGTTTAAAAGACATATCCTGTAAGTGTTCGAAGATTGAACTCTACCATCGAATCATTTCTAAAGGCGTTGTAATCGCTTTAGCGCTGCAATCATAGTGGTACACTGAGTACATTCATTAGAGAAGCCAATTTTTTTTTGCACTGTCTTGTACATTCTGCACACAGTTCGATTTTATATCCAAGTTGATGCCTTTTGATGTGTTTCTAGACTCGATTTTAAAAAGCGTCAATCTTTTACATCAATGCATCTTATGATGGACGCGCTGTCTTGTGACTAAATGTTCTGCACTCGAAGTTTGTGCACCCAGATCTCTTCGCACTCATGTATTTATCCAGTGTTTGGCAACAGTGGCGGACTGGTCACAGTGTGGGCGCACGAATTTTCTTGATAGATTTTTTTGGGGGTTAGCCCGTTTACTTGATAAAGTGCAGGTGAAATTTTCGATGAATGAAAGAAATGCCAAAAAATTATTTAAGAAGTTGTAGAAATTCAAAATTTTAATCACCAAAATGTCTCTAAAGAATCATGCATAATTTTATAGGGGAAAATGGAATAGAATTTTCGGTAAATCAATTTTAAAATAAATTGATTTAAAACCTAACCTGACATTCAAAATCATTAACTATAAATATATTAAAATTTCGAAAGAATCATTATTTTTTTAATATTGGAATGCAATAGCAAACTAATTCGAAAAGGATATATATATATATATATACAAGATGCGTTTTCATGCGGCAGTCTAGCCCTATTTGGTACTATGGGAATCGACTTGAGATCATCGGTAACGAAACGATATATAATTTTTTCACAGAAAAGTGACAATATCGATAAAAAAATTTAATGAAATCATCTCAATATCGATAAATTCTTTTCGATTCAAAATATTTAATATGTAACATCCAAATAAATACCAATACATTTCAGGAGGATTTTTTTCTTCTTCATTTTTGTGAGACAGGGTAATATTTATAAATAGAATTGACTAAATATATTTTATAGACGATTTTAAAATTCAATCAGGTTTGACACAAACACCTGTTTTGTAGTCATGCCACAAATAAAACATTGTTATTAGTCATCAGCGATTAATTTCGATTTCTGTAATACAACAAGAAAGAATCATGTTTTATAATATCAATTTATATGATGTAAATAATTTGTTCTCTGACGTTTTCAGGAAATCTTTTTAAGCAATTCGTATATTTACTGTTATTTCTCTGTAAAGCTCATTTATATAAAGCAGTTCGGAAGGCAGTGTTGAAAGCGAAATGCTAAGAGTAGGTAAGGCAAACATCGATAGAATTTTTTTGTGAAAACGAGTGCGATTCTGTGATTTAGCAATTGAATAGGTTGTTCGAAGAGTAAAAATTGTTATTGTGTAGACGTAGACTTGTTAAGAATGCAATCTAGGTTTGTTTATAAATGGTTTTTATTTTTTAAAATATTCGTTCGCTTCCAAAACAGTTCTTCCGGGTGCGTTTCTTCAATCACGGAAATGTTTATTTTTCTATTTACCTTTTGAGAAATAACGTCATTTACCGAAATATTAAAACATCCGATGGCTGGCCAATTACATGCACAGCACATAATCCATTAGAATTATAAGTAGAAACACCAAATTGCTCCTCCTAAGCCTAATCTCACCTACACACTGTCGTTTGAAGTCAAAAGGGCGTAGGTCAATTTTTAGCCAATTTGCATTTACGATTACCATTGTCAATAAATAACTTATTTGAATATTTGATACAACCTAACGCTAGAAAAACCAAAAATTCTAAACAATCTAAAAATGCATGTATAAAAAATACACTATTTCAGTAAAACTTATGGTATCACATCCTAAAAAAAAAAAAAAAAAAGGTTTGGGACATACGCCCTTTTGGATCAAAACAATAGCCCTTCATGTTCCAAAAGTATTCCAAACAACCCTAAGTCAAATGTCTTATAAATGAACTTTTTAAGTAAACTCAAGACCAAATTTTAACAATGAACGAACTGCGTAATCTAAGAACAATAAAATTGATGGATAAAATTCTGCACATGTGGTTCTGAATCGCTCAGATTCAAAATCTTATGGTACTGAAATCAAAGGAATTGTCATTTTTTAATTTCTAATAAAGATATTGCACTGTACAAACTTATATAAGGTGCCAAAATGACACATAAATTGTCCTCAATTTTAATTAGAGTTCTGTATTTTACTTTTACTAAAATTCATACAATCATTCGTTCATTGATGGTGTCAGATGCAACTTTAAGGGTGATCCATTTCCCCAGTACATTCCTCCTCATATTATCTTTATTTACCTTATAAGATTAAGCTGGTACGCGAATAGAGATTGGTTTACGCGATCGAAGTCACTTCACCAGACAAAATTTTGTTTCGTGTTTACGACGCGTCATTTTGTTTAAAACGGAGTTTTCCAAAATTTTCAATAATCAGAAAGTTGTATTGTAATATGAAGTAACATTCGAAAAATAGACGAGTGTAACAAATATGTGAAGGAAATTTTAAGCATACAATGGAATGCTCCGCTGATTTTGAAATATTTTTTAGTCATAAATTAAGGGTGGAAATTGTCGAAGTTTATTCAAATGAATTTTTTCACGTTAAATTAACTATTTTCTAATATATAAACTAATTTTCTAACAGCTAGCCTAATGACAATATAAATTCGAAAGTTCATTTGATGTGTACAATATCTTTAATACATTATCTGCCACATCAAATATTGTTAAATTGACTTGGGGCCACACTAATTTTGATGCTTTAAAACAAATTTAATGCGGAGTCACGTGGCGCCTAAGGCCAATGTACTTCTAGTTGCATTTAACTCGCACCAATGTGTTAAAAAATCATTTTGGGCGAAAATTAAGGGCCGCCTACAAAAATAGAGTTCTAAAGGACTTTTAAGGACCATGCTAGTTTGGTAAATTTTTTTTAATAAATCAATATTCTCCCACCCTTTGTCAAACGATTTTCTGGCACCACCACTGAATTGGGTGTAATCACGACTATAATCCGAGAAGGAGATCTGGAAGCAGCATCAAGGAATTGCGTATTTTAATAACTTTAAATGAAATCAAATGTTGGCGCTCATTGACTAAAAACTTACACAATTGTTGATTTATATGGATGTTTAGACGATATGCCTGCCAGACCGTGCACTTTCCTCCTTTGCCCTCTGTTGTAAGCGTGTTGTATCAAGTGCAGCAGGTTGTCACGAGATCTTTCTTTGTGTGTGTGTGTAAAATAGATGTTTGTACATAGAAAGCGATGTTAACACTTTTTAGAGAACTACTGTTCATGTTAGGAATATTTTTGTTGACAATAGATGGTATAAATAAAAAATGAACTATCCAACTTGACTTACCTTTTCTACACCAAATACGTCCCAATTATGGGGTTTAGACATACAAACTCATGACGCAAGATACAAAATTACGAACAGATACTACATTTATATTAAAATTGTGTTTTATTTTCAATTTCTATATTTTGGCACATTTGTTCGAAATCTAGTCTGCAATAGACTTAAGAACACTGACTTCGAAATGTTAACAAGGACTGCCTAAGCTGGCATTCCACTCGCCAAACTTACAATAACATTCAGGTCACAATAAATTTAATGTGCAACAGCATCCTATACACAAATGAGTCTGTAGTTAAGCTTAGCTGGTGCGACCCTAAAATTTCAAACCAGATCATTGGTGCGTGCAGTCCACGTGCTTATATATGTTTGTTTGCTGTGCCAAACAGGCTATCACAGTCTCTACTTGGAAACATAACAATTTTTCCAGAGGAGCGTTTAATAGAGAAATTACAACCAATCAACATTTGGTAATATGCACGTTTTAAAATAATAAAAGAATGTATGCAATTCAAATAATTTTTTTAGTGATTCAATAAAATAATGTCCAACAGCCAGTCAATAAAAGACAATTTCTTTTGTCCAAACGAGACATTCGAAGATGAATTTTATACAACATAAAATCATCAAACGTGCAGAGATTCAGCATCATAGGAGTTTTTTTTTATGTGAAGAGTGTTGAGCCGCGTATAAAATAATTGTTGCGACCACACCATCGAACGGAAGTGAACTACACACACTGTCTTTTCTTTAGAGAGCGATGTTTTAAACGTATCAAAAGTAATTTTGTTTACAAAATTACTTTTGATACGTTTAAAACATCGCTCTCTAAAGAAAAGACAGTGTGTGTAGTTCACTTCCGTTCGATGGTGTGGTCGCCACATATGATAAATTGAGAAATACCTTTATAAAAATGCAAAATTGCATTATGTTCACTTTTTAAAATTAACTTATAATTCTAATAATCTGTACGATTTCTTTTAAAAACAAAAAGTGTAAATAAATACATCATATGATAACATGTATTTACAAAAAAAAAGCCCTTTCTTAAATTTGTACTTATTTAATGAACACCACATTTCTTGATTATTTTTTTACAAAATGAGCAATTTTACAGTCTACCGTAAAAACAGCTGTAAAAATCTGTTTACAACTGTAATCTATATTAAAATAATTAACAGCATATCATTTGAAACAAAGCTTATTACAAATTGTAAGTAAATTTCCCCCAATTTAGAATTGGCCATTGGTTTTAAATATAAACTTGTTTTTGAACTTAACATAATTGTTTCACAATGCAAAAACCTAGTTATAGTACAAGTAATCTATACAAGGTTAGTAGGCGGGACTTTGTATTTAAAGAAATTTTAAACATTTGTCACAAAATCTACTTCAATGAACATAAATGCTAAAATAACTACTTTTTCTATTCCTATGTTTAACTCTTAATACTCAGTAGGATCTGCTGTGGAGACATGTATTAATGCTTTAAAAATCGGAAGGACCCGCTGTGGGGACATGTATTCTCCCTCAATCAGTTGGTCTACATTTTAATAAGAAGTCTCAAGCGTTAACGGTTAACCACAATACTAAGAAAACTTATACAAAAATCAAGTATGATAACAAGCCAGTTATTGGCAGTGTGAAGTATATTAAATTGGTCTCTACTGAGTTAAAAAATTTCAAATCAAATTGTAAATTCACTGCATAAAAAAAATGCTTAACTTGTCAAAAGTTTTTCACAAAAATCCTGTAATTGATTCGAGGTGTTCAGTTGGATGGAATTGTTTACAAAAAGAAAAACACTCATTTTACAATTGGATGACTCGCTTGCTAATTTATAAATATTATTACAACAAAATAGATAGGGTAACACTCGAATTTCTATAAAAATCTTCCGTACAACATAAAAAAAGTTGGTAGTTTTAAGGTAGCAAACATGTCCTCACATTTTTCTTCGTTAGTGGTGGCCTTTTTACCACGAAATGCTTGATTGAATTAATCAGCCAATGCAGTGTCTCATAGGGGAAAAAAAGCAACCTCCACAGATGGAAAATGTGAAGATATGTTTTTTACCTTAAGTGAAATCAAAAATATGAAACATATAATTTAAATTTTAGATAATTCACTACATTTGATTCTTATTTACTACTGAACGTGCTCTTATAACAGTCCTACTTTAAAAAACACAAGAAATTTTAACAGAAAAAAAATTAAAAAGCCTTTATCAGTAAACAAAAATGCAATGAAAGACACAGAACTATTATACACTTATGTTATTAACGTGAGTTAGCAGATAGCTCTATAAATGGTGAATAAAAACAATGTGATGTTTATTTGCCTATCGCAGAGGTATCTACTAAAGCTAACACACATTAATAACGTAATCGTAAAAAGATCTTTCAAGAACAAAATATTGTTGTTTTTAAGGTTCTTGAGGTTTTTTTGGTGGTAAAAACAGCATATTTTTGTAAAAAGAGAAAAACCTCAAAAACAGTACAATTTTTATAAAGATAATCGTACAAAATGGTTAAAATCCATTCATAATATGGACAATATGTACAAGCTATTATGTATTAATAAATGAGGCTTTTAGAGGAGATCATCAATGTACAACAATAAAGCTAATATGTGATTAGGTTACATCAGGAAAAGTGTTTCAACAAAATCTAAGGATATAATCTTGCCATTGTAAGAGTTTAGTAAAGTCTCATCTTGAGTATGCTGTACAGTTTTAGTCACCATATCTCTTAAAAAATACATTGATTTTTTAAAAAGTTCAGCACATGGCTTTTAAAATGGTCCAAGGTATTTCAGGTATGGATTATGGTGATAGATTAAGAAATTTAAATATGTATACTTTGGAAGAGAAAAGGGTTAGGGGAGACTTGATTCAACTGTTCAAGTTTATTAAACTGTGGGACGTTGAGGGTTTGGAGGTTAACATGAGAGGTAGAACATAAGATCATGGTTTTAAATTAAACAAATTATTTTTATAATAGGTAATTGACAAATCGAAGAACTTGCCAGTGAATATTGTTAATTCTACAGGATTAAATTATTTTAAAAAGAGATGGTATATTCTTCGGAAAATAGTCAGGATATATGAACTAGGCCAACTTTGTTCGACCTCTAGCCTGTTGTTGGTCGTGATTTGTATGACTTTCCAATACTCTCTTTCAAAATACCATTGAGGAAGAGATTAGAATGGTTAGAACAGCTTCAACTATCTAAATCCTTTATCTAAAACGATTAGACCCAAATCCGGTATTTAATTCATGTGTACCTCAAATAAAGAGCAAACAATCAAACATGTTTGGCCACTGAGGCGATTTGTGGGAAAACACAAATAACTTTTCCAAAATGCATCGACTTAAATACAAATTGCAATTTTTTACAGGTAATTTCAAAGGGACAACCAAAAAAGCCATTAAGAATACTTTTTAAAAATAGCAATGTTATACTTTTATACAATGAATGAAATTTAAAATTACTTCTTTAAAAATGAAATATAATAAACACAAGAAAGGTAATTAAGAAAGAATTGGTTGTTAAATGTTTAAACATTTTAAATTAACAACACAAAATATTTTTAAGGTGCATATGATAACAAACAACTGTTAATTGTAATCAAAATTTAATATAGTGCAGAAACCTTAGGCAAACTGAATTTTTATTAAAGTTGTAGCAAGGATGTTTTGCCTAATAGTTTTTTTTTAAAACTCAGTTAACCTTCCAAGTTTTTGGTTCTTAATCTTTTGTTTTCTCTCATACACCTAGATAAAGCTTTTCATTTATGAGTACCTGCTTCTCTTATAAGCTTTCTCACTCATCGACATAAAAGTTATTATGTAATAATGTACCCCAACCGGACAGCCACACACACCCAGGGGTATGCGTATCACAAGTTGAGAACCGCTGCTCTAAGTGAATAGGACATCTATAGTAGACTTTGGTACTGCAGTTTTCCAGCACAGTTTTGCAGTTTTTTGCACATAAATTAAAAAATTTATGAAAAATACTTTTTGTTGAAAAAAATTTAGATTTTAGCAGTTGGGTTATATTTTGAAAACAATGTCTTAAAATAATTTTTAAAATATAGGTTTCACATATAAACTAAAATCTCTTGCATCGATAATAACTTCCGATAATTTCCAAGAAGCAAAGAAGGTTACTGTATCCTGTTTTGTTTTTATTGGAAATATTAAAAAAAATTAGCATTTCCCTAAATTTCGTAACATAAAAATAATAATTGTAAATCTCTTTCTAAACCACTCTGCTTAATTTCGCCACTCAATAACATATGAATCTTGGTGAAAAACAATTTTTGTAAATTTGCAGCCATTTTTTTAGCATATTAATTAAAATTCCCAAAACTTCCTTGGAGTTTTAGTTAAAATCATCCCTGTTTGATATTATCTACCAACAAAAATCAAATAACACAAACTCTTTGGCATGACAAATTTACATAAACTATCATGAGAAACATTATAAAAGTGTCATTTAATTTGCATCAAATATGAAAAAAATATTAAAACTTTCAAGTGTTCACTAATTGTTTCATTACTAAATTTTTTACACACACCTTTATAAATGCAAATGTGTCGATTAAAAATATCACATGACATTTTAACAGACAAAAAAAAAAATTAAAAGGTGTTTAAACAAAATAAAAAATTCCTGAAATAAAACATTCCATCAATATAATTTTGAAAGTTTAGGTGTTTTTATTGTTTAACTCTCCTTTGGTGGCCAAAATAGTAAAAAATTAATTAGTATTACAAAATGTAAAACTTTTTAAATCCATAAACTTTCAAATATAATAGCACATCCTTACAAAATTGTTAAACAGAGTTGCCCATAGAAAATTTTAGTGACTTTAGGTAGATAGCCCAAAAACTTAAAACCAAGAACAGCATGCAAAAAATGTTTTCCAGACATTAATATTAAGCTGTGTATAAATGAACTGCCTTTAAATAATAACCTAGCAAAATATAGAAAATCAAGAAATTGTCATTTTTACAAATTTATATTTTCATAGTAAAAAGACAATTAAAACAATGGTAATGAAAAGAATATGACAAGTACATACAATTTTAAAAATTCTAAAATATCCCTTACTTTAGATAATTTACATTCTTTTCAAGTGCATGGCAACCCTGTTAATAGCCATCGATTACACAGCCAATCCATACCATTTGGCCAATGATATCAGCATCCTCCTCAATATTTCTCCTTATGAGCAATAACATAAATACCAAGTGTGCCTATCATAACATTTTTTTAAAAAATAATTCAAATGGTCATATAGCATTGGAGAAATTTGTCTTCTCTTTGAGTAGCATGGAATTCGAACTGTTAACAAAGTACACAAGACACTTTTTACAGAAGTCCACTTATGCTTTTTATTGAATGAAGACCAGAATGACAATGAGAAGAGAAGAATAAGCAACTAGGGCATTTGCAGCCTCCTCACGTTACAAAGACAAAGTTGAACCTAAAAAAAGAAGGGGAAAAAGTCACACACATGGAGTTGTCATGCCAAGAAACAACAAGGCCATTTACTAATAAAGTAACAAACAAGTGAAAATAAAGTAAATATGGTCCAGAAATGACTTTCTACAACCACTCAAAAATAAGGTTAGTTTCATGACCTACTGGTTTGAATACAATTCTACATAATGGCTAACACTCTTATGATTTTTTCTAACATCAAACATCATAAAATTTGATAGTTTAATTGGTGTCCAACATGAAAAATAACTGTTTTAACTAAATAAAAAAAATTACCAGAATTTTTTTTTAAAGCTAATTTGTTAAACAAAAACTTTGATATAATAAGATTAACAACTAAATACTATAATTTTGAAAGAGTTTTGTTGTTTCTATGCAGCTTGATTTTTTTTTGGCAGTCAAAATAGCACATTCTGCAAGGAAACAATTCCTTTACAAAATCTGTACAATTTTATAATCTAATAATACAACCATTTAAATTGGTTAACATATGTACAGACCAGGGCTCAAATAAGATTTTGAAGCAGGTAGCAAACACGCCCGAGAACTTTTATAAGCTTTCGGCAAAAACTATTGAGCTCACGGTAAAACTCAAAATAAAACCAATTCTGTTATCTGTAATTTTCAGTTTATTTTTTATAAGTTTTATTAGCAATTGAATAAATAATAATAATAAAAATATATACTTGGTAACGCATTAACTTGGACAGGTTTTATAAAATTATTTGAGCTAGAGAAAAATCCATAAAATGATTTAATATGGATGAAATGCAAGTATTTTTAGAATTAAAATGTAATTCAACATTAATACAGGGTGGCAACAACATTCTGAAAAAAAAGTTCCCTGATATTTCCATTATGGTTTCAGAAAAATTTCGCTGATTTTACAATTACATTAAAAAATGTTGCAACACATGCTTTGTATAGAAACAAAGTATCCATGCTACAATAATACTATAAATATAATGCATTACAAATGAAAAATTACTGTATATACTCGCGTATAAGCCCACCCCCAAATTTTAGGCCGATTTTTTGTCCAATATCGGAAACTCGCGTATAAGCCGAGTTGTATTTTTGTACATGAAAGATTCCGATTAAAATCGGCAAATTCTCGACAAAAGAGTGACATTTTAATTAGAAAAATAAATATTTAAGCCTAGAAATTAAAAGTTTAAAGAAAGTGGCTGGAGAAACGGCCTTCCTCGAAGTTCGTGACGATTCATCGGGTTTAAAAGTATGTACCACTCGCGATGTTCTGGTGTATCTCAAACCTCCATCGGACTTCTTAAATTAAATCTCCCTTATTATCAAATAAAATATTTTAAACCACAAACTTAAATACCAAAATGTGCAATTTCTAATCCTTAACATCGTTTTGTAAAGATTTAAAAACTTAGAAATCGTCAACTATTTTTTGTCAACATCGTTGACTACTGTCACTATTAAATACGGATGATCATTTTTTTATCCATCTCGGAAGGAAATACTACTATTTTATAGATGAATATATACTTCTTATTAAAATATTTAGTTTTTAATTACGAGATATATGACGTGAAAGTAGAACTTGAATTCGCCGATTACAGGGATGGGAAGTGCTAAAGACCAGTTTTGGAGCAGAAACACGACAAATTGTAGCAGCAAGACTGAAGATTTGTAGCAGGAACGCAATAAATTGTAGCGTTTTGGAGCAGCAAAATTTAAGTTTTGGAGCAGAAACGAGACAAATTGTAGCAGAAAACTGTAGATTTGTAGCAAGAATGCAATAAAACATAGCAGTGAATTTTAGCATATTAAACAATAATTGTAGCAATTAAAATTTGTAACATGCGATTTTAAATCAGATGTGGTACACTACCCAAGGTGTAAAAACCCTGAAGGTCTCTATTGCTTATTTTTCCCATATTTTATGCAATAAATCAAAACTGGTAGAGACTATAAATGAGACATTTTAAAGGCAGTTGAAAATATTCAACAAAAGTTAGTTTTTAATTAAGAATTATTGAATTTTCAATTTTTTTACAATATATACTTAACTTTCATATGTTGATCTGCTTATTTCTGCTTATTTCTGCTTATTAATGAGGAAAGAGTGGGCGCTCGAAATAAAGTGTAGTATTTATTTCAGAAATAGTCTTATAAAACATTAAAAATTTGAACTAATAAACAAAGTATAATATCTTTAATATTTTGTAATTAAGTATTCTGTAGAAAAAAAATTAAGAATAAGAAACAGAAAAAAAAGCAAGTAATTTATGGAAGTTACAAGTTATATAAGGTTAATTTGAAATACATAACGAATGTTTATAAAGAAATTGTATTTGTGTATGGAGTATTTTTGATTCACATAAGCATTTCTTATAATTCATAAATCCTTTTCTGTAATTATAAGCAAACTAAATTTATACTATTTTAATATAACAAAGTTAATGTTACAAAGGTCTCGGGGTGAATAAATGGCCAACCTGGTTTATGGTATGTCCCACGATGGTATAATATAATTTCTTAGATATTCGTAAAATCATTTTTATAATTACAATAATATTAAAATTGCGAATTACAATCAAATAAATATATTAAAATATATATATATCAATAAATCGAATGCATGTTCTTAAATCGTGAAATTACCATGGTCGCAAATTGCGAAAAAACTAGCTCTTCTCCATGCTACAATTACAATGCCATTTAAAAAACAAAACAAAAAAGGTCAGTCAAAATGTCGAACAGCAATTCCTTCCACAGGGTTGCGAAATACTAAACTTATCAATATCGCCAAAGCTGGAACAATTATCGCGCCAAGATGATTTTCCTCGCACAGGCGAGCGCACATGGAGATGCTAGTATCATATTACAGTTTGACTTCGTGTTTTTGAGACCGTTTTACGTACTGGTCTGGAATTGTGTTTAACTGTAACCGAAGTTGTAGTTTTAAATTCTCTGATTGGCTGAGAGAAAAATTGATGTGCTAGTTTTGAGGGATCTGGCAAGGAGGTTTTGGCGATTTATTGAAAAGCGCAGCTTTTGACGTGACTTTTTAACGCATCTTTCGAAGCCTCAAGACGTACAGGAGTGTAGCTCCCGTCTTATAAACGCGGACCGTGTGTCCTTTTTCAAAACCCGATGGGTTAATCTCGTGCAATAGCCGCCGATGCTGATGCGGGGTTAGAAGAATTACGTAACCGCCGCCACCAACTTCAACGATGCTCGAGAGTCACCCATTCCAGTAGATGTTGCCGGGTTAACTGCAATAACCCCAGCCACCCATCGACGTAGCACCCAGAGGGATGTTCCCGTCCTCTGCCGTTGCC
This sequence comes from Troglohyphantes excavatus, assembly GCA_963932185.1. Classification (NCBI taxonomy): domain Eukaryota; kingdom Metazoa; phylum Arthropoda; class Arachnida; order Araneae; family Linyphiidae; genus Troglohyphantes; species Troglohyphantes excavatus. The sequence goes on from OZ010674.1 coordinate 17,005,081, forward strand.
TCTGATGTCAGCCCTGGACGCCTCCCTCATCACCCGTCAGGCCTGTGATCCTCGCCCAGAGAAGGTCCCATCCACCAACCACCTCTGAACTGGATTTCTCAGCTAGACGACCACCACTGGCTGACGCCTTGTGACCGACCACCTCTGAAGCTGACATCGGAGTTGACACTCCGTCGAAGGATGTGCTAAGTACCACCCCCCTTTTCGTCCACCTCCCAATCTTGGACACTTTTAGTATGGCCGTAGCGGCTTGGCCAGTTTTTTTTTGTTTTTTTGGGGCACTCGTATTGTATTCGCCTTGACCTCCTGCCACATCTCTCTCGACGAAATCAGCTGAAGGTAGTAGTTTTTAATTTTAGTTTACCCTCCCCCTTTTAATTTATTTAGTTTTAACTTGTTTGGCTTTTTGTAAGGTTTTTTTAGTGTTCCGTTCAATTTTTAATTTTAGTGTTTTAATAAATTTGTTTTCTTTTGGTCACAATTTTTAGTCTTGTGTTTATTTTTGTTCAAAACTATACGATCACGCCAGGTAAATTCTTAAATTAAACAACGATTAATATTATCGTTCTTTTTTCCTTTCTTTTGTTTATTAGTGCTTTTTAATTAACCCTTTTAAGTAACTACCACAATTTAGAAAATATGCTTAAATTGAAATGCTTGACGAAATTTTTAATCAAATTAAAATCTTGAATTCTACATTTCTAAATTTTTAAAACCCCGTTCATTTCGGGTTCCGAAAATTAAAAAAAAAAAAAAAAAAGGAAAAGTACCACCCCTGGATAATGCAAAGCAAATCACGATTAAATAGAAAATAATGAAAAATAAGTACTTATTTATCAGATGCAAAAGGATTGTAAGCATTTCAACGCAGATAGCAGCCGACCACGTTTAGTGAATATCTTAGTTTTCAAGAACGAAAAAAATTCTTTTAACAGTGAGTGCCATTATGCAATGAAAGACATCAACAGAAACCATCAACTTTCGAGTGAATAATCTCCGTTTGACGAAGATCACAAATATTCCTACATGTTAAAAGTTGCTGTATTCTTTTAAAATTCTCAGTTTTTCAAGATTGAGCATCGATTGTGCAAAAAAAAAAAAAAACGATCCGATATTCCAATGATGAAATGTGTTATGACAATGAAATGCCCTTGTCTAAAAAGTTGAACATCAGGAAAGTCCTTTTAAATGACGCGAAATTATTCCATTTAAGCATTTCTCTGCTTGACGTATAGCATGCTTATACTCCATTTGTACCTTACATTTCTACAAATACTATTATACTTGAGAAAATGTGCTTAAATTTTCTCCCAATTCCTCTTCCTAAGGTTGCCTTAACTTCGTTTAGGGCAAGACAAACGGGAACCAAGACTTGGCGCACGTGTTTAACAAGGATTTAAAACAAAATTGGCGCAAAATCGCACATAAATGTGGTTTTGTAGCAAGTTGGCGCAGGATACCACTTTTGGCGCTCTCTGGCGCAGAATTCCCATCCCTGCGATTAGCAACCCCGATTTTACCGCTTTAAAGCCAATTCCATCCAAAATACTAATGAAACAACTATTAATATCTGTGCATAATATTATCAAGGAATAAAATCTGCATTGGGGAAATAAATTTTGTTTAATTATTGCAATCGAGCAAGAAAGACATTGACTTTAAAGTGGTGTCATTCGCTATGCACGATGTCAACTTCTTAGTCTTCCATCCGACATTCTATTAAAGTAGCGTTTACTAGCTTCATAAATTCTACAAACCAATTAAATATTTATCAAAATATATAATTTTTATTAAGTTAAACTGATTGTTTATGTGAGTAGTTAAATTTTGCGTTACGATTACGCCGCGATGCGCAGAACGGTCTTCGGTCAGCACGTGACGCACATTCTCGATCTCGGAAATGTGTCGGCGCGATTTCAGAAGAATCCGCTAATTTTAACTTCTCTCCTTTCCCCATTTTAGGCAAATTATATTAGAAATTTTAATGACCCGCGTATAAGCCGACCCCCCTACTTTTTGATGCAAATTTTGATTTAAATTTCTCGGCTCTTACGCAAGTATATACGGTATAAGCAATACTTATAGTGAGTTAAAATAATAATTTATGGGTACAGCACAAAATTACACAAATACAACAGTAATTAAACATGTTTTCTGTAAGTAGATAATGAAAAAAAAGCTAATTTTTTCAAATTATTTATTTTGTAGATGTTTTTAAATGTTTTATATGCTTAATATTTCCAATTCCAGTCTTCAATCCCATATTCATTAGCCCCTCACATGTTGCTTACAATCTAAAGTCCAACACACTTTGCTTTTGCTTCTCCCTCCAGCAGTGGTTCACGTTTTTATAAAAATAAAACTAAAAATATGAAAATGCTCATAACCATGTTTTTTTTTTCAAGTTCTTATTCAGAACTACAAGCAAATGACAATTAAATTACCCAGAATAGAAGGCATAATAGACAATAATTGCTGTTTTAATGATCAAAATTTGAAAAATTCCCTGATTTTTTGTGAAATTTTGAAAATTTCCTTTATTTTCAGAATTTAAAATTTCCATGATTTTCAGGTTATGTTGCCACCCAGTAATACTATATCGATCAGACATAATTAACTTTTTTAAAAATCACAAAATATAACAATTAAAAAATAATTTAATTTAAAGTGTGTTACTTCATAATGAAATTCAATAGGGTGAAAATGTATAGTTGAATTACTTCATTGTAAAAGATTATACAACATAGCCTTGAATGGCTTTATATTTTAAATGAAAACCATGTATAAAGTACAGTATTAAATTTAGCATTAAATACCCATTCAGATTTGCCCACAGAAGAGACAATTAAATATCTAGAAAGAAGTGGTTGGCTGGATTAACTTTCGTCTAGTTTTTTTATCGTAATTTTGAAGCTAGATCAGAAGACGAGGACTATGTCTGAGCAGGCACCTCATGCAACCAGACATAGGCATGTTATTGTTTAGACCAAGAAAAATTTCATACACCAATCCCCTCTGCAAGGCAGATTATGATTTGTTTATTACAGGAACGAAAATGGCAATCCTCTTATTATGATCTTGCAACACACACAGCCGAGATTCAAACCACAACCCTTGGGTTAAGAGTCCATCATTCTACCCAACCAGGACACACTAAGAGCCAGATTGGGACAATTTTAAAGAATACCTGCTGAGTGCCTGCGGCAGGCTGGAGATGATAGGTCCATATCCCTGAGCGTTGTCATATAACTCAAACAATGGGGCCGCCACTAGCTTGTAGTTCTTAGGCACTGCAAACAGGGCTGCAAAAAGACAATGTTAAAGCACCTTCCAAAAAAAGTGAAATTTTTCATTATTATTAGTTGAAGCCAGTGCTTAACCCTCAAATGAATAGTAAAACTCTTGAGTTGCATAAATGATTTTTATTAACTTGTGCTTTTCTTAAATTACTATTTCTGCTACTTAATTAGTACAATTTGTGTTTGAGGCTCTGAGTTGGTTTTAACCCATAATTAGGTTAGCTATGAACTGGCAACTATTGGACATGTAAGTGAACTATTTAGTTGCATGTGGAAACTCAACTTGTACCTGCTCACTCAGCAATTATTAGACAAAATATCCTTTGACTCGATACTTTATTTACAACTTTGTTGATTTTATATGGATTGTGATAACATGAGTTATCACAATCCATACAAAAGCAGCGATTTGTACGGACGATTTTTCATCTTTACTTTGGAAATTTTGAAATCTGCAACCCTGAGTCGAATTTAATTAAAATAATCGTGGGCAGTGATTTTTTAGCTATTCAGCTGATTAAAAGTTGCTGTGTCAGTATCGCTTGTGCTTGGCTAGCCTTAAATCACACAGAGAGAAAATTTAATTTCTATTTTAATTTCATGGATTGTAATAGGATTTTTTGTCTATTTTCCATTAATTCTCAAACCTGAAAGTTAAAAATGGAAAATAAAAAACATCTAAATACACATAAGGTTGAAAAAAATAGCAAATTTCAATATCTTATTTCTTCATATTTTGGTTTTGTAAAAATAATAGCTTGCTCTTTTAATTGAGAGTTATGCTTAATTTTTTTTGTTCGATATTTTCACCTACTACTATACAATTATCAACTTATAATTTTTTTTATCAACATTATGTACAATTTTATTATGTCGTGTAATATTAGAATTTCTTAAAATCTTTCCTACTTTCCTTTATTGTAAAATAAGCTGGGTTTTTCTTTTTGTCCCCTGGTTCCACGGAAAACTAAAATAGACTTCAGTATTTTCAAAAAATTCAAGACAATAGTTTTAGACAATTGTTTGGTGTTTTTTCAATAAAGTTGATTTTATAAAATTTTCGTTAGATGTTAATAAATACTTTAAAAAAAGATTTGTTAAAATAACTTTTTTTTAAAAAAAAAGAGGAAAAAACAGAGGTATTAAGCCGAAAGTGGAAGAATGTGATTCCCGATACTTTATAATATCATTCATATTAAATATCACACCAAAATAAATCTGAAGACTACAACTTGACTTAAATATTCATGGACACTGCATCAAGAATTTAAAAAAAAATTGCTGATAAGAAAGATTTCAAATGAACGTCTCACCCTTTTCTGGAAGCTGTACTAAATAAAGCTTCTTGTGTTCTTTGGGTTTGGTGATGTGGGGAGGAACATATGGATACTGCAAAAAATGAAACAAATTCAATTAACTTCTTTTAATTTATGAAACATTACAGTGTGAACCAGTGGTTACCTATATTCATTTAAAAATAACCTACATTTTATTTTGATTCAGAAAAAAATATTAACAATATAAATGATTTATAATTATTTAAGAAATAACTTAAAATATTTATTTAAGGATTTACAGTAATGTGTACCTTGCAGCACGTTAAATAAAAATTGTTGCTGAACATTATTTTTTTATATACTTTTATTAACATTATAAATGTACTTTTTTTTCTCTACAAACCTAAAAAACTTAATAGATTTGCAAATTGTCAGAAGAACATTTTACTTTTCCTTCTCATTAAATTTACATTTTTTAGTGCATCTCACAATGCATGACAAATCATTATTCTAAATAGAAATATCAAAAGGAAAAAATAAATGTTTCATTTTATTATCTTTTTTTTAATCAGAGCTATCACACATTCAAGAATCAAACATTTGATTGATATTATTTTAGCTCTAAAAATAATGTCTGGATTTGTGGATTATCATTATACAAATGACTAAAGTAATCCTTTCTAGACATTACATGCAAAATATAATTTTCTAAAAGTTTTATAAACAGTAATTTTACGAAGTATGTCAAAATACAAACTGAAATGTAGAAAAACCATGGAATTGCTAAAAAATAGTATAGTTTTACCCTTGAACAAAACAGAAAAGTTGGATATTCATTAAAAGAAAAACACTTTAACCTTTACACTATGGGTGGTTAATATTTCAACTAGAATCCCATATTAAAATCAAACACTCACACTTCTAAAGGTTAAAAGAGCACAAACAGAAACATTTTATTTTAATCCACCTATGTATTAAAGACATTTTCTTTATATCAAAAGTTATGGACTTTTAAATGAAGGCTCTTTTTAAATTATAATAAGAGTTCTGGTAATATTTTGTATATTTTTTATTTGACAGAAATGCACTTCTTATGGACCAGAATTTAATAAAAGTTATAAGACTTAATTTCATTGTTTAGGTAATGTTTTAATGTCTATTCATTTAAAAATGCAACTTATTATTTTGTTTGACATAGAATTTTAAATATGTTTTCATTAATATTTACTTAATTACTTTTTGATACGTCATTGAAATTAAATGAACTATTTAAAAATTATATCACCCAAGATAATTTGCTTTACTATGTAAATTGAAGATTGATATTCAAAATAATTGTTAAAACTAGAATTAAGGTATAAAAAAATTAAAATTAAATTCATATGCAAGAAAGAACTGTTCAGAATTGGCTACAAAAGGGAAATAAGGGTTACCTGTGGTGGTTCGAAATTGGGTCTCCACCAGTTTCCCACTGTATCTTCTATGACCCACTCTTGGATTACTCCATCTTGGCGGCCTAAAGTCTACAAACAGGAATTGGCTATTAAATTTATGCTTGGTTTCAGAAGACAAAATATAACTTTGAAACATTTAAGTCTGAAATTTAAAAATTGTTTTAATTTAGGTATTCTACTATAAAGAAAGCACATTCATTATTAATATATGATAAAAACCAAAAGAAAAAAAAAATCAATATAATACAAAATAAGATAAAAACTCGTCTTATAGAACATTGCGTTAAGACTATACTATAGGGTATGGGGTGTCTTTTATTTGTCAATAGATGGCACCACTAAAAATTTCTAAGAGGGGAAAAAAGTACAGGATTTTTTCCTGAAAGTCTTCATTTCACTCTAATTTATCCCTATATGTCCACAGAAGCACGGGCAGAAGTTAGTAATTTATTGCTTCGCCCTCTCCCCGCCTCCTGTCACTTTCACTTGAATGGACGGGAGAAAGATCCCGTCCATTCAAGAAACCCCCCTTACTTTTTACGACCTTCAACAACTGACATGCCCCCACTTGGTCTTTCTCCTACATAACTGTGTTCCGAACATTTTCAAACAGAATAATGTGAATGGAAATGACTAACAATCACACACATGATTTGTTTTACGTTTTCTCTTTTGTTCAGAGCATTACGAGGAGTAATGTGTTTTACTCACTCAATTTTATATTTCATTAAAATGAATAAATATTGAACCTCATCGTTTATCTCCTTGGACCAAAACTAATAGTTATATTACTTGTATATCAATTATCAGTCATTAAAATGTGTACAAAAATTTATTAATGTTTTTATAAATTATCATTAAACTCGAAACTTTGAATAATATTCTATTTATTTGTATTCGAAAAATATTTTATTTTACAGCACAAAAATGGAGAAAAATAAGTAGTTTTAAATTTTTAAAAAACATAATACTTTCTTAAAACTCGTTATGATTTCTGAAAAATGTTTTTATATAATCTCTGCTTTTGTAAATTGCTGCTCCGACAACTTTTGTCGCCGTTCCTTCAGCTGCAGAAATTTTAGCACTGAAGGGCAGTGATTGAAGAATGCTGTTCCTTTTCCATTTAAGACTATAATGAGTCTCTTATTAATTGTTTCGAGATTATCTGACTGCCTATGATCTGACATCAACATGTTGTAGCAGTAAATTACCCTTTCCACTTGCATGGAATGTGGTGCGACCACGAGTTAAAATTACATGAATGGAACTTCTCTTTCAAACTTCACTTCCCTTAAAGCCCACATTTTTTGAAAATATTAAATAATTCTTTTTCAAGATTAAGACAAATAAATTATTCTGGTGGGGAAATAGAAGTTTATTGTGAATCCATACGCGTAGGTAAGAGGGTGGTTCAAGGGGTTCAAATCCCTCCCATTGAAAGTCAAGAAAAAAATTCAAAAAAATCGAATTACTGTAAAAATCATAAAAATACTTTAAAAAAATAGAAACATTTCAATTTCTAGTATATTTCTCCTTGTTGAGTTGCATGACGGAAAACCTGTTATTTCCCGGGGGTCTTACCTAGTTTTCAAAAGGCTTCAAAAACTTGTTTAGTAGTCATTTTATCCCAAACTAAGTCTAACATGACGTCATCGTGTTGCATTATCTAGCATTTGAATTTCGGCGACAAAGGAAAAGGTCGTCAAACGGGATATATATATTATTTTAAACAAGGAATCTTAGAGTTTGTATTTGTTCTCTAAATTTATTTTGTAATTAGTGGCGATATTTACTAATTTTTAAAAAGAGTTCATGGCTGATATTGGTAACAATTTTATGAAAAATAAATTATAACTGTTGTTGTTTCAATACTTATATTCTAACATATTTTTTACGTTTACTTGAATAAAAATTAATTAGTTAAAAAAATGAGGGGGTAGTTTTTTTTTGGGGGGGGGGGGGGGGGATAAGTTAATCAGTCACTGAACCACCCCCATGAAAAATTTATACCTACGTGCCTGTGTGAATCAGAGTTATTTGAGATTTATAATAGTATTATTAAAAAGAAAAGTATGGGAAGCTTTGCCGTTTTCATCGAAGCATGCACATCTAAAATAAAAATCTAAGATAAGTAGTTGAATAAAAAAAACTAGTATTAAATGGCATTTACAAAAGTTTTGACTTTTTTTGCATTGTTTTGCAGTAATTTATTTTTTTAATCAAACGTTCAGACACTTTTTTATTTCTACCAAACTTTATTAAAGTTACTCATATATTTCATGTAACCTACGCATAAACCTAAGCTCCCCCCCCCCCCCCCCCTCGCCTTTTTCACAACCATACACGAACGGACATTCTTTAAAATTTATTATTCAAACCAAAGTTTCCTTTCAACTTTTATGAAAGATAACATGTAAAAATAATAGAAAACACTTACTTATTTTTTGAAAATAAAATCAATACTCCTATCAAACTTGCGAATCGGTCAATTTTAATATTAATTTAAGTAAAGAAACAACAACACACGTGCAAACTTATCGAAAACTGTTTCCGTTTGGAGAGATTCTTTACCGTTTTCCGTTATTAACCTCCACCCGCCTCGTGGAGGTTAATAATTCTGAAATTATCGTTTTCCTCCACCCCGCCTCGCCGATTCAGCAATGAACCAATCATTTATTTGAAATCCCTAGTACAGCTAATTTGAAAAAATCCTTTTGCGCTACGTTTGTGTCGTCACATCCTCCATTTTAGCGTGCTGGGGAAGTCATACTACGTAAGGTTGCCATGGCAACGATGCAGCCGATTTCGAACTTCGCTTTTTAGCTGCAATTTTGATTGAATGGAGTTTTTGTTTTTTCTTCTCCTGAATTTGTGCATTACGGAAACACGCTTGCTATTTATCGGAGATTTTTTTTACTTAGAGTTGAAATTTAATCTCCATTTCCAATTCTAATCTTCATTTAAGAAAATTAGTAAAATATACAGTTTTAGTTTTAAAATATAATAAAATTAGGTGAGCCCGGCTGTACTTGCTGTAGTGGGCGAGCCGCCACTGCATTTCACTCTTTATTTTACCAAACAAACTTTGAAATTAATTATTAAAAAGGATTAATATCAATGTTTTAAAAGTAAATATCAGCATTTTTTCTACAAAGTTTTGCTAAGTCATGCAACCACTGAGTTCCTTGTTACGCCACAGCCAAGCATGATAACCACTTTTCCCCTAAGGGTGCGGGACGTAATAAATCAACGGTCCCGGATTTGGGGTGTTTTATTTTAAATTAAACGTAAATGTGTTTTAGTATTATTGGGTAGAATTTTTTATTTGTTAAATTGTTTTTTTCACTCATGTGGCATGAAGAACAAGGTAAAGTAGAGTTTACTATCGTGAATACGTTCTGCAGATTTTTACCATATTAATTTTTTGTAGCCTCTCTCTGAGAAAAATGCAAACATCATAAAATGAAACAATTTAAGAAATCAGTATTTATAAAATTTTTATTTATGAAATTCAAAATTATAAAGGTTTCATTTAGTATTTCTCAGTCAGTGGCGTAGCCTGGAGAAGGGTCGATGTTGTTGGGCACACTTTGAAATTTATATTGGAGATACAAAAGCATCAGAATTTTCCTCGCATTGTTATTTCATTACATTTTAAACAAAATATAATAATTTTCATTTTGTGTTTTTTTACGAATTGCTTTATACCAAAATCTCATCGTCATATTCTTTTACACTCGCTACCTTCTATAATTATATATAAATCAGAAATACACATAAATAACTTATGCAATACTACAACCTTGAGAGGTTTTTTTTTAATTATTATTAAACCTTTTTTATATTCTCGTACATTCTTTCTACAAGACCAAATCATTTATACAAATTTAAGGTAACATTCGTATGTAAACAATTAAAGTATCGCAGCTAATTAACTAATTAATGATAATTTTGATTAATTATCACTTAGATAAGTAATTAAAGTATATTCTTTCTTTGACTTGCTTGGATAGGATCCTCTTTAAATTAAATACGGGCTACGCTATCTGCTCACACGCAACTTATGCCGATGCCTCTATGATGGAATTGGAACACCATGACTATAGTTTCTTACAACGGATACTTCAAGGTCGCTGTGCAAAGGAGAGAAAGTGGAAAAAGCGAAGCTGGCGGTCTGTCAATAAACCGCTTCTGTTCCTTCCCCTCTTGCATTTTGACTGAGTTGCCCCCCTCCCAGCTCCCAGCAACACGGCCATATGCAGGTTTCAGCCCTAAATTGGCCCCCCCCCCCCTTTGCAAGTGGGGATTTTGGGGGTAATATACCAACCCTTGGGCTCTGAGGAATATCCTTCCTCCCTGTCCACTTGCTCTGTCTCTTCTCAACAATCGCCGTTGAGAAAAATAAAAAGTCGCTAAGAATAATGATGGGTTTGTAGGTGTAAAAATTAATGCTAATTTATAATGAATGCTCATACTAAATTACTTTGCGATTATAAAAAAAAATAAAAAATAATGGCTTATGAGAAGTTGAAGTATGAATCTCATTTAAAACACAAAACTACCTGGATAGTCGCTTTTCAAGAAGTCATTGGCAATATAATATTTCAATTCTTTAAAAAAAATACATTGTCTACTCCACAGTGTAAAACATTTATATGATTTTAATAGAGTTGGTTTTGGCACTAAATGTGATTCATGTATTAAATATTAATACGGTAAGTTATATCAGCAGACTAAGTTGCTATAAAAATACGTTTTAACTAAAATGCAAATTCTTTATTACCGAATACTTCCTGTATTAATAAAAGCATCATTTTGAAAGTTGATAATTGGGGTTCCAATGCATATCATTGTGTCAATTTTTTTTTTCAAATACACAGTTACAAATACTACATTTTATTTGAATAGTTCGTTAAGTAAAAAAATTGCAATGTTTTATTCTTTTCATTGAAAATAGGGATAATTTCCTATCAAACAAGAGAAAATTGGTGTCAGTCTTGCTATTTTTCATTTCGTTAGTGTCGGTATAGTCACCCTAAAAGCATAACAAAGTTCTTCTATCCTAATATCCCATTTAGCTGATTTTAAAGTCAAAAGGAAAAAAGCATAATACACTAATTTTATCTGTTGCATTCTCATTTTACGCATCGTTCACTAATGATCGCGGGACTGTGCGGTGACACGCATCGCACCCCCACACTGATAGGGTGGGTAGTTCTATAAAGCGCAAACCGTCATCTTTACAAGTACTAAATAAATTTCACTTCAAATATTATTTTGCTGCTAAATGTAATTCATGTATTCATTAATATGTATATATTCATTAATACGATACGATATGTGGAGCGTGCATGTGTGCAAGATCAAACATTTGAAAAAATATAAAAAATGAGATAAATGCATTAAATTTTATGAAAAAAAGATTACCTCTATCTGTTTTAGCAACATTAAAAAATAATAAATTCATATATCCAAATACACATTTCCATTTAAAAGTTGGAAATCTGGAAACCCATAGAAATGCATTAGCAGCAGCCTAACTAAGTCGATTTAAAAGTACGTTTTCAATAAAATGCGCAACGTTATGAAAATTTAAAAATGTGTTTCTAATGCATATAATTGTGTTTTGTTTAAACGCATAAATGTCAATTATAATTTTTTTTTGTTTAAAACGAATAAACATTAAAAAATACCTTTAAAAAAATCTCAGAAAAAAACGTATTGATAATAAGATAATAGCTGCACTGCCCACTTTAGATCTCTCGTTAACCACGAATGAGTTCATAGACCACAGGTTGGGATTGAAATCAGGGACAAGGCACAGAGCAGTGGCACAGAGGGGCAATACAAAAGAGAGAGAGAATAAAAAAGAAACTCTGCTGTCACCCCCTCTGCCCCTCCCCTTTCGCAAAATTTATTGCGCGACCTATCACCTGGAACGCAGGGGGGTCTGGGAGACTAATTCTTCCCTCAAGTAAATCCCTATATGGAGGAGGGCGCCACCGTACAATGGTTAAATACTTCAAAAAACTTTCTCGACATCTTACAATTAAATTGCTCCTAACTTGAGTCCAAATTAACTTTTTAAGATGGATTTTGCAGCAATTTATAAAAAAATGTTTTCAAAATGGGTTTATTGTTTTTTTTTTTTTTAATATAATATTTTAGACATTTTTAAAATTAGTTTAAATTGCAGCACTATCTTTCTTTAATTTAAACAAATAAATAATGAACTACAGAAAAAATTATGATAATAACGATTTAGAGAACCTCTTGGACTTCAATATGCAAGAAACCGCGAGTTAATTACCTAAAAATTAAAGTCAGTAGAAGGCATATAGTGTCCCATAGAGATAACATTACGGGCGATTTTCGGCAACCTGGACTAGCACTTCCCCTTAAGAATATTAAAATACAAATACAACGTTAAAATACGCAATAAAAATCCGTATAATCCGGACATGTTTCGGGAGATACATCACCCTTCATCAGCTCATCAGGCTGATGTATCTCCCGAAATATGACCGGATTATACGGATTTTTATTGCGTATTTTAACGTTGTATTTGTATTTTAATATAATACAAAACAGTTCAATATTTTTATAAACATAATATAAATTTAAACTTGCCATTTTAATATTAAAAATCGGCAAGTTTTTAAAAATAGAAATGCTTATTTTTCAGTCTAACTTTTAATTCTTTTAATTAGAATACACCAATAATTAAAATAAGAAATACAATGTTTTGAAACCCATCGGTTTTTGAACCCATGACCGTTTGTTCCGAGTTGCTACACTTTACCGACTAAGCTGCTGAAGCTTGTTCTTACCTCTGTCATGAGTCTCTTGAGTCCTTCCAATTCATCTTCTCCTGCCTCCAATTCACCCCCAGGGCTGCAACACAAAATACAATAAGATTACTCAAATAAGGATCTCTTTAGAAGCAAAATACAAAAGTTTACATGCTTTTAAAACATTTTCACTGACAATGCTTTCCAAGGTACTTTATTAACCAATGGGGTATGTGTCAAACCATACTTACCACTTTAAACCATATCACTTAATGTGTCAAACCATAGGTACAGCTTGAATGTAATGCCAAATGAGTTTTTAAATTAATGTATATTATCAACTTATATTTAAAAACCTAAACTGATCGGTACAAAATTAACCATTGCAAATCTATGGGAGTTTAAATAATTTCCTCATACATACGCTTAAAATAACATATTAAAATATTAATCACTTCCGAGATAGCTTTTAAATTAGGCATAAAGCCAATAGATTTTTGAAAAATTGTAAAATGGAGTTACAATGAATTAAAAATATTGGGTGCATTGCTTTAGAATATTCTGAATTTTACAGGATGTAGTAATATAACATTTGACAGTGGCTGAAATTAATGCAGCACATTGAGAAATACAGAGTTGGTAGGTTTTTTTTCTGAAGACACCATACATATTTTCTCTTATTTTTATTTTTAAATAATGGTTGAATAAGTGCACAAACAAATACAGTATTTTTGTAAATTGATAAAAAATGTATTTTACAGAAATTTTAAATTATTAAAATTAATCTGCATGGATTCACATCAATCTGTGACATCTGCTTCAGCAGGATTTCTACTAAAAGGGTGGTTGTGATTGCATGCCACAATTCAGAATAGCCTCCAACAAAATAAGCAACATACAAGTTTCTAGCAAAGTAAACAACTAACTAGCCTGTAGTAACATAGACCAGCAAAGGGAAGCATAATTCATAATAAAAAAAATTAACCAAATTACACTTACCGTATATACTTGGGTATAAGCCGAGAAATTGAAGTTAAAATTTTCATAAAAAAGTAATGGGTCGGCTTATACGCGGGTCAGTAAAATTTATAATATAATTTGCATAAACTTGGAAAAGGAGAGAAGTTGAAATTAAACGGATCCTTCTAAAACCGCGCTGACACATTTCCGAGATCGCGAATGTGCGGCACGTGCCGACTGAAGACCATTCTGCGTATCGCGGCGTAATCGTAATGCCAAATTGAACTACTCACATAAATAATTATTTTAACTAAATAAAAAGTATATATTTTGATAAATATTTAATTGGTTTGTAGAATCTATGAAGCTAGTATACGTTATTTTAATAGAATTTTGGATGAAAGACTAAGAAGTTGACATTGTGCGTAGCGAATGACACCACTTTAAAGTCAATGTCTTTCTTACTCGATTGCAATAATTAAACAAAATTTACTTCCCCAATACAGATTTTATTCCTTGATAATACTATGTACAGTAGTTGTGTTATTAGAATTTTGGATGGAATTGACTTTAAAGCGGTAAAATCGAGACGTTGCTAATCCGCGAATTCAAGTTCTACCTTAAAATAATTTATTTCGTAATTAAAAACTAAATATTTTAATAAGTATATATTCATCCATAAAATAACAGTATTTCCTTCCGAGATGGATAAAAAATGCTCATCTGTATTGAATAGCGACAGAAGTAAACGATGTTGACAGAAAATAGTTGATGATTTTTAAGTTTTTAAAACTTTACAAAACAATATTAAGAATTAGAAATTTCACGTTAATGCAATTAATTAGTTAAAGTAATTGAGTTAATTGCAATTAATCAAGTATGTGGTTTAAAATATTTTATTCTTATAATAATTTTATTTAATTTAGGGAGATTTAATTTAAGAAGTCCGATGAAAGTTTGAAAGACACCAGAAAATTGCGAGTGGTACACTTTTAAGCCCGATGAATCATCGCGAACTTCGAGGAAGGCCGTTCTTCTAGTCATTATCTATAAACTTTTAATTTCTCAGCTTAAATATTTATTTTAAGAATTAAAATTTCACTCTTTTTTTGAAAATTTGCCGATTTTAATCGGAATTTTTCTTGTACGAAAATACAACTTGGCACATTAAGTTTTTAATTTTGGACAAAAAATTGTCCTAAAATTAGGGGGTCAGCTTATATGCAAGAATATACGGTAATTGTAAAACATATTAGTGATGCAATGGACATCAATTTGGCCGCATAATGGATATCTGGCAGCAGTATGCTTTACTCCTTTATTTCTAATGAGATTTTTTTTTTTTTTAGATTAATCAACTTTTTCTATTTCATTTTTTTTTAATTCTTCAAATAATATTAATTTTTCTTCATAAGTTTTATTTCTGTACTAATATTTTAATTAAAAAACATTAGTTATGTCCCTTTTTTTTTAGAATTTCTTAATACGAGCTTATTGCTCATCCAAAGGGCACCCCCTCCCTCCTTTTCAAAGTTACTCAATAGTTAAAATTTAAACTTACTAAAGTTCTCCTATTTACTAGGATTAATTCGATGGAGTTGTATAGACCAAAGGGTCGAAACACTATAAGGTTAATTCCAACTTATACAATGTTAGCATTTAAATTAGGGTTCAATTCTTAGGTTCAAACAACTTTTTTTCCCCAAAGAACATGACATTGTTAAAACTTTCATATTAATATTAATGCAAGAAAAAAGGAACATTCTTCTGAATTCCTAAAAAAAATCTCATACAATAAAATAAAAAATTTCACAAAATAGAGATAGAAATAAAAATCGTTAATATTTTTGGGATTGTTTCAAAAAGTTAATGCCAACTCCACTACATTCAAAGTTGAATGTAGATAACGATGATGTTGATGAATCAGTTATCCTTCAAGAGTTAGGCCATCTTTCAAAATTACTTATTGAAAGAAAAACATCTCAATTAAAGTGGCGAAAAATCAAAGCAACTAATTTCCTACTTTATCAAAATTAGTGAACAAATACTTTTCTTCACCAGCCAGCAGTATGTATAGTGATATATTATTCTCAAAAGCAAGGTTAATTTATAAAAAGAAACATAACTAATTCTACTAAAAAATGCAGAACAATTCTGATTTTGCACCGTAATTTACCAATTTTAAAAACAGACAAACGTATTTAATTTGTTTCTTAATTTTCTTAATATGATAAAAAATATTAAAAATAAACCAAATCTAGGTTGTTTACTACTACAGTCATGTTAACAATGCAACAAATACCATAGAAATGAAATACTCACAGCTTGAAGAAAGTGGTCCCAAGCTGTAGTAGAAGTACATGTGGAAGGCCATGCTCGTGGACGAGTAAGACGCCCTCAGCGGAACGACGCATCCCAATCTTGTCGAACTCCTCCCGCATACGCCGGAAGCGTGCGGGAACAGAGCTATCTCGCTCATACAAGGGCTCTTTTGTGCCAAACGTGTAGTTGGTGAGGGGGTACCTGAAATAATGGGATGATACATGATTATCACATAACAATAAAATTAGTGGTTACTGGATAGTTGGATTAATGTTGCACTAGAGCAACATAATGGGCTATTGGCATTGGTTCAAGATCTATCTCAAAAGAAAGACATGTGCACACTTTTAATTTTTAAGTATGATCCGATGATGGGCACAACTTCAGAATTGACACAGCTAGTTAGTGCACGTGCATGCGTACCACAACCGTGTATGTACTGAGTGCATGTGTACTGTGATGAAGCTCATCCAGCGACCTTGAAAAGGGTTGATAACTTTGTTTTTAGGGTCCCGTGGCCCGGGAAGTGCCACCCCTTTGTTCCTCCCCTCGAGTTGGGGGCGGTTGTTTTTAAAAAGAGGAGAGACAGCCTGCTTCTTATGGAGTTCTCTTGTTTTGTCCTCGTAATTGTAAATCTGTACTTTAAACCAAATATGACTCATTAAATTTAAATATCATAATATACTACCCTCCCTGTCAGCCATTCTTCCCACGACGTCACAGTACCACCGTTCATTAGGGTGCATCAAACGCCCCTCTAGAAAAAAATTACTTTGTCCCCAATCTAAAAATGTTCCATTAGCCATAAAAAGTTGACACACCAAATATTTTCGATTTATAAACACTTTTAGGGGGTCCTCAACAACTTTGAAATTTTGTTTTTTTCGAGTAAAATCCCCAAATTCAGCATTTTTTATACTTAATTACTTTCATATTTTTTTAACTATTATTTTATGATATTTTAAGAAAAATGATTATAATGAAGTAAAATATGGATCATATAAATATTTAATGTTAATAAACTATATTAACATTAAATTCAGCTGACTTCATTCTTCATTGATTTCAGGTGACTAGTGACAAATTTAGCTTCGTTTACAATTTACAGTAAAGTACATTTCCTGTTTATTTCAACTTGTGGTTTTCATTTTTAACGGATTTTCTACTTGTTCTGAATCGATTTTATACTTTTATTTTGTTTATTTCTACTTTTAATTCTAAAAGAATAAAAATAAAAGTAAAGTGAATAAATAATTAGTTCCAATTTAATATTAAATTATATTATTAGATCTACTGATGATTTTGATGAATGAAGTGACACAAAACTTTGATTTTGAAGGATTCTCAATAAGTACTCAAAGTCATCATCGATATAAAAGAACGGGAACGAGTTTATTCATCCCATACGACATTATGCAGAAACCTAATATAGTTTCAACTAGCTATGAGTCCAGGACAACAGGCAGCATATACAAAAACATTACAAAATTAGGAGGAGATACATGTACAATTGCAGCATCTTACACAACAGCAGACGGAACAAGAATAGGCAAGTTGCAATGGAAACTTCAACTGCTTGCAAGTAAGAGTGGTGCTTTCTTAAGTATACAACTCTGCATTGGAATAAAAAACTTTCAACAGCAATGTTCAATAAGTACAAAATAAAAAAACGTTCACCAGCAAAAGATTCTTGGTGTGCCTGCATATCCCCAAGGAACTAATAGTAAATGCGACTCAATCATTGCCGACTTAATATATGAGCAACTGACTTCTTAGCAATGTACAAACAATTATGAACATGATATTTGACAGAACTTCTTCCAACACAGGCTGCTGCTTGTGTCAGAGAGAAAAATAAATTGGGACACAAACTTCTTTGGACAGCTTGCCGCCTTCATATCACAGAAGTCATTTTGTCTCATGTTTTGGTGACTTAAAGGTCGAGGCTTCCAAGTTACTAGGTATAACCTTATTTAAACTATTTTGTACCAAGGTGATGATGGATTTGAACCATATGTCCCAAAGTCAGTGAATGTGCAAGCGAGAAGCATAGTTAATGATCTTGGAGCTAGTGCAATCCATGCAGCAAAATGTGCCATCGATACTGGAAAATACAGAGATGATTATATGGAATTCACAAAGTTGTCTAATATACCTTGACTTTCCCAATATTACACAAGCAGTAAAATTAAACCAACCAGGAGCTTTGCACAAAGCATGTTGAATGGCCAAACTGTTATACACGATTGAAATTTGTCTTCTTGAGCAGCATCAGCAACTACCTACCGGCACAACAACATGTCAAACTGTGTGACTTTGCCACTCTCACCTACAGCACCTGGTGGTTAACTTGTGATTCTGCCATGAATGCTCTTTGGAATGTCCTACACAAATGCTATGTTCTCTTATAACGTACAAGGTTGTCCATCCCATCGTATCTGAAAGTGCAATTAGTGCTTTTGAAAACAGTTACTGCTAGTATCCTACAGAGGAGATGGTTCCACTTGTCCTTTGAAGCAACAAAGTTTCACCACAAGAACGAAAAGCTATCGCTGATGCAATGCTAGCTACAAAACTAAATTCCACTGATACTGCTTTTAAATTTTAAGGTTGATATGGTATGGATTTTGAAAAACCCAAATTTCCCAAAAATCTCACTGTAAAGACAACTATTTCTAATTCAGTTGAAACGGATTCTTGGATTTTATTTTATCTATTTGAACTAGACTCAAATTTTTTAATAGAAGATGTTTCAAAATGGTCAAGTTCTGTATCCTACAACACACACTCACAAAGTTGCAAGCATTGAATGTTGTCAATGACTGTGCAGAACGAGGGGTGAAGCTAAGTACTGATTTCATAGAATCAGTAAAACATGAAGATCCCTACCAACATGTTCTGCAGGTGGTCGAACAAGATCGACAAAAACAGAGAAATCTGCGAAAACGTCCGAAATTGACTATAGTTTAAATTGAGTGTACTTGTACGAATTAAATTGATATTCTTTTATTATATCACAAAACAATCTTAATTGCATTATTTTATTTAAGTATACATTATTATATATTTTTTTTACGCACAATGCTGTTTTTCAGAATTTTCGTTTTTGTTGTACATACCTCGGACTTGAGGACCACATAGATGTTATTAAATTTTTACGAAATTCTACATATAACTTTTTTAGCATTTCGAACAAAAATAACATAGGGACATACAATTTCCATGAAATTTTTAAAAACATGGGGCGTTTGATGCACCCTACCGTTCATGCATAGCATGTATAGGAACCGTGAATGCAAAAGGAACACATCCTTCCTCTAATTGCAAACAGTAGCCACATGTACATGATTTTGTGTCCAGCAACAGCGCATTGTTGTTTAAAAACAGCTAGTACTCCTTAGAGCAGTCATTTGGGATTTATCACTCCTTACAAACTGTTGATTTTGGCATCGGGCAAAGGCCCATTGCTTTAAAAAAACAGCTGGTAGTCCCTGCAAGCAGTCGTTTGGGGTTACTCATCCCTCTAAGTAGTCAGTTTTAATACCAGGAAATGGCGTATTACTTAAAAAAACAGCTGGTACCCTCTTTGAGCTATCGCTTGAGGCTACTCATCCTTTCCGAATGATTAGCATGCTTCCAAGAATTATACGTAATTTTGAAATATACACCAAATCACACTTAATGAATCGTTTTTTGCCTTTTTTGCTTGCGCCATCGATGGTCAGCGAACTTAATTAAAAATAATTTAACAAAAGGAGCATCTTTGTAATCTTTAAACCATGTTGTAAGCTCAGAATAATTAGAATTTTTTTCCTACAACAGAAGTCATGAATTGAAGAACACAACATGTGCACAAAGAAATACAACTCCTGTAACCGTCCTGTCCTACAAGCCCCGTCCCGGACATGCACAATAACCTCACATATCCAACTTGTTACTGTTTCAAATTTAACAGAGATCAGTTTCGTAAATCTTGATGATTATTGAAAAAAAACATTCTCTCTGAAACAACTCGGGTCAGGTTTACTGTACGGTCACCCTTGGCGCGATTTTTCCGCATTTGGCGATAATTTTTTTTAAGTGGCAACCCCTCTCCGAAACGACAAGGAATTGCAGCAACCCTATTGGACAACAGTCGCCAAAATGGCGACTTTTGGCGAGATTTTTAAAAAGTCGCCAAGGGTGACCGTACAGTAAACTTTTACCAACAACTCTTTGAAACATTTCGATGAGTAAAGAAGCTGCTATTTGCAATATATTCATGACGCACAAAGAGGTTTGTGGGGCATGAACAATTTTTCATCTTCATCGAATTTACAAATAAATCGCATTAATTTTTTCGCCATGAAACAGACTAAATCAACTTTAAAAAATTACAATAAAGTTTTTTAAGAATTACATTTTTGAACTGTAAACACAAGAAAATTGAAAATTATTCACGACTGTCATCAAACATTTGGTTTTAAAACGAGAATTATCAAACATTCAGAATTTGTTGTATAAAAATATGTAACATATGTGCAAAAATTTTACTATTAATTATTTTTAATGTTGTTTAACGAACATTTTACAAATTACTTGTCAAACAAATATACCGATAGGGCAAACAAATATCAACAAACAAAATGGCGGATTACGTAAGAGATAAAAACAACAAAATAATAAAGGGGAACTTACAAACTAATAGTTCTGTTTAAAGTGGAATTGATCGGCGGACTGTTTCCTGTCATATATTTTCCTGAAAATTGATTATTTTGGCTATTTGACTTGGGCCATCCAGAACTTGACCGGCTCGAATGAGACGCCATACTATGTATTATGATAATTCTATTGCAGTGACAGTTAATAATGTACCATGGTTTTTACAAAACTTATGCTGGAAAATGTAAAGATATTTTGAAAATTCCTGGTAGGTAGAAATAAATTGTTTTTCAAAAAATATTGTTTGGTTTGGAGAATTGTTTTATTCAATGCGTTTTTTTCCCCTAAAATATAACTACTAATCCTTAAAATAAGTTCTACTGCATAGCCTTTATCACACACCAGTAAGTATATTTCATAAATTTTTGGCACTCGGTGATTTTTAGTCGAAAAGTGAGATTTGGAAGAAGCATAGCCTGTAAACTCGTAGGCTAAACTCTTAAGTTGTTATTTCGGTACGTTTTGTTTTGTTTAAGATATTAAAAGAACTAACACAATGGAAAGTGATTTGCCACTGGAGGTAAATACAGTTTCATTTACCCTAACTAACCATAGACAATAGTGTGCAACAAAACTATTCTTTGCATAAGGGCCCCCATCCATAGCTGGCAATTTGATTTTGGGGAAAAACCAACAAACATTTATCCTAAGTTCTGGTTTGGCACATGATTAAACAAAAAAAAATTGCATTTAAAAATATCATAATTAGCTTTAATTAAGTGTTGTGTTAAAAATTAATTTAATTGCTATTAATTTAGTTTTTACTTTTTATGAAAAGTTTAAAGTTATGACTAAATTATATAATTCGTTATAACATTAAAATTCTAATCATGGTCAATTATTTTCATGACCAAAAAAATACCTAAATTTAAATGACAGTCAAAAACCTTGAAAAAGAAAAAAATTTAATTCCTAAATCATGGTTTTTGCGAGCTTTGGTCCCATTAGAAAGACATAGCCCCCCTCCTTCAGGATAAAACATTTTTAAATATATACTTGAAAACTGGTATCACTAATATACTTATTAAAATTAAAGAAATACTTTGGTTTTATAAGCATTATTTTGTCTCGAATAAGAAGAATAAAAATGGGTAAACACTATAATTATTAAGTAGAGGATAGAGTGCCAAATAAGTAATTTTATATGTATTTCTGTCTTGCACAGCGGGATATGATAGTGAGTTGTATGCATAAAACATTATGATAAAGTAATAATTTTAGCAAAGAGAAATTAATTAACCGAAGCACCAAAGTTCATAGTTTTTTCTTCCATTAAAAAAACTTTAACTTTAAAGTTTCCAAAATATACAAATATAGTTTTTTACATTTAAGAACATACATTTGGTCATAGCAAATAATAAGAAAAAGAAACTTGTAACGGTGGGCTAAAAAGAGTCGAGTTCCCTCTGACTATGTCACTTAGGTGACCTTGGTCTATGTTCACCTGGCCATGCCACTCGGGTAAACTTGAGTCGGGTACCCCTGGCCATGCCATGTCCACTCACATAGACGGGTTCGCTCAAGCCAGGTTCTCCTTGTCATGCTACTCAGATAAACTTGAGCCGGGTACCCCTGGCTATGGCTACTGCCACCCGCATAGTCGGGTTCACTCAAGCCAGGTTCTTCCCCGTGGCTATGCCACTGCCACCTACTTAATAATTTATACAAAAGGTATAAGAACATTTTAATTTTGTCCTTACATTTCTTTTAAAACCAATGTGTTAATTTGCAAAAAAATATGGCAATCTTAAGAAATGCTCCTTCCCTCCTTACCTTTCCTTAAAAAAATTTTATTCCTCCCTATTCTTTTAATTGAAAAAATAGCCTAATCTGGTGTGTTAACAAAAATGTGTAGCCTACTACTTTCTATTAGCCTTATTAAAAGAACCTCTATGTTCAAAGAGCCATTAAATTTTAAAGCCTTAAATCTGAACTACCCGCAGTTTTCTCTAGGACTTTTTCATCAACCCAGTTCAGACATTTGGCATTAAAAAAATATATATTTTATTTATTACTCTACCAAAACACCAAAGTTTCATAGTTTTTTCTTCCATAAATAAAAAAATTCAGTTTGCAAAAAATATGAATATTTCTTTTTATATTTAAGAACCTACATTTGATCATAGCAAATAATACAAAAAAGAAACTTGTAACGGGGTGCCCACGAAGTTTGAAGGGTCCCAAAAACGAAGACCCAATTATAATGTTGTGGTGTGTGGAAATAACAAAGAAGAAAGATAATTTTAACATGTAGCCTCTACAGATGTGAGGAATAGTAATTTGGCTAAATACCAAATATTCGGTCGATTTTGAGGCCGAATATCGAATATTCAGCAGCCGAATAACAACTTCCTTTAAAATTCTTTATACCAGTAATCAATCCAAGTACCTCGGTAAAGGTTCAGGACAGAAAATTATCATAATATGAAGTGTACAGAGCTAAGGTGGATCAAGTCCAAAAGTATAAAAAAAATTGTTTGTTGCTGCTTAATACTTGTTCATGGTGTATATTTTCAGAGCCATAGTAAACCAAGGTTTGGTTTGGTTAATTAATCTCGCAGTAGAGCTGCACAGTGGGTTATTAGCGACGGTTTGGGGTCTATCTCGAAGGAAAGACCCGGGAACACATTCATTCATGCACCTAGTTATTTTAGAACCATGGCCAGATGACGAGGGAACACCTGCACTGGCACCCAACGCCTTCAATAGACGTAGGGACTTAGGACCCTATCAGATTTATTGTTCACCAGTCCCGTATACACGCCGTTAATTTTTGCGGATGTTCTGGACGACTTTGCTAGTATTTTGTAGCGAAGTTGGCAACCTTCCGATCCCAAGATCACTACTTTTTTTACTTTTCTTTGTCAAGTCCATAGCCTAGAATCTTCATATTCCCAGCTGACGCCTTTAACCTCTCGGCCACGGAGCGTAATGAACCAAGTCCCTGCTATTTCTATTTTCTAACAGATGGCATTATTCTCCTCTAAATCATTTTAGGATTCAACTAGTGTTAATAAACTTAACTGTTACCTTGATTATCTCAAAACTATAACTTATGGACTTGATCCAATTTAACTCTGAATGCCTCATATATATGTAGTAAAGTATTTGCATTTACCATAGAATAGTAAGAATATTAAATTTAATAATAATAATAAATATTAAATCTATAGTCAATTTGAACTTGAAATACACAAAACCTTTTTTCTGTAACAAATTTAAATTTAAAAAAAATTCAATATCAAATTAGCCACTTTCTTAATATAACTATTACCTCATAATTATAATTTATAACTATAGTCATAATACCTTATGTGCCTATCTTGAGGATGAATAGTATCTATATATAAATTTTCAGTCTGTAATACGGGAAGTAGGTGTTTTGTGATCCACGGACTGACAGCTTTCTTTCATTATTATAGATTTTTACAGCATCATTTTCTTTCATTATTGTAGATTTTACAGCATCATTTAACTGTGAATAGTTCACTCATGATAATATTAATACACAACACCATTGAACACCATCACTGGTTCATAAATTATTTTTGGTCCGACCAAAACCAAATATTTTTTTTATTCATAATTATTTTGAAAATTTTTTAACTAATAATTTGAATTTATCATTTTTATTAAATTTAATTAATAATTTGAATTAAAACTAATTAATAATTTAATTTAATTAATAACTTGAATTAAAATTAATTAATAATTTGAATTAAATTTACTTAATAATTTGAATAAAAATTAATAATTTTAAATTATTAATTTTAATTAATAATTTGAATAAAAATTAATTATAAATTATTAATTTTAATTAATAATTTGAATAAAAATTAATTAATAATTTTAAATTATTAATTTTAATTAATAATTTGAATAAAAATTAATTAATAATTATTAATTTTAATTAATAACTTGAATTAAAATTAATTAATAATTTGAATTAAATTTACTTAATAATTTGAATAAAAATTAATAATTTTAAATTATTAATTTTAATTAATAATTTGAATAAAAATTAATTATAAATTATTAATTTTAATTAATAATTTGAATAAAAATTAATTAATAATTTTAAATTATTAATTTTAATTAATAATTTGAATAAAAATTAATTAATAATTATTAATTTTAATTAATAATTTGAATAAAAATTAATTAATAATTTTAAATTATTAATTTTAATTAATAACTTGAATAAAAATTAATTAATAATTTTAAATTATTAATTTTAATTAATAACTTGAATAAAAATTAATTAATAATTTTAATTAATAATTTGAATAAAAATTAATTAATAATTTTAAATTATTAATTAATAATTTTATATTAGCAATATTACTTAATAATTTTAAATTAGTAATTTTAATTATTCATAGTAATTTTTAAGTAGTAATTTTAAATTAGTAAATTTAATTTATGATACTTTTTAATTTTAGCAGTAGTTTTAAATTAAAATACTAATTAATAATTTTAATTAATTAAATATAAATTATAAATAAGGTGTAAACTAAAAGCTTAATTTTCGCAGGTTAATCTTCAGTCATTTCCTAATTTAAATTACTAACAAACCTGGCTGACATTTTACTGGGATTTAAGTCTGTAGCTAGATATTGATGAGGGGTCCGGATTGAAGCAATTTTAAATTAGTAATTTTAATTAATAATAATAATTTTAAATTTGTAAATAATTATTTATTATATAATTAAATATAACAGAATAATAATCATTATTTTCCCGTTAATTTTATCATGCATGACTGTGGCGTGACATGGGGGAGCAGGTTTCATTGGTTTGCATTGCGGCAAAATCATAACGGAAAATGACGTTGCTCCTAAAAAAAAATCAAATAACTGAATAAAAATATATTATAAAAAAAAGACATTGATTTGGAGAATCTGTGAAGCTAGACAATGGAAAAATGCTTGCCTAATCATCATCAAGAGATGCAGCGCCGCAGAAAATAATCCAGAAAAATTTATGAACACAAATTTAAACGAGAATCTGTTGACCCCACCCGTCATCTTAAATTGAGCCAACTTTTCCATTATGTGCCCTTCGTATTTATAATAGTTGAATTTAACTTTTTAATAGTCCCCATAAAAAATGTCAAACAAATGTGCATAAATCTTGGGAATGAACAAAACCCAAATTTAAAAAAAAGCGTGAAAATTCGCGTTTCTGCGTGAAAAGTAACACGTCTGAATGACAAAAAACTAATTTGTAAATGTAATTGCATAAAAAATTAGTTAGTTTTGGGTATTTTCAACGATAATCTCAATAAACAAAAAATATTTTAATAAGAAGAGGAGTACATACTTTAAACATATCAGTAATTTTTTTGCACGATGCTCCTTTCTTTTGTCTTGAATATTTCTATGTTTTGATGATGGCGTACCGTGAAAATGGTAATTCAGATAAGCTTAGCAAGCACATGCAGTACTGGAGTGATTTTCAAATTCAAATGGCAAATGAGAGACATACAACCTCTCAAAAAACTGATTTTTGAGAAGGGAAAAAAATTCCACCGGCATTGTGAGGAAGCGAAGAAGATCACAATTAGGGGCGTTATTTTTTGACAGGAGTCATTTACAGTCCTTTCTTAAAACACGTAGGTGATGAATGGGTCTTTTCAGGGAAATACCTTACCTCAAAGCAAGCAATTTCTGGATTGATGCATTGTGAATTCCGGCTCAACTGCCGCCTCATTTCAAGTGTTAAGAAGTAACCCTTTACATGTACAAACAACCTACAATTATCTTTTATGTCGCCAACTGAATACCAATAGACCACTTTACTCCCGTGTTAATAAAATGTCCCGTAGGTTGAGGTACAATTGAGACCTTAATAATATTACCTTAAAATTTGACATTTTAAACTGAATGTTTTCCCTAAAACCAAATCTGTTAAGTAGCCCTAATCTGAACCCTTACAAAATTAATACAAAGGCTGCTTAAATCCAAAATTTGCTAATAAAATGCCTAGTCTTGCAACTTCGTCCCAAACCATCTTCGCCGTAAAACAACACATAATGAAAAACATAGCATTTCATATGCGGGAACAGGCAACCAATAGGATTCGTGGAATGTCCCGTGCTTGAAATTACTGCGGAATCATCGCGATTTCATAACACGCGTAGTTAAAAGGGGTTTGTTTTCCTACTGTCATAATTTACTGAATTGCAATTTACACACCAATTTTTTTTTAATCGATGCCTTTTTTTAAAGACATCTAAAGAAGCAATGACGCTTGTGCGTGACTGAAAAAGGCAAGAAGGATGGAATTTTTTCAAAAGAGGGCGGCATTTTTGTAAAAGGGGCATCAGGGCGCTATTGAGATGAAGAAAAGGCGGGCAGGGCGGGCCGCCCTTCAAAAAACGCTTAGAGTGAACACTGATCATATATTTTTTAATTGAGTTACAAGGTTTGAGGATACAACTCCACCAGACAGAGTGAGTTAAATAATAGCTTGGCAAAAATCAAAAGAAGTTACCATATTATAAAAACAACTACTTTGGCAAAATGCGACGATAATATCATGTTCGCTTGTGTTATAAAAACTAAATTATCTTCTTTTAAGTAAATAAACAGTAGTATTTTATACACGGACATTAACCACTCACGCAAACAAATACAGATTCTGTGGCACACATGGAAAATTTATCAGAAGAAAAAAAAGTTTGTTCAAGACGAGCGAGGGAAAACCGCGTTATTAACATCCGTGCAAAATAAGCCTTGTTTTCGGGATTCAACGTCTGATAAATGTTTTCTATTTACAGGTGGTAAGTAACGTCCTGTCCTATTTGGATGGCTGTCATCGCTTAACCGCCGGCCTTGTATGCAAGCGCTGGCTTCAGGCATCGGACGTTCTGCTGGATGACGTCTTCCTGACCATTACGGGCCAGCCCCCGTCCTTGATGCGCACACTCCAACGGAGGTTCCCCTGCATCACCTTCTACTCGACGGACATCGACGACGAATGCGTCGACCTCCTGAACCACCTCGGTCCACAGTTGCACGAACTCAAGTTCGTCAATTGCTTGGTAAACTCGCAGAGGAAAGTGGTGAACTGCCACCACCTCAAGGTCCTGGACACGGAGCAGGCCGACGTCCTCCTTGTCTTCGCCTCCCTCCCTTGCCTGAAAAGCCTACATCTCCCCTTCGCTGATGACATCAACGACAAAATACTGATGGCATTCGACAAAATCGCATCCTCTTCCCTTTCCTTCTTCGAGATGCCGACTCGTGTGGTGTACGAGCGTTTGGTGTTCAAGAGATTCTATCCAAACAACTCCACGTACGAAGACAATCCTTCGGATTATATCTTGTCCTTTCCTGCCCTCGAGGGCTTTGTGAGGAAGCGAGCCAAGACACTCACAGCAGTAGAACTCCCGCAAACGATCGGATGGGATGCCGCCTTCCGTCTCTCCCAGATGAATGGCCTGGCATTGCAAAACGTCCACTTCTCCAGTAGCCACTGCTCCGATGTCGTTCTGGAACTGTGTCGAAATCAGCCTCATGTGGTCGTCCTCAACGTCAGCGGTTTGCGCGATCTGCCCGACGACGACGTCGCGGATATCTGCCGCCTGCTGCCCTTCCTCCGAGAGTTCTCGGCCGCGTCCTGCCACTTCCTCAACAAGTGCGTCGTCTCCCTCTTCGGAATGCGAAATATCCGCACGATACGCCTGACTTCGTGCTACGGAATAACTCCCGAGACATTCGACAAGGTGGTCTCCTCGATTGCGCCACCCAGACTCCACACCTTGGATCTCAGCTACACAAAAATACCCGATCGTTGCATTCGCGGTCTGCTGCCGCGCATTCCTCTCCTCGTGGAACTGTACCTGGACGGCTGCTCCGTCTCCAACAGCACACTCGTCGCTATATCGCGCCAGCTGACGCGATTGAGGAAGCTTGCGCTCAAAGGCTGCCGCGAACTGAACGACGCAGGTCTGAGTGGGCGATGCGAGGAGAACGGGGTCGCACTGAGCAACCTGGTCGGGCTGGTCAAGCTCGACCTCTGCGCGTGCACCGGCTTCACGCACGCCGGAATAGTGGAAGTCGTCCGCTTCCGACACCTTAAGAGGCTTTATCTGACTCGCTGTTCGAATATCACTTCCTTCACCCTAACAGTGCTACGGGAAAACAATCCCTGCCTCAACGACATGCAATGGGATAATTAAAGTGTTTGAAGAATCAAGTTTGGTTTGGTTACTGAACGTCGCACTACAGCTGCACAGTGGGCTATTGGCGACGGTTCGGTTTGGTTTGGTTAATCAACGTCGCACTAGAGCTGCACAGTGGGCTATTGGCGACGGTTCGGGGCCTATCTCGAAGGAAAAACCCGGGAACGATGCCTCGTATTTTTGCACCATGGTCAGATGACGAGGACAACACCTGAGCTGGCACCCAACGCCTTCAATAGACGTCGGGACTTTGGACCCCGATCAGATTTATCGTGCACCAGTCCCGTATACACGCCGTTATTTTTTGTGTATGTTCTGGACGACATTCTAGTATTTTGGTAGCGAAGTTGGCAACCCTCCGATCGCAATATCACCACTTTTTACTGTTCTTTAGTCTAGTCCATAGCAAGGTTTTGAACCGGGGACCCTTGGATTCCCAGCGGACGCCTAATCCACTCGGCCACGGAGGCGACGGTTTTGGGGCCGATGTCGAAGGAAAGACCCGGGAATGATGCTTCGTATTTTTGAACCACGGTCAGATGACAAGAACAACTGAGCTGGC
The DNA here is from genome assembly GCA_963932185.1 of Troglohyphantes excavatus. Classification (NCBI taxonomy): domain Eukaryota; kingdom Metazoa; phylum Arthropoda; class Arachnida; order Araneae; family Linyphiidae; genus Troglohyphantes; species Troglohyphantes excavatus. The sequence continues at coordinate 17,034,635 of OZ010674.1, forward strand.
ACCCGATTCAACCTCAATAGGCCATTGGACCCCGATCAGATTTATTGTGCACCAGTCCCGTATACACGTCTGTATAATTTGTTGGATGTTCTGGACGACTTTCTAGTATTTTTGTAACGACACTGGCAACCCTCCGATCGCAAGATCACTACTTTTTTACTTTTATTTGTCCACCGCACGGGCTCGAACTAGCAATCCTCTGATTACCAGTTGAATACGTGTATCCACTAAGCAGCTGGTGGTCTTTGAAGAATCAAGAGATACGTGAAATATATTCGGCTTATTGACGATAACGGCTCATCGACATTTTTATTTTATGTATATTTTTACAAAAAATACGTGTTTAAAATGAAATTACGGCGTAATTGAAAAATCCATCTGTTGTTCTGTTATGAAATAAACATATTTTGTTTTTATAGCTCTACATATATTATATTTAAAATAATATTTCTTATATTCTAGTAATTATTGAGTAATAAGGGTTATTGGAGCTCGCTTTTAATTTTTTGTTTTGACCCCGCTTTGCTGGAGTACCCGTAAAGGCATATACATATATATATAAAAAAAATTGAGTGGTCTCTTATTTCGAAGTCTTGCGCGCTAAATTGCATTCTGAAGTTTAGATTATTTTTTATGTTATATATTGTTAAAATAATTTTTTAAAAAAACTACCCTCATATGCACATCTTAAAGATGAATAGTATCTCTAAATAAATTTTCAGCCTTTTCTATGCAGTCTTTTGCGAAGGGGGGGGGGGGGGGGGGGGTCCGTGACCGAGCGGTTAAAGGCGTCAGCTGAGAATCCGAGGATTCCTGGTTCGATCCTAGGCGATGGACTTGACAAAGAAAGTAGTGATCGGAGGGTTGCCAGATTCGCTACAAAATACTAGAAAAGTCGTCCAGAACATCGGCAAAAAATAACGGCGTGTATATCGGACTAGTGCACGATAAATCTGATCGGGGTCCAAAGTCCCGACGTCTATTGAAGGCGTTGGGTGCCAGTTCAGGTGTTTCCTCGTTATCTGACCATGGTTAAAAAATAACGAGGTGTATGTATGAATGTGTTCCCGGGTCTTTCCTTCGACCCGAACCGAGCTCACTGTGGAGCGCAAGTGCGACGTTAATTAACCAAACCAAATCTCTGCAAATGTAGATGCTTTGCGATCAGACAGCTGTTTTTAATTATAGGTTCTTATTTATTTAACTGTGAACAATCCATATTTGAAAATATTAATAGGCAATACCATTGAACTCTTTAAAACAACTGTAGCTTTTTTTTTAACTTCTCTCTTTCTCTTCTATTATAAATAAAAATTACTGCCGCTGTCGTCAAAAGGCAACCGTCCTCCCTTTTCTATATTTTGATTAACTTCTCTTAAAATAACTAACGTGTCTAAATATAAATAATTAAAAAAAACTTTTAAATTCAAGTTTATTGTTTTTAACATTTTAAAGTGAATCGCGCCAAAAGATGGCAGCATGGAACTTTGTACAAAGGAAACCACAGGACCCCATGAATCAGATTTTAAGGTGAGTTTTTTATAGTTAGAACAGTTTTGTGCACAATTGTTAGATGAAAATAGCGCATACATGAAAAATACAACCTACTACAAATACTTTATTACATACAATACAAATAATTTGTACTTGGGAAAAAAGCGCATTGCATAAATTATCTGTGGCAATGGGATAAGGATAACTTTATTTTAGTTTTTAAATTCATGTTGTTAATTATTATTTAAAATATTGTTTTAGTTAAAAATTCGTAGCAAAGCAGTGTAATTTAAATTAAATTATACATAAAATAACGAAAGGGAAGAGGTCGAAACAAAGATTTCATTTCAGCAGATTGTATTGATAGGGATTGGTCGAACACCGCGTTCCCCCATTCACACCCGCCTCGTATGTGCTTTACTTTATATCATGATTTTATACGCATGGGCTCCTAATTTAACGAAAGCAATCTATCTCAATTGTGCTATTCGTCACGGAATTGTGTCAAAATTGGAATTGTGGCGGACATTAGGTGGTTCGAAAAAACATTTTTTTCGATATCGTTATTCTATTAGTGCGGAAAGGGTGACCAGTAAGGTCAATAAACCTGCTGTAAAATATTTTTTTGATCGGATAATATCTTCTGCCTCCTCATCACACTTGAAATTTCGAAATTTGGATAAAAAATGACTTTTTTCGCTTATTTAATAATTATTTCGAAAAATATTATTTTTACTATAATAATTATAGTAAAAATAATATTTTTCGAAATAATTATCCTCATAGCACGGATAGGGTGTCTAATAAGATCAATAAACACGATGTAAAATATTTTTTCGATCAGATAATATCTTCTGCCTGCACATCGTACTTGAATTACCGCCATTTTTGTTAAAAAGTACACTTTTTCATGCGATAAAAATATGGTACGAATACTATTTAATAGATGCACTTATACAAATACACTTACAGATGACTAGTTTATAGATGTTTGAATTCACCCTTATGGTCAAATTCATTGGCGGATCCAGTGGGGAGGGACAGCAGGGCCCGTGCCCGCCCCCCCCACCCCAACCGGCCCACTTCTTTTTTTTCTTATGTAATCGTGGAAGATTTCGATTTATGTAAAGATGTGTGATTATTTCAAAGAAGGGGGGATCACTGCACGATATATTGATTTAGTGGTTGTTGTCCAAAGGTTGTTAATGCTTGACTTTCTGATTTTGTAGGTAAACACTGTGCTAAGTTTTTTACCTACAGTAAATCTTCCACGATTAGATAAAGAAAAAAATACTTACAGATGACCAGATTACAGATATTTGAATTTAACCTTATGGTCAAATTTATTGGCGGATCCAGTGAGGGATGACAGGGGACCATGGACCAAAATATGTCAGTGGATATATCATGGAGCATTGGAAGAGAAATCTAGGACAGTATTACATTCGCGCTATATGACACAACGAACATAGTACTACGATTATATGTCAGTTCACCACACACATAGTTAAGTTTGTTATGAGAGTTTACAAGTCAACATGGATCGACATAAAGTCTACACGTTCCTAAGACATAGTTATAAGCCTGTTAGGACAGCTATCTCTTGATCAAAATATATTGGTCAAAACTAAAGAATGTCGTTGATGCAGCAATTTATCGCCACGTATACTCCGCGCATCCTTAGAACCTTTTGATGATAATGTTGAAGGACAGAAGATCGTACATTAGAGAGCTTGTTGCAGGGCGCATAATTAAGGCAAGATTGTCACCTTCCAAAGCTGATGCACAGGGGTGTGTGCGTTCATTTCTCCCAGCAAAGCTGAACTTTGAAACTGATAACTGTACTGAAATGATTGACTGATCATCTACCACTGTTACTCCTCGTCCAATGCTCCGTTCACTGACATATTCTGGTCCATTGTGAGAGATAAAAACAACCCGAAATGGGACTTATAGTTCATTTCCCATCTCACACACAGACAGTTGAACGATGTGTGAAGTTAGTAGCAGAAGCCTCTGCTAAGGTTTATGTGGGGCTGACAATAGAGATGAATTCATTAGAACAACGTTCTTATCACAATCAGTGACATGATTTATGTAAAGATGTTGTGTGATTTTTTCAAAGGAGTTGGAGATCACTGCACGATATATTGATTTAGTGGTTGTTGTCCAAAGGTTGTTAATGCTTGACTTTCTGATTTTGTAGGTAAACACTGTGCTAAGTTTTTTACCTACAGTAAATCTTCCACGATTAGATAAAGAAAAAAATACTTACAGATGACCAGATTACAGATATTTGAATTTAACCTTATGGTCAAATTTATTGGCGGATCCAGTGAGGGATGACAGGGGACCATGGACCAAAATATGTCAGTGGATATATCATGGAGCATTGGAAGAGAAATCTAGGACAGTATTACATTCGCGCTATATGACACAACGAACATAGTACTACGATTATATGTCAGTTCACCACACACATAGTTAAGTTTGTTATGAGAGTTTACAAGTCAACATGGATCGACATAAAGTCTACACGTTCCTAAGACATAGTTATAAGCCTGTTAGGACAGCTATCTCTTGATCAAAATATATTGGTCAAAACTAAAGAATGTCGTTGATGCAGCAATTTATCGCCACGTATACTCCGCGCATCCTTAGAACCTTTTGATGATAATGTTGAAGGACAGAAGATCGTACATTAGAGAGCTTGTTGCAGGGCGCATAATTAAGGCAAGATTGTCACCTTCCAAAGCTGATGCACAGGGGTGTGTGCGTTCATTTCTCCCAGCAAAGCTGAACTTTGAAACTGATAACTGTACTGAAATGATTGACTGATCATCTACCACTGTTACTCCTCGTCCAATGCTCCGTTCACTGACATATTCTGGTCCATTGTGAGAGATAAAAACAACCCGAAATGGGACTTATAGTTCATTTCCCATCTCACACACAGACAGTTGAACGATGTGTGAAGTTAGTAGCAGAAGCCTCTGCTAAGGTTTATGTGGGGCTGACAATAGAGATGAATTCATTAGAACAACGTTCTTATCACAATCAGTGACATGATTTATGTAAAGATGTTGTGTGATTTTTTCAAAGGAGTTGGAGATCACTGCACGATATATTAATTTAGTGGTTGTTGTCCAAAGGTTGTTAATGCTTGACTACCTGATTTTGTAGACAAAAACTGTACTAAGTTTTTTACCTACATTATATCTTCCACGATTACATAAGGAAAAAAAGTAGTGGGCCTGTCAGGAGGGGGGGGGGGGGCACGGGCCCCTGTGTCCCCCCTCACTAGATCCGCCAATGAATTCGACCATAAGAATGAATTCAAACATCTGTAATCTAATCATCTGTAAGTGTATTTGTATAAGTGCATCTGTTAAATAGTATTCGAACCATATTTTTATCACATGAAAAAGTGCACTTTTTAACAAAAATAGCGGTAATTCAAGTGCGATGTGGAGGCAAAAGATATTATCTGATCGAAAAAATATTTTACATCGTGTTTTTTTACCTTATTAGACACCCTATCCGTGCTATTAGGATAACTATTTCGAAAAAAATTATTTTTACTATAATAAGCGAAAAAACCCATTTTTTACCCAAATTTCGAAATTTCAAGTGCGATGTGGAGGCAGAAGATATTATCCGATCAAAACAATATTTTACAACCTGTTTATTGACCACACTGGTCACCCTATCCGCACTATTAGAATAACGATATCGAAAGAAAAAAAATTCGACCCACCCTAGCGGACACCCTATCAACATATTTTTATCCCGATTTCACATTTAAATGATTTAAAGATGTTTTGCACGTTAAAAACCAATTTTTTTTATTGTTTCCTTGTTAACGCGGGGCCCGTTGGGACACCCAGAGGCGTTCGCGTAGGGCGCTGGACAAAGGAAGGCGCCAAATTTTAAGGAAAATACAAAGATTTTAAAATGGAAATTTGTTGTCAACTATGGAAATTTTTCTAAGTTTATTTTAAATTAAAGAGTAATTTTATTCTACATGGTAGTCACAAATTGTTGGTCGATGGTCACTTTTTTTATATACTTTAACTACTTTGCTTGTTGCTACTAAAATAAAGTGATTTGTTTAAACTATAAGCGAAATAGTTAGGCGAAAATTATGATTTATTATGCCAATACAGCTAAATGTGATACGGTCAAGAGATGACCATTGACCAACAATTTGTAACCTCCCTGTATTATCTAAAAGCACATTCTTGACCCTGTAGACGAGTTATTTTCCTCAAATTTTGCACCTTTGTGAATAGAATATAAATATTGTTTTAGTTAAGAAAGGTAGAAAATTCCAGTATTAAAAAATATTTCCCAAGTTGCAAAATTACCTTAAAAAGCTACTGGTGCGAATTGGAGCGCCAAATCATGCTCGCTTGTGTCACAAAAATTCCTCGAACATTCCTTGCAATTAAGCCCGTTACACTTACAATGCACTCTGCCCCGGCCTGAACAGAAACAAATGGAGCTCGTATAAAAGCGACATCCACTTTCCGTTCATCGACTTCATCAGCGTATCAAACGAGCGTTTTTATACGCGTCGTAAAAAGGGCCTCTTGAAATAAAAGTTCGTTATTTGTGTTTGTGCGTTTGGGGTGTTTAGTCTGGAACAGAAATGCTAACGCTCGCTTTCGCTTGACCTTACAGTGTTTGGCACTCGCTCAAGAGTCTGCGAAAGTTATTTTGAGAGAAAGCGTTGCTTACGCGGCTTTCATGAAGGTAGTTTCATTCGAAAAGTAAGCCGTGAGAATTGAAATAATTCAGCGCGCGCGCAATGCTGTGAGTTTCTTATGCATCGAAACCAAATGCGCCAAAGCCTAACCAAAATGGGCAGTCGTGGTTTTTAATGAGACATTCTCTAAATTAAAAATGAGCCGTCGTAAGAATCAGGGACGATACAAGGAATTTTTGTGACACAAGCATTTTGGCGCCCCAATTCGTATAAATAATTTATAATGCAATTTTACAACGTGTGTCATATTTTTAAATATTGGAATTTTTACGAATTGGTGATAGTAATATAAAAAAAGGGAATTAACATAAAACTTGAATTTCGAACTAAGGTGTTTCCAAACGATTCCCAGCGTCTATTGAATAGGTTAAAGTAAAGAAAAAGGAGGCACTTCGACAATTGTCAGCTCAAAACTCTATTCGAATTACTGAAGTGCAAAATTTGGGGGAAATCACTTATCTGTGCAGGGTCAAGAGTGCGTTTTCAGATAATAAAAACAAATACAAACTAACCTCTATAAAGTAATGTACAAGTAGAAATATAGTAATAAATTTATCTCAATGTAATTAATTAATTTAACTGCAGTATATAATTTATTTAAAAATACTATAAACTTTGAAAATTGCGCAATGTTGTAAAAATTTCCAACTTAGATTACTTTTATTTCCCCTCCTTTTTCTTTTTACTAAAATTTGGAAATCTCATTAGTCCAGTGTCCCAAGCTTAGACCTTTAGCCGCCCCTGAATGTAATGTTTCTCAAACATTTAATTTTTCACTTTTTCCAAAAACATCTGGCGCCCTTCTTTGTCCGGTGCCCCAAGCGGCCACTTTTATCGCTCGAGGCTTAAGCCGCTCTTGCGTAAAATTAAAAATGGTCATTCGTAAAGTTTAAATGGGCAGTTTGAGAATTGGTGATAGTAATATAAAAAAAGTGAATTAACATAAAACTTGAATTTCGAACTAAGGTGTTTCCAAACGATTCCCAGCGTCTATTGAATAGGTTAAAGTAAAGAAAAAGGAGGCACTTCGACAAGGCGTCAAAATTAATATCGCCAAATACGATTTCTGTTCATTTTAGAAAACATGCGCAATGCTTACGTAATATGTTTTACTCGCATGCGCAAATAATTGCATAATTAGTTCTATAGGCATGCTCGAAATCGAATCGATATCGTAACTTCGTTAGTTTTTAAATCGCCATTTTGTGATTAATTATTACGGTTTTACAATTCCTTATTTCGTAATTACTTCGTATGTTTAGTAATAACTTCGTAAAAACAGGGTTCGAAATTAGGAGATAAAAGTTAGCATCATAAAAGTTAGCATAGCAAATTATTTTTTAGTTGCCAAAATGTTCTTAGGCGTAATTTTAAAATAATTAGAATTGCTTGAGCAGAACTTCCAACTGTTAGGATATTTTTGTAATTGTTAAAGCTTATTTAGCATAAAATTAGAAGCATGTCGATGGCACGACTCTGTATTCGAGACTCTTAAACTATCTTCAACTCTGAGTAAATTGTACCTCTCAATCAAAAGTTATTTACAACAAATCTTACACTACGTACACTTCAATAATAATAATAAAAAAAAAACTCAAGATGCTTTAAGTATGTGAGAGTTAAGGGTGTAATATATAATAATTTTCTAAGGGTGTAATTTTTAATATATATATATATATATATATATATATATATATATATATATATATATATATATATATATTATTAATTTTAAAAAATTGAAAAAAAATTAATATTGGTATTTTTAATTATGATTCCTACAACTCTCCCATCATTAAAAAATTAAAAATAATAAATGCATTTCAGTATCGATATAGAGCAGCGGTCCCCAACCTCTAAATTGCTATGGACCACTTAGTGTGAAATTCGACAAGAGTCAGTCATCCATTTAGTATATCAGTATACTGACAACGTTGATATTCCAACCAAATACACGCGATACTTTCTTCAACAAAATATATTGGGCTCAGGCACGTAGTTATAGATTTTTCATGGGGGGGGGGGTGAATAAGGTACCTAAAGAAACCCGTTTCTTTTTGGGGGGTTCCCCTTAGAGGGGGAATCTCCCCCCCCCCCCAAAAAAAAAAAAAACATCAACAAACTCCCCACCGCCCTCCCAATTTTTTTATCTCTCAAAAAAAATGTATTAATTTTCATTAGTAAAAAAGGAATACGTTGGCATTTGAATATCGAGGCAGCAACAGTTATCACTGTCATTAACTACTTTTAACAGTTGTCAATAACTGTACTTTTAAAATTAGTAAATCATTCCTTAATTATGAAATAAATTTAGAGAACAAATTTAAAGTTTGAGAATCCTTATAATATATCCGTGGTAACGATTAGTTAGATAATTTATAGTTACGATAGTTTAAAGATATAATAAGCGTTTTAGTTGATAAAAAATGGTAAAGAATAATATAAATTATAAAGGCTACATGATCTAAAGTATAGTGGGAGTAAAAGCACTCGAAATTGCATGGTATTGTGCAATCCAATCGCCACTGCTAATTTTAAAGTAAACATTAAATATACATAATTTAATTCAGAGAAAATTATTTACTGATTACCAATAACTTCCATTAATTAAATTTAAATTGTAAAGGTCATTTTAATTCAAAGATCAAAAAATTTACCAACTTAATGGCGCCAGGTGTTGTCCTCGTTATCTGATCATAGTTCAAAGATACGAGGCATTGTTCCCAGGTATTTCCTTTGAGATGGGCCCCGAACCGGCGCCAATAGCCCAATATGCAGCGACGTACAATGCAGTGTCCGTTCGGAGGTCTAATTTAAGTTTAATCTTACAAGTTGGACAATCTCATCTTCCCTCGCTTTCATTTGGGCTTAAATGTTCCCAAATCAGGGATTTTTAAAACGCGCAATTCCAAACTTCCCTAAGGGAGAGGGTCGACCAGAACAAAACCGCAAAGAGTAATAAAACAAGATTTATATACGAAATAACGCTACATGCTCAGACGTTCGGCGCCTATAGATTACGCAATCCTACATTTTAATGTAAAAGTTTCATATACATATTTGATGAAAGAAAGGGTGTCTGATCTATTTTTAGAATTAAATAAAAATAAAAAGGGCGATACGAGCCGACTGGTCTGCGTCTGGGTTGATTCTACAAAAAGTAAGAAAAAAAACGCTTGCTGTTTTTTTCGAGAAATTTAGATAATGAGCAGGTGTTTTCGCGGGCCAACAATAAATTAAAAAATGTGTTCTTGGCTCGAAGAGCCATATCACAATGTGGTTTTCATAGCAGGTTTTGGAGCTTCTTGTTTTTACGACCTCGTTTGACGGTCTTTTCACTTTGTTATCTTTATTTCAAATTTAACCTAATATGACGTCATCGTGTTTCGGTCTCAATGCCCCAAGCTGAGAGTGGTATTCTTTTACTCCCCCCCCCCAAGAAAACACCCTATTTTTATGATTTTTACAGTAATTCGGTTTTTAATTTTTTTATATTTGACTTACAATGGGAGGGGTTTGAACCCCCCCCCCCCCCTCCCTACCTACGTGCCTGATTGGGCTCATTTTTGAATCCATTGATAATTCAAGCAAACATATGAAAGAATGAAAATTGAGACCGACCCCGGGTTGGGAACCACTGATACAGAGTCACAGAAATAAACGAAACAAATTAAGATATTTTAATACTACAATCCGCTTATTTTGATTAAAACAAACGACTACTTAATTTTAAAAAAATAACGGTATTACAATAGATTACAAAAATTAGAACGCAAAATAATGGATTGCCTTCAATTTTCCGCGCTAATAAGTGCAAAAAAGAAACCGTAAATGCTCGACTACAATGGACGTCCTTTAAACTCGTTTGTTGGGCGTTAATGAGAGGATTTAGCGTCAAGAGCAATTTATTTCGAGCGAAAAAATGCCCGGGGATTGATCCTGCTAATGTCTTTTCCCCGTAAACAATGCTTTCATTTGTTTTGGGCAAAGACCATCTTGTCGCGCCGGGAATTTCAAGGGGGGAGGGTTGTTAAAAATAGAAGTCACCTGCTTCCAGTAAAGAGGGAGTTCTTTTCATTAGGGGACAATAAATTGCGTCCTGTTGTCGCCAAAGATAGCCAAACTGAAGAGGACAGATTCGCTTCATTTGCGTTTAGTGATGGACGAGGCCGCAAAGCAAGGAGGCATGGCCTATTCTAACGGGCAGTTATAAATTAAAAATGGGCAGTCGTTAATTTGAAGTGGGTAGTCGTAAATTAATAAATGAAAAAAAAAAACATAATTCAATTGTTAAGGGAAATGCTTGCAGTATATTACGTGCTCTGTCGCTCACAGTAGAAGTGGATTCTTGCTAAAACAAATTGTTTGTGACACTTTCCTTTTGGTTTTGAATTGCTGACTTTGAAATTTGTGATCACAATCGGGCAGTCGATAAATTAAAAAAAAATTCTAATAATTTTTTTTTAATTGAATTGATACGAGAAATGCTTGCAGTAAATTAGGTGCTCTGTCGCTCACAGTTAAAGTGGATTCTTGCTAAAACAAATGGTTTTTGACACTTTCCTTTTGGTTTTCAATTGCTGACTTTCAAATTTGTGATCTCAATTGGGCAGTCGCTAAATTAAAAAAAAAATTGGAATATTATTGAATTGATTGAATTGATAATGGAAACGCATGCTATCCATTAAATCATCTGTCGCCCAAAGTTGAACAGTCTGGATCCTGCTAAAAAATAGTATCTGACATTTTCCATTTGGTTTTTAATTGCTGACTTTGGAATTTGTGATCACAATTCAGCAGTTATAAAATTTCTACGGTATTGGGCAGTGGTAACATTTTCAAGAAATTGGGCAGTCCTAAGTTTTGCATAGAACAGACCCTGCGAAAAGACTCATCGAGATGGGAGACAAAATAGTTTAATACTATATAGAGTGAAATGCACAAGCCCTCGTAGGGCCAAACGATAAAAAGCAAAACTGATTGTTTCCAGAGAGTTGTAATATTAAATAGAGAGCGCCTTCAATACGAGACTCTCGTAAGGCCGCGGTGTCAACATTGAAAAGAAAAACTCACATCACGTGGTTATAGCGCTGCCACATTTGGCGTTCAGACATCTGCAGGAGTTTCAAATTTGGCGCACTTTCTTCTTTTTTGGTGATAAGGAGTTCTGTCCGTATTCAACTTCTTAATATATATGTAGGTATTTACTTATTTTCAAACAATATGCGCTAAATATTTCCTCTTCATTAACGAAAAGAAAATGTTTTATTTCTGTTCAATACACGAAAAAGCGAAACTCTTTATATTTCTCAGGTTTTATTGTTTATATTTTCTTATTGAAGTATACAAAATAACAATCGAAAGAACTTCGCTTATGGTACATTTTTTACATAAAAACGTAACGCAATTATTTCAAAAGTACAAAGTAAGAAAAATATCTTTAATATATCTGTTAAATTCCCTTAAATTGTGCCACTCGTTAAAAAAACGATATTTAAATACAAAATTAAACACAAAACCATATTACAATACTTCGATCTCGCTTAGTTCTGAAAGTCGCCAAGGCCTGCCAAGTAATATTGGCGCATGAATAAATTGGCATTTCCACATATCACGTGGTTTCAATGATGCACACACGGAAATCAGCATTTTTATTCCTCTATTTTTATCATTACTCTATGATTGTTTCACATAGCTTTGTTACACGTGCTTTTTATGATATCCATAAGAAACACACAACTAAACTTGACCTACACAACTTATTTCCCATTTTTTTATGTACATTATTATTGGAAATTTACATTATAGATCTTCCACAATTATTATAGAATATGCTGACTAAAAAATTTTGTTATTAAGATCAAAAGACGTTATTGACGTATTTATCTATGTGGATAATAATTGTTTGTTTTTTACACCTTAAAATTACTTTGTGTGTTGTATGTGTGTGTGTGTTTTGTGTGTATGTGTGTGTGTTGTGTATATTGAAATATATGTAGAGTCATTACTAAGATTTCATTAAAGACTCTTTTTAGTTTGCGAAAATGTAGGGCTTCTGTTAAACTGACTTAAAAAAAGAGTCAATATATTTGTTTCATAAGTTTTTGAATTCTCTTACGCATAAAGAAAATGTATTTTTATATACTTATAATAAAGATGCATTTTATAGAACAAATATTTAAACATTACTGTATGCAGAAGAGTTTGAGAAATTATGTACTAAAAATGTTGAAAATATGTTGAGAAAATATGTACTGTATATATTTAAAAATATATTTTTAATTTTTTTTTTCTCCTTTAATTATAATTATTTACTTCGAAATCATATATAGATTTTGAGTTTCTGGAATCTTAAATATTTCTTATATAATATAAAAATATTAAGTTGTATTTGTTAGTGTTACTGAAAAGTTTGCTTCTAAATTTTTTAAGTTTCACCCTTGGTTACTTTATTGTAAATGTCATTTATAACATTAAATTTTTATTCTCATTTCACATGTTTATAATATTAAAACAAATAAGTTTTTATTAAAGGTGGAAAAC